>VXAL01001160.1:334534-469536 GCA_013399475.1 Chauna torquata | reverse complement strand
GGTTTGTAAACAGAAGCAAGCTAAGAAGGCAAGTCTGTCAAGTCTAAAATTCTGGGGCACCTACTGACCAGGAACAGTGAATTCTATTCAGTAGTGCATTGTGCTTCCTCCAAATGTGTTACTGTTGAATAAAAAATGTATTACAGTATGTGTTTTCCTAATTTGCTAAAAAGCAAGATTTAAGTAATTTTTAGCCGTTTTTAAAACTGATTTTTGCATATTCATAAACTGATTTCTAGTTTCATGGTTAGATGTTTTTTAAGAAACTTAGTTTAAAAAAAAAAAGCATCTGACCCCCATATGCACTCAACAGTTTGAATGTAATGTAAGTAAAGAGCAGCTATGAATCAAAATAATTTGAAGTAAATGTCAGAGCTTTATAAGTGCTTAAATATATGCGCATGCAATATATTCTCTGTTAGGAAAATGCACTGCATTTTCCACGAGCTTCCAATGTATTTGCAAGTTGATGTGATTATTAAACCAACAAGAATCAACCTCTCAAAAAGAGTGTACAAAGTGAAAAGAGGCGGATAAGTAGGTTAGACAAATACCTGTGCATTTATCTAAAAATTGTTCTACCGAACAACATGAGCTCCGATAAATCAAACTGACAATAGTTAATGATATATTAGAAGAAAATAGCTAAACACTTGTGATTTAAAACTAAAGATCTCAAAAGTGTTTATTACAGCATATTTTCTTACAAAGTATTAGGCAGCTTTCCTGTGGGGTATAATATTCAAGCTTAAACAAATGGGGGGGTGGGAGAGGGCACAGTTCTTTCTTTGTGAAAATAAGGCTGCAACCAGTCTTTTTCTAGTAGCCTGAAGAGGCTAGTTTCTCAGAGTGTTTGTCATAATGTTACATATATCCAAATGTGTATTACTGAAAAACATTTCCTTGTTAATTTCAGCACTGAGAGTCTTCCCAAGGTCTTAATGCATGTAGATCCTTTGCATCAAACTAAAACCACCACAATTTTACATGTTTGTTTTTAGGAAGCTTTTTCTGATAGGTCTCCTGTTTTCTTGGTATGCTCAATTTCAGCATTCTTGTGCCACTTGCCTGTTTTCTGTCTTCCAGGTATTCTTTTTTGGAGCAGTTTTAGACTGCAATACCACGCTTACTCATGCATATCCATAATGCTCTATAGGATTTAAGTATTAAATAGTGTGCAGTCCTGCTGAAAACAGATTTACCTAATTTGTAGCCTAGGTCCTGAATGTCCTTTACGAACTCTTGCTATCCAAGAATTTTTGGTCTTAAATTCTTGCTCTGCCTGAGGCTAATGTTTTTAAATTATTGGCTTTCTGAATCCCCAGCCCTGCCTCCACAGGACTAAATACAGCAAGACTTCAAAACATATTATGAAATCCTCTGTCTCTTTACCTGCACTTGATAGGTTTTATTAAACCTATAATTACATTTAATATGTGAAGAAAGCCCAAGCTGTATTTTGGGGAAGGCAAACATTGTTTTGCTACTGTAGCTTTGCTGGCTGTAAACCACTGGTGAGAACTTTTCCACCAAATATCTCAGGAGGTTAGGCAGGTGTGCTTTTTATCAATTCATGGTGTTGAGCAATGGTGCCTAACATCAGCCTTGCATAGTGATCGGATGAGGATTTAACAGCAAGGCTGGCTGTTCAAACAGGAGCACTGGGAAAAATCCCTCTTGCCTTTTCTTCCCCCCACAGACTCTGACAAGGATGAAGAAGCAGCTGAAGATGGGAATTTGGGGATGACTGTTGTTCCCAAGCAGGTCACCTCAGCCCTGAGTTCATTGTCGGCCAACTATGGTAGTGCCTCGGAGAGTGAGCCTGAAGGTGTGTAGATGCTTGTACTCTGCTGTTCTCCTTTGCCTACCTCTCTTCTTTCACAGTGCTGGTGTTAACTGTAAGCAGTGATAAAAAATTGCCAAGAAATGATTCTTCTTAGTGAAGGGTGGGGGACTTCATCTCCCCTGCACTTGATTCCTTACCGTCTCCCATCCCACTCTGTTTATTTACAGATGCAGCACTTATGAGTGCAGTAGCCCAGTAGTAGCACTTTATGGTTGCATCCCCAGTTGCTGAAAGCTGCAGCTTTCAGTGTCAGTCAAGTTACTTAGTAGACAAGATTTCTTGAGGGGGGAAAAAACTTTTCAGGAAAGCATAGGTGTTGCAGAATAGAATGCAACTTGTAATCATTGGCCGAGGTGTTAATATAATGCCTGTTTAGTGGCATTGGCTGCATCTCCAAAACACTTGGCTATGGAACTGCCTTTTAATTTTGGGCCTGTCTGTCTGCCAATCCTGTAATTCAGAGCTGTCTTGTATAAGCCTAAAAATCAACAGATGCAAGGAAAGAGATAAGCTTGTTAAAGGTTATGCACGGGGATGTTTTTGCAGTCTGTGTAGAGATCTTCTCCAGTTTGCTTTCGGTGACAGTACATGCTAGAACTGGTATAAGTCCTGCATAAAGAGGAGCAGGGAGGAGTAAAAGCACATGTCGTTATTTTGCTCCCAGTCTGTTTACCCATTCCTCCTTCCACCCAGTCTGAGCACTAAACAAGGGTTACTGTGTGAGCCATTACTTGTTCCCGGTATGGTGATAACTCCTGATCTTGGAGAAGTACCCAGACAGAGTATAGCATTTGTGTAGTCAGCTGGTGCACTGCAATGACCTTGTCCACTTGGGCTGTGCCATGTCTAATTCCTTGTCTTTTTCTAGTCCTACAGCATACTTTAGAATGTGTCAAATAGTCTTTCCTGAAAGACTGGGTTGGTTTCTTTCCATGCTTTGTTTACCTTTTCTCAGCACCATGACCTGGGTTGAAGGGTGGACATAAAATTTCTTTGCTTAGGATGTATATTGTCAGACTTCCCAAGCTTTTCAGGGGCATGCAGTTGGGGAGTGGGGGGGAAGCAGCCGGTCTTCAGTCTCGCTTCAAATCATGTTTAAATAGAGCCAGGAAAATGCTGTTATACTCGCCCTGTGAACTAATTTCCATGTCCTTAAGGGTTTTTTCCACAGAAGGCTGCTGGGTTTTGCAGTAAGACTTGAACTCTGTAGTACTTGGATTTTACGTTTCTCTGAACGTATGCATCCGTGTATAGCAGAGAACTGCTGCTGCTCCTTGTTTTGCAGTTAATTACCATGCCTTACTTGCCCCAGATGGCCTATCTGAAGTTAGAGAGCATTTAGCAGGCAGGGAATTGAACTTGGACAGCCTCTGTCCTGTGTGCTGATCTTATCAGCTGTCAAGTTTGCAGCAAGCTATACTGTGAAGAGGAAGCAATGTACTTCCAAAAGGCATAGATGTGAAAATCTCCTTCAGCTCCTTTAAAAACAAACAAACAAAACCCACCCCCTGCAATATTGAAAAAAATAAACTGTAAATGAGATACTTAATACTTCTCTCTGTTTAGAGGTTATTTGTTTTTAAAAAAAAAAACACAGAAAACCAAAACCCAAACCAAACAAAAGCCTCCCTTCTTCCAATCTTCTACATCAAGTTATGTAAGAAGAATACTAACAGACTGTCAGTGCATGGAGATATAAGCATGCTAGAGTCCTTTAAGTCTGGGAGACGAAAGTGTTTTCGTTTTTTTTTTTTAGAAGTCTCTGTCAAGATTACAACAAAAGCTGAGGAAAACCAGGCTGTGCTCAGAAATACACCTAAAACTACTACTGTTCATCAGAATCCAAAGCTGAATCAAGAACCTCCAGAATCTATGGACACAACATTAAGAACGTCGAGTTCAAATGCAGGTTCCCCCAGAGGCCCTGATAAACGGGCAAAGAGAACATTACCTCTCCTTCCAAAGCGTCGTCCAACTCTGCTGGAAATGGTAATAGTCTTAGTACTAAACTGATGTCTGCTGTACAAGAGCAGCACTACTTGTGAGCAGTTCTCCTTTCCCCTGCAGGAAGTTACAGCAGTCTGTTAACTGGAGCAAAGGCCCTGTCTTAAAATACCCAAGTGAATGTTTCACTCAGAGTGTAGATGCTGAAATAAGCAAATGGAAGTATTCTGGTGTGGATTCAGGTAATGACTGACTTTGAGCAAGAGATGACAACTTAATCATGTACCTAAAATGAGCTGCACAAAGGACAAAAACCTTTATTTCTCCCTCTCCCCTTCCTGTGATAATATTCTGTAGAACTGTTTGTCTGTGATCCTGTCAGATTTATGCTGATCTGCCACCCTTTTTGCCCAGCTTTGCTATTCAGCTGCCTGATTAAGAAGGAGACAGTTTCTTCAGCTGAAAAGATCATGTTAATAAGGGTGTTGGTGACTTGAACTGTAGAGTGCTGTTGAGCTGCAACCTGCGTATGCATGGATTTCTCTGTAGGCGTGTTTAGACCAATCTGAGAAAGTGACAGCACAGGTACCTTGAAGAGCAGGTTGGTGTCTCAGAAGGGTCAAAAAAGGTTTGTAGGGGTCAGTTTGAGGTGTCATGATTCTGTTCTGTGTAAAAATGTGAAGCACCCTATTTGGAACTTTGGCTTTCTTTGTTATAGATAAAAGCTTCAGCAAAGTTTTATCACGTTTAGTACTCAAAAGCAGTATTAACTAGGAGGGCAAGAGGAGATAGGCTACATTTGTGATTCTGTAAATAGCCAGCATAAAGCTTCCCTGCCAAGGGAAAACTCTGGGCAGAGCTCAGGAGAAAGCTGGGTGCCACCAACATCAGGGCTCTGATACAGCACAGGCTGTTTAAGCAAGAGATACTGGATGAGGCACATCCCAGGTTGCAGATCTGGGAGAAATCCCTCAATAGTCCTCCTAGCACATACTACATTTGCTGCCAAGCATTAAATCTGCTAGTGACTGAAAAAGGAAGTGTTTGCCCTTTGTATAGCTCCCTAAGCATGCAGTTGTCTTTATCTCTTGCTCTTCAAAGTTGTTGGTGATCAAAGCAGTGAAGACTCTGGGGGGGAAGAAAGTCACACGAAGGTCCTGCATGCTGAGAGAAGTAGTATAGGTGCTGGCAGAACAAGGGGAGGCCTGAATTGTAGCTTGCTAGTATAATCCATTTTTAAAATTGCATTTTGTTTCTTTGCCTTTTAATGTTTGAAATTGTTGTTAAAGGATGTGTACTGTGTCTGTGAGTCACAGAGGAGTGCTTGAGACTCGCAGGTAGGCTTTTACTGCATAAAAACCTTGAGGAAGCAAGGTTGAAATTTTATAGTGAATCAATGCTGAAAATGTGTCCAAAAAGTGAAATAGTAGTATTACTAAAAAAAAGTATGACACATCAATGAAACGATGCTTTAAAAAAAAGGGGGGGGAAGGGGGGGGGGAAGGTCGGATAATAGCTGCAGAGACATCTCTTGGCACACATTAGACAGTCAATTTGGGCAGTACTAAAACATCTATCGTAGTCGTGCAAACAGCGTGTGTTTAGGAACGCTTTGTGGTGACGGAATAATAAGGCCTGTGTAGCATCACTCCAGTGATATCCATCAGTGCATTAGAAAAATAGGTAGGGTGATGGTGCATCCCATCTGTGCCTTTATTAGGCTATTTGGGAATTCAGTGTTTTCTCCTGCAAAAAAGAGGATCATTACACTGTCCCTTCTCTGCCCTACTGGGCATCTACTGGTTGAGACAGGCTTACGAAGGCTCATTGTAGGTGCAAGTACTGGTAACACCTGGTGCCAGCTGCTTGCAACACCTCTTAATAAATAGTCTAAATAGAAATATGTATACTTTAAAGTGGCTGGTTAGAGCATTGTTGAAACTTACAACAAGAAGCTTCTCTGACTTTACAAGCCGGATTTAGCTGGGATGTGTAATAAAAATCTCTTACAAATGATCAAGTAGCTACAGATTTAGCCGCTTGCTTTAAACTTGTAGCATTTTCACAGTATTAGTTCTGCTGACACAATGACACAAAATGTCCTTCAGCCTTCTGGCTGTTTTAACACTAAAATGAACTTTAGTGAGGCTGAAGGAAATGAGGATCTCTAGCTTGTTGATTAAGCTATTAGACTTGAGTTGGTGGATTATATCCCAAAATAGTTATTGCTGTTTAAATCCACGGTCTGATAGGTGTTGAAACATGCCCTTTCAGTGTATTTATAAGTCTCTTTTACTCATAGGTATTATCTAATAAAAGATGCATGGGATATTAAATTACAGATACAATATAGCCTGGAAAGCTTAAAAGATGCTAATAGACTTGCTACCCTGATGCCCTGTCTGTGGCCTGGAGTGCATTCTTTATTTCGGATGTTAGTTATGGTCCATAATATGAGAACATCATCATCTGAGTCTACCCTGGGAGGTAACTGAGGAGGAAATTCCCAGTATTTAGGTGTATTCACTGACTCTCTGCCACCTGAGCAAACTGAGACGGACAGCTTAATCCATAATTCAGATTTGTCAGCTCATTCAACCTGCCTTAGTGTATTAATGGTGCTAAATGAGTGGGTTTTAGACATATGCATTTTGGGCATGTTTTCATCCATTTCAGTGGAACAGTCATAAGTACCATAGTAAATAGTGGCCCTTCTGAACCTCTACCATTGCAAAAGTGGTGTTTGACCATCAACCTGTGCTGCTCTAGCAGCCTCCTGCTGGTGCCCCAAAAGGCAGCAGCCTCCTTACCTCTTCTTCCTTTCCAGACGCCTGGTCCCACCTCTTCTTCTATTACGTCCTGAGCCCTTTGCTGACCAAGGGCAGTTCTCACCTCCCTGCACACATGCCTCTTGTAAAACAAAGCAAAAAAAAAAGTGAAACCAAACCACAAGTTGCTTCTCATTGGGTTCATTTTCTCCTGGTTATTAGGTTGAACTCAGGCAGTAAGGGAGGGTCTGATCAGCATGAGCTGGCTGGAGAGGAGGGATGTTGAGCCTTTAGATACCCTCTGCTGTGCTGTCCAACTGCAGCCCAACCAGCTGTGTGCTAGTGCTGTGAAACATGCGCCCTGCCCTGCCAAAGTGCCTGAGAGTCAGTTGCAAAGCACTGAATGTGGGACATGTGGCTTTCTGGGCTGTCAGATAAGGTGGTCTCCTGCTCTTTGTTTCCAGGCCTTGTGTGAGAGCCAACTGTTTAAAGTCAGATTTTTAAAATTACCTGTACATCTTCCTAGGCATGTATCGACTACAGGCCAATAGATGGAAATAGGCATCACTCTTTTCTTTCTTTGCAGCTGCTGGCCCAGGACATCCGACATGAAAGGAATGTTATTTTGCAGTGTGTTCGGTACATTGTACGAAATGATGTGTTTGGACTTCATTTAAAAGCAGAACCAGAAGCTGAAACAGAGACTGGACAGGCCTCTAAAACTACAGCAGACGTTTCAACAGACAAACTTGATGGATCTAATTGTTCTTGTAGCTCTGACCTTCAGTTAGCAGGAGGAGAAAAAGGTGAATTATTAATAGCCCATGGTGAGGAAGCACCCATTGATCAGACATCACAGATGACTCACTCAGCAGATGAGGAGACATGGGAAACCCCAGCAATTCAGTGTGAAGAAGCACTGTAGGAGATGTCTGTTGTGGACAGTAAAACAAAGGCTCAGCTTTTCTACCTGACTGACATTTTTGAAAGACATCAGTATAACAACGTAATCATTAAAGTGTATTCTGAGAACTGTTAAAACCATGTTTCTGATCTGCTCTGCCTGAGGTGACCATTTCCTTGTGAAAACAGCATCTGCGTTGAGTAATTGCATTTCCCCATGGCTGAAAAGCAGCAGTGGCACAGAATATGATCTTTCCTAGAGTAGGTGTGGATACCTGGTTTTGTGCTTTAGATCTCTGTATGTTTTACTTTCATATGGACAACATCAGTCACCAGAGCCAAGTAGTGTTAGGGCAGGGTGGATCCTCTGTATGTGAAACCATGGCCTAGAGTGTCAGTGAGTATTTGAGTGTCTGGAATTATTTGAATGTCCTTCTAAAATGATTAGCCATTCCATTTTTTTCAGCTGTTACTGGTCTGAAGTATAAACGAAATGGAAGAAGTACTGACCTGACTCTAAAAGTACTGCTTGCACCAGGAGTCTCCTCCTCTCTGAATTAATTGAATTGAGCAGAGAAATAGAAATGAGGATGCAGACTGATGCAAGAAGCTTTTTAAAAAAATAAAAAATAAAAAAAATTAGGAACTACTTGTGTCAGTGCTAGATTGATGTTTGACCTCAGGTACCCATTGTTAAACCATAGGCCTTAACTGCTGTCGTAGTTATTACCTGGCAGATTTAACTCTTGAAGCAAGCTCTTGGTATTGAGAATATTATATTTAACTTACCGATGTTTGGAAAGTTTCCTAAGAGTTACTTGTTTGTCCCTCTTTAATATACATTGGGAACTTATTAATTGGCAGTCAGGAAAAATGTCGTCTTTGGCACATTGTTATGCTGTTCATACAGTATCTAGTGACTTTTCATAGTTGCGCATACACTCATTCTTCTGTGTGGCTGTATGTACCTGAATTGTTAACATTAAGAAAAAAGCAAACCAATCAGCCAAGGTTTAGAAACAAGTTCAGTCTTTTACATTGTACATTTGTTAGAGTCCTTCTTGTGCAGGTGCTAATTTGTCACATTGACACTGAAAACTTGTCGTGAAAATAATCTATTATCAAATCTTCCACTTCAAAATATTTTGCTGCACTTCATCTTCTAGTCATGGTTAAATGTTGGAACTGAATTACCTTCTCAGGGATTGATTGTTTTTTGGTAGGAGTCTAGCCTTCCATTCTGCCACCTAAAATAGGGAGACTCGCATGGCTTTTTTTTGTTGCTTAATAACTGTATTTTCTGTCCTCTGGTTCCTTAACTTATAACTTGTGCCATACATCTCATTTGTGGTGTAGAGAAAACAAGAAATAGCTGAAAATTCTGTCCCACTGCTCTGCTATTTATAGCTACAACTGCATATTCTGTGTAATGCACTGTCTAAATTTATGGAATTATATAAATATCAACAGCCTTGTAAAAGTTGTGTCTCAAGAATGTGTAGAATAGACTGAAGCAGTGATCATAAGCATATTTCCAAGGCAGATGATTCATTCTTCCCATAATGGTCCCACAAGCCATCTCAATCATTCTGACTTGGATACGGCCCTTACAGTTTTACTGCAATGGAAATAACAAAGGACTCTGAGCCACAGAGATTTGGCACTCGGGCAGAACCTGATTTCTGAGGGGATTGGTACCGGTGCTGTTGAACACATGGGTAACAACTGCACACATGCAGGAAAAGAAAGAGGTCTTAGGATTGCCATGAAACTGCACTTTAATCAACCCTTATCATGCTACTATCCCTATCAAGTTGATGGCAGAGCTTTCTTTGACTGTATGCTCTGACCCTGTGTAAAGAAAACCTTTAATCTGATTTCTTTATACTATTGTCGTAGACTTTAATATTAAAAACTTTCACATAAAAAAAAAACTTTGTCAGAAGAAAATTTTTTTTTAAGTTTTCATGTAGATAGAAAGAGGTGGGGGAGGTCTGGTTCTTCTGGGGGAGGTCAGTACAAGGTTGACGTAAATCAATTATTTCCTAGGACCTATTGCATGCATGCAAAACTGCTATTGTATCGAGTGAACCTTTTCTGCTGCTTTTTACGGCAGATGTATGGAGACATGCTGCAGCTCTATTAAACCATGAATTGCAGTCATGGTCAACATGGAAGTTCTCTGTCCCTTCCTGTTCCCCACTTTCGTTTTCATGTTCTTCTAGGCTATGTTCAGATTTCATGTCCCCCTTTCTGGTGTTCAACTTCAGCCTTTGGTTAGGAAAGCTGCCATAATAACCTCTTTTGGTACAGTCAAATGCCTATAGGCTTCACCTGTCCCTGCAACTTCCCTGTTCTGTTCTGGGTTGAGAGGGGTGGGTTTTGTTTACACTTTTATATTAAGAAGCCTTTGCCTGTGCGAAAAGAACTTGTTGCTTCTGACATGATGCAAGAACAAGTGTCTTGATTAAGCTCTGTGTAGCTTTTAATTTCATTACTGTTTGTGGGTTTTTTTTTTTGCAGTGCTATTGGGAGAAAAAAAGTTCTACTTCTCAGGCTTTGTGACTCATTTCAGATAAAAATATACAAGTGACAACTTTCACACTTCTGAAATTTTATTTTTACTTTCTTTTATAACTTAGCCACTGAAAATGTTATTGTCAGTGTCTAGTTTAAATTTGGTACCCTTGGGCTTTGTTTTTTTTCTGTTTTAAATTTGTCTCAGCTATTGAGCTAGAACAGTTGAGAGGGGAAAAAAAAATCAGATTTTCTAGCTCGTTACTCAGTTTTGGTGGTGGTATAACCGGCAATCTAGGCTTTGCTGTAAACAAAGCCATTGTACAGCACAGTGGCTCCCATCTGAGACTTGAGTAAGGGGAACAAGCGGTGTGTTTTCCTAAGCAGCATGACTTGGTCAGTGGTGGTATTTGCAACTGATTTAACATGTTGATGTTGCAATCCTTGCTTCGGGAGCACCTGAGACAGGATGCTTTGACTGGCCCTGCGCAGAAGGGAGATGCTTTCCCTGCTGTCAGCACTCAGATCCTCTGTGTCAACTCTTTATAATTGGGTGTATTTCTGCTTCTCCTGTTTATGTAACTGTTAATGACTTCACAGCATGACTTGGATTATTTAGGATTAAGTCATTACAACCTTAGCAGGTCTTGATGTTTTAGAAGTGTTAAGGAACAAATGCAAACTACTTGGGTGGGTCATTCTGTCAAAGGCAGAAGTTTGGGCTGGAATATTGCATTCCCCAAACTATCTAAACATGATAATCTGGCCTGCCATGGACTGATGTCGGCATAAGGCCACTCTTGAATATCTTTAGAAGCACGGCAATCGGAGAAAGTTCCTGAGTACTGGAAGAAAAGCAAATGTCATCCTTACCTTCAGGAAGGATGATCTGGAGATCTACAGACTAGTCAACCTCACCTTGATTCCAGGGAAGGTGGTGCAGCAGGTAAACCTGGCAACTCCTTCCAGATATACTAAGGACAAGAAGGTGTTTTGGAATTAGTCAGAATGGATTTATGAAGAAGAAATGCTTGATCAGCTGGATGGTCTTCTACAATGCTTACTGGCTGAAGGAAGGGCAGTGGCTGTTATGTATTGTGTCTTTACAAGGCCTTTGACGCTCCCATGAAATCACGGATGAGGTATGGGCTAAATAAGTGGACAGTGAGGTGGGCTAAACACTAGCTGAACTGCCAAGCTCAAAGGGTTGTGATCAGTCACCAGCAGGTTGAGGGAGGTGGTCCTCTGTCTGTGATCAGCACTGGTGAGACACCTGGAGTGCTGGGTCCAGTTCTGGGCCCCCCAGTACCAGAGAGGCCTGGAGGTACTGGAGAGAGTCTAGCAGAGGGCCACCAAAGTGACAAAGGGTCTGGAGCACCTCTCCTGTGAGGAGAGGCCGAGAGAGCTGGGACTGCTCAGCCTGGAGAAGAGGGGGCTCAGGGGATCTTACCCATGTGGACAAATACCTGATGATGGAGGGGGAGAAGCTGGAACCAGTCTCTATTCAGTGGTGCCCAGTTACAGGACAAGAGGTGATGGGTACTAATCAAAATACAGGACATTTCTCTTAAACCTAGGAAGAAACTTTTTGTTTTAACTGGATTTGATCAAACACTGGCACAGCTTGCCAAGAGTGGTTGTGGCATCTCCATCCTTAGAGATGTTCAAAACCCTGCTGGATGTGGTCTTGGGCAACCTGCTGTAGCTGACCTGGCTCTGAGCAAGAGGCTGGATGGGGTGATCTCCAGAGGTGCCTAGATGATCTCCACAACAGCCTCAGCTGTTCTGTGAGTCCGTGGATGAAGCGGATGCATTGATTGCAATTACTTCTTGGTGTAGACAACTGCTTTGGAAGCTCTGCTCCTACTGAAACAACAGAGCAGGAAAACCCCTTCTGCTGCCTACATGAAGTAGGCAGACAGTTCACAGGATTGAAGAGAAGGCCTCAGGGTCCAAACTCAGCATCTGTGACAATGCACTTGAGCCCATGTCCTCTATTGGCTTTTAGTGCCTGCCTTTGCATGACCTTGGGCTTCAGCTCTGCACCGGTTTGCAGAGAGGAAAGCTGAATGTAGTGCTCTAACTCTCCTTGCGATGCAATTTGAGACAGATGAATGAAAAATGCCTCGTAAGTGTTAGGTGTTGCTGTTACTTGGGGGAGGTGAAAAAGAGTTGTCAGTCTGGGTATTTATTGATGCAGTATGGAAGCACTCAATACCTAAAAGAAACTTCCCCTCTCCCTACTTCTCATTACTCTTCTGGCTTGTGTTGCGTGACTCCATTCCTAAATTGTCCTCCGATTTCTAAATACACACTTCAGGCAGTGGCTCTTCTCTAGTAAGACAGCTTTCTTGGCACGGTATAATTTTTCCATCTTTCTTTAATGTATACATCACGGAAGTTGTATAGACTTTGCATGGGCATGGGCTCTTGTGTAAAATAAATGCCAGATCAGTAAAATAAAGTTTACGTTGAAGCATATCTGATGTGACCACTTAATTTCAACATAGTAGCAGGTCATTGTTTTGGGTGAGGGGAAAGCTAGTGTGAATTTCTGAAAATGTTCTTCCAGGTTAACTAACATCATCATGAAGATGCTGATCTGGGTGCTTGTTGCAGACAATGAGATGAGAAATTGGAACAAACGCAATGTGTAGGCTGTAGAAAAAGGCAAGTTTGTCTTCTATTTGTCACAGCAAGCCAGGTACAGACTATGTTAAAACTGCTTTTGTCCACTCCAGTGTCACTTGTGCCTGGCTCCATGGCAAAAAATAGAACAAAACAAAGGGTGTTGTATAGTTTGCTGACGCGTGCACCGTTACGTGATTGCACGGGCCAGCAGTGCAAGGCAGAGATCTTGGTGCATGCAGAGCTGGGCTTATGCTTCATAAGCACTGATGAGCTTCATGCCTTTTTCTTTAGGGTGAGTGATGCCTCTCCTGAGCAGTGGCAGGGACTTTGTTGGTGCTAAAAGCATCTACTTCTGAAAATGTCAAAATACCCTTTTTTTTTTAAACACCATGGTGTCTCCTTCACTTTGTAGTACAAGACAGTGCTTAACTTTCTAAACACTTGGTGTTCTGCCTGAATGGCGTAAATGTAACCTTGGTTTTGAGGAAGATAACGGAAAATCAGCAGTGTCAGTGTTTGTGCTGGTCCTGTGACCAGCTCAGGACAGGGTGCCTTTTTAACTCCACTTCCTCTGCAAGTGTACAGGGTGAAATACCTGCATTTTCCATGGAATGACTTACAGATGGACTGGCGCAAGCAGGATTTTTTCAGTGCCAGGAAAGCCCTGAAAAATCCTGAAGTAGCCCAGTTCATAAGACATTGTAAAGAAATCTCCCCTCTTAAACTGCTTCCAGTGTGTGAAATTTTTGAAAGGTTGGTTTCAGATTGCCGATACCTTTCCTGTGATTTGGCATGAAGGTGTTTCACTTCCATTTTAATGGAGGCTAAGAGAGACAGCAGGTTCTCCTTGGTGTGAGAGGTGACCCCCCACCCCGCATGCTGCTTTGAGTGCTCCTGGGCAGGGAGACCATGGTCCACATCTTTAGGATAATCACCTTTCCCTGAGTAGACTGCTAATTAAAGCTGTCTGCGGCCTGGGTTGGTGAATCTGGTCTGCGCTCCCCTGTTCGGTGCAGCTATTAAGTAAATTCAACCTGAATTTGAAAATAGCAGTGGGATTACTGAAGCCACACTTCTCAGCAAGCACGCTGCTGCTAAAACTCTTCATCCTGCTGTACTTAAATATGAACCCTCCTCTTTATTTCCATTTGGTCCCTTAGCCAAGAGATTTTGACTGTCGAGGGCAAGATGTCAGTATTGTACCAGGCAAAGTTGGAGTGAAGGTGCTTGCATCATACGGCCACAAAACGTTATTGCACTTTTCCAAAAGTGGAGGCTGTTTCCCAACTTTTCTATAAGCCAATTCATAAATATATTTTGGTGCCTGTCTTTTCTTTTGTTGTATTAGGTGATGCTGTTGCTACAGATTCTCTCACAAGAGAGAATGAAATTTTCCTGCCCTTGAAACATGGAGAGAAAATGCCAATAGCGCAGCAAAAAGATTCATTTTAATTGCCCCTCGGTTCCATGGCCAGGAGCATATTTTCCATTTCAGCTTCAGATGGGCATTTCTGAGAACCCAATGTTTGTCTGTGATGTCCATCCATGCACAGGAGCTCACAGCTGGTGGCAGACTCTGTGACATGCTCCAAGGAAACCAGAAGATGGCCAGAGCCAGCACGTCTGGTACTCTCTAAGTAACAAGGGTGGAGTGGAGGGAGTAGCGTTTCACTTCATGTATGTATTTATTTTTAAACAGAATTTAAAAAAATGCATTATGTTTGAACATATATATTGGTAAAATAGTGTAAAAATCCTGTACTTAGGAGGTTAATTAAAATAAAACCTCTTGTGGAATTGCAAACTGGTATTTATCACCTCTTAGGTCAAGAGGCTTTGCTGCACATGTCCAGTTTCTGCAGTAGTGGCAAGGAAGGTGTGCCACATCCATTGCTGACACATGCTGCAAAGTGCATTTTGACCCTGGCATTATTTACTATTTGTATTTGATGCTCCTGGTTAACATTATTTCTTTGCCCTTTAGCAGAACCCACACCAGCTCTCACCTGGTACCTGTGTCTCCAGGATGCGTCTTTGAAATCCCAGGAGGGGGCATCACTGACGGCTTCCAGATTCCCTGGCAGGGGCAATGAAGATGTTTCGGTAAATGAGACCACCCCATCGGTGGCACCGTCCCCAGGAGAGTGGCCAGGCAGTGCCAGTGCATGCAGGAGGGCTCCTCGCTTTCTGACGTGGAAAATAACCAGGGGGAGCCCTAGATGTGAGCATCTTACATGTGATGGCACAGGAAAGGCTGCAGTGGTGTAAGAAAAGTGGTGATGTAAAAACTGACTCCTTATTTTTGAAACAATTGAATCATTGCCATTTTCCAAGTTAGAAGCAGCGTGGAGCACAGGCTGTCTCCTTGGTGGAGCTTTACTAAACTCAGGATTTAGGGCTGGAAATGCACACATGATTTCCTTCTAAAAACCCCGTGCTTAAGTAGCAGTTTTCTTTCTATGTGAAGAACTAAAATCTCAGCCCATTGGCACACTTCCAGAATTTGGGGTGCTCTGGCTCACCATGTGGTGCTGCAGGCTGCCCCACTGACCTGTGCCATGCTCGTGCTGTACTGCCATACCACGTGCTAGAAATGCTGCTCTGCACTGGAGTTTCTGGCTGAGGGTGCTGCAGTGATCTCCTTAACTGCAATGTTTTAGTCCACGTGGGCAAGTCGCCTGTGGAAGGTGACCTGCTTCCTACACATCTGGCCCAACAGGAAGGATGGAAAGGAAGGGAACGCTCACTGGGTGCATGCAGCTACAGGTTTTGCTGTGGGTGTGGGTGATTGTGCTCCATCCAGTTAAGCCAAAAAAGCCAAGACTTCTGCATTGCAAGGCTAAGAAGGTATCTGTGTGACCCAGTTTGGATTTACCACTGAATTTATCTTTTTCAGTGCTATAAATAATTCAGCCAAAAGCAGCGCAATGGTGATAAATAGGACAATAAACTTCATACTGCAGCAAAGGCTACAAAGAGCAGTGCGTTTTAATTGACTGTTGCATGGTGACTGGGAAAAGCACAGAAAATTCATTCAAAGCACTGCACACAAACATCAACAAACACAAGCTCTTTGATGGCTTTGAAGTTTCCCAGAGTAATTCAATCCTTATCACAGGAAGGAGATTCACACAATGTAGGGGTTTTGAAACAAAGGATCATTCGTGATCCCGAAGTCTTCGTGCAAATTAATTTAACTACTTGGGACTGCTGTGAAGGCCCTGTTTTATATCTGATAGGGCCTCTTCTTGGTCTGCTTCACTCATTCCCTCTCCCCCAGAGGCAGGTAAAACCTGATGGCAGTAGGTGAGGAGGTCTTACAACCGAGCCTTGTGCTCAGATCACTGTGTAACACCTCCCTCTCAATTAAAAGATGTTTTCTCTGCATTTGGGCACCACACAGCTCCCAGCACTGTGAGTTGGGTGTCCTTACCACTTAGGTATGAACTGAATGTAGGAGCAACAGCAGCGGCTTCATGGAATCAGACTGGGAGGTTGTCCCAGTGAGGGTTATTGGCTGTTTAAAAGCTGTCCCCAGGAGAAACATCCAGTTACTCCAATGTCCTGGCCAGAAACTGGACTGCGCAGCTCCTTTTTGCTCTCTGCTTGTCCTCCTGCTTGCTGAGAGGTTCGGCCTCCCAGCAGACTTGAACCATCAAGGCATGCATGGCCTAGATAGGAGAGGAGTCATGCTCATGGCCAGGTGGCCACCACCCCTGGTCTCAAGGGAACTAATACCTGGATTGTCCTCTAGGCTAGCAAGCGAGCCTTGAAAGCAGGAGCAAGCCAACAGAATCTGGAGAGGGCAGCACATCCCTGGGTCGCCATGTGAGCTTGTACATGTCTGAGTGTGGAAAATAACCAGGCATGCAGGCTTGGTTTTCTTTGGCAGGAGAGCAAAGGCACTTCATTCCTCTCTGTAGTTCTGGAGAGATCTGGTTAAAGCTTCCCAGTTCACTGGAGCCACAGTTGCATCATCCGAAGAACATCCCATGTGTTACAACTTTCTATTCTCTCATGAATTAGGCTCAGAGCTTTAGATTACCTTTTTTGCTTTTTTTTTTTTTTTTGTGTGTGTGTGTGCACCTATATTTAGCTTAATTTTTTATGGTCTGCTAGGCTTCTCTGTACTTAGCTAATGTGATCTAGTTCAATAAGTTACTGTGCTACGTCCACAACTGGTGCAGCTTGTCTAGCAGCTATGTGAAAACTGGGACCAGAGAAGCTTGGTGCTTGCATTCGTACAGGGAGTGTTCTGCACCATGCCAGGAGTAGACATGCCTCTGTTGTTTTCACCGATCGCATCCCAGCATGGGGTCCAAGGGCGGCTGGTGGGAATGGCTCATTTAAATTTATGGGCCTGGGATTTCTGCTCAGGGTCAGGGGTGGCAGGGATATAACTGGAGGAAAGCTGCAGCCCTGTACAGCCACGTCTTGGCTGTTAACAGTTCCAGGGAATAATGATAGAAAAGGCTTCTCCAGCCTGCATCTCATGCTCCCCTGAGAGCTGGGGTTGCTGAGTAGCCTGAAGTTTGGTATGCTTCAGCAGGATCTTGGCCACCGCTGAGGGAAGAGTTATGGGGCATGATGTGGGAGAAGAAGGAGATGGTTTGGTTTCTGTAGCCAGCCCAGCTCTGATATATGGGTTTGGGAATGTGTTGCCCTATTAAGAGCAAGCAAATGAGAGGGTGCTGACTTATAAATACCCACTCTTTCTTGGGAGAAAGGACCCCAGAGACAGATGGGCAACCAGCCATCAGTTTCTGGACTCAAGAAGATGCTGTTTATACCAGCAGCCAATGACAGTATCTAAACATATGTCTAATCCATAACTCCAGCTGTAAGCATCACAAGGGTTAACCATAATAAACACCTATCTTGATACCGGGTTTTCTACTGAGAATCATTGAAGTAGAGATTTTCATTCTGACTCATGCAGTTGAGCTCCAATCGCTTGAAGGTCTCTCTAAATTCAGGCCAGAGTCCCCCTGAGACAGCACTGACTTTTTCTTATAGCTCTTTCAAATTTATATTAAAAAATGCAATTCCTAAAGCCATTTTGATCAACTGATATTTGATATATTCCAAACCAGAGAGTAATGCTGCATCCCACCTGTCCTTGGTCAAGTGAGACAGTTTTGCTCACGGGCTTGCTTTTTTTTTTTAATGGTTTTAACTGCAACGCCAGTAAAAAAAACCTTCAACATTGCCTTCAGCTTCATGTAGTGATACATCAGAGAAGGAGAATAAATTCAGCAGGCTAACGGGGACAAAGGGTCATGGGAGCAGACCTTGGCAGATAAGCTGATGCATGCAGCCTGGTCAGTACCTGGGTGGGTAATATATCACAACTGCTGCAGAGCGAGAGGCCACACTCTATTGCAGCTGAAATGGAAACCCCTGCAGGAAGGGAGGTGGGGTTTCTCAGAAGGGTGGTGGTGGGGTAAGGCAGAGGTGGGGCAGGGAGTGGTGGGCACTTGCAAGTGCATGGGTGGGGGAGGTAGTGCCTCTGTTTTTTCTCTCAGGTGAGTGAATCTAATCCCTAAATCACCCCCTGATCTCAGATGGAGATGCTAAATTCAGGAGTAATTTTCCAACAGTTTGCTCTCCTGAACAGGTAAGTTGTTGCCTTGAGAAGTAGGACCGGTTCCTCTTTGGGACAGGAGGCCGCAGTACAAGAAGCCAAGTCCATGAAAGAAACCATGACCCTGGTCTTTCTCTTTGACAAAGCAAACCTCTCACCCTCAGTGTTTTCTGCAGGAGGTGTCATAGAACCACAGAATGGCTGAGGTTGGAAGGAACCTCTGGAGGTCATCTGGTCCCATAGTGGCTTAAGGACTGGTGCCATCAGCGGAATTTTGGTTGTCTTGATCATGGGGCAATTTTTACGGCACCAGGCCTGCTACAGTCGATCAGCTTCATCTATCCAGAAAGGGCAAAAGGATTCTAGCCCATGAATTGGCAGGGCTGACTGAGAGGGCTTTAAACTACAGTTGAAGGGGGATGGGGATGAAACCAGGCTCTCCAGAGATGAGCCTAGGGGTGGTAAGTCAGAGTTAGGGGTAAAATCAGCAGCTCAGCTGAAGCGCATGTACACTAATGCGTGCAGTATGGGCAAAAAACAAGAGGAGCTGGAAGCCATTGTGTGATGTAGTTGCCATCATGGAAATGGGGTGGGGTGACTCGCATGACTGGAGTGCTGCAATGGATGGCTACATGCTCTTCAGAAGAGATAGGCGAGGTAGGAGAGGTGGAGGGGTGGCTCTGTATATTAGGGAGTCTCTTGACTCTATAGAACTTGAGGTTAGTGACGATAAGGTTGAGCCCCTATGGGTAGGAATCAGGGGGAACACCAACAAGCTTGATGTTATGCTGGGAGTCTGTTATAGACCACCCAACCAGGACGAAGAGGTGGATGAATTTCTCTACAAGCAGCTGGCGGGTGTTTCAAGCTCACCAGCCCTTGTTCGTATGGGAGACTTTGACCTGCCAGGTGTGTGCTGGAAACTCGACACAGCGGAGAAGAGGCAGTCTAGGAGGTTCTTGGTGTGTATGGAGGATAGCTTCTTGTCACAGCTGGTGAGCAAGCCTACCAGGGGTGAGGCCCTGCTATGCTTGCTGTTTACAAATGGAGAAGGGCTGGTAGGAGATGTGGTGGTCGGCGGCCGTCTAAGGTACAGTGACCATGAAATGATAGAGTTTTCAATACTCAGCGAAACAAGGAGGGGCACCAACAAAACCTCTACCCTGGACTTCAGGAGGGCAGACTTCGGCCTATTCAGGGTGCTGATTCAGAGTACCTTGGGAAACAGCCCTGAAAAACAAAGGGGTCCAGGCAGGATGGACATACTTCAAGAAAGAAATTTTGAAGGCGCAGGAGCAGGCTGTCCCTGTGTGCCGAAAGATGAGCCAGTGGGGAAGACGACTGACCTGGCTGGGCAGGGAGCTTTTGCAGGAACTCAGGGGAAAAAAGAGGGTGTATCACCTTTGGAAAATGGGGCAGGCAACTCAGGAAGTGTTTAAGGATGTCGTTAGGTCATGCAGAAAGAAAATTAGAAAGGCGAAAGCTCAATTAGAACTTAATCTGGCCACTTCAGTAAAGGATAATAAAAAGTGTTTTTACAAATACATTAATAGCAAAAGGAGGGGTAAGGAAAACCTCCATTCTTTATCAGACACGGGCGAATACAATTACCAAAGATGAGGAAAAGGCTGAGATACTTAACACCTTCTTTGCCTTGATTTTCAACAGTAAGACAGGTCGTCCTCAGGACAGCTGGCCTCCTGAGCTAGTAGACAGGGACTGGGAGCAGAATAGCCCCCCTGTAATCCAGGAGGAAGTAGTTAGTGGCCTGCTGAGCCACTTAGATGCCCACAAGTCTATGGGACCAGATGGGATTCATCCTAGGGTGATGAGGAAGCTGGCAGAAGAGCTCGTCAAGCTGCTTTCCATCATTTATCATCAGTCCTGGCTAACTGGGGAGGTCCCAGATGACAGGAGGATGGCCAATGTGATGCCCATCCATAAGAAGGGCTGGAGGGAGGATCCGGGGAACTACAGGCCTGTCAGCCTGACCTTGGTGCCCAGCAAGGTTATGGAACAGATCATCTTGAGTGCGATCACATGGTACCTACAGGACAGCCAAGGCATCAGACCCAGCCAGCATGGATTTAGGAGGGGCAGGTGCTGCCTGACCAACCTGATCTCCTTTTATGACCAGGTGACCCGCCTGGTGGATGAGGGGAAGGCTGTGGATGTAGTCTACTTGGACTTCAGCAAAGCCTTTGACACCATCTCCCATAGCATACTCCTGGAAAAGCTGGCAGCCCACGGCTTGGACAGGCGCACTCTTCACTGGGTTAAGAACTGGATGGATGGATGGGCCCAGAGAGTGATGGAGAATGGTGTTGCATCCAGTTGGCAGCCAGTCACTAGTGGTGTCCCCCAGGGATCAGTGTTGGGCCCAGTCCTGTTTAATATCTTTACTGATGATCTGGATGAGGGGATCGAATCTACCACTAGCAAATTTGCAGATGACACCAAGATGGGAGGAATTGTTGATGTGCTGGAGGGTAGGAGGGCTCTGCAGAGGGACCTGGACAGGCTAGATAGATGGCCTGAATCCAACAGTATGTGGTTCAACAAGACCAACTGCCGGGTCCTGCACTTTGGCCACAACAACCCCATGCAGCACTACAGGCTGGGGACAGAGTGGATGGACAGTGGCCAGGCATGGGGGTACTGATTGACAGCTGCCTGAACATGAGCCAGCAGTGTGCCCAGGCAGCCAAGAAGGCCAATGGCATCCTGGCCTGTATCAGCAATAGTGTGGCCAGCAGGAACAGGGAGGTGATTATTGTTCTGTACTCAGCACTGGTTAGTCCGCACCGTGAGTACTGTGTCCAGTTCTGGGCCCCTCAATTTAGGAAGGACGTTGAGGTGCTGGAATGTGTCCAGAGAAGGGCAACGAGGCTAGTGAAGGGTCTGGAGCACAAGTCCTATGAGGAGTGGCTGAGGGAGCTGGGGTTGTAGAGTCTGGAGAAGAGGAGGCTCAGGGGAGACCTTATCACTCTCTAGAACTACCTGAAAGGAGATTGTAATGAGATGGGGGTCACTCTCTTCTCCCAGGCAGCTAGCAATAGGACAAGAGGACACAGTCTTAAGTTGCGCCAGGGGAGGTTTAGGTTGGACGTTAGGAAGAAGTTCTTCATGGAAAGGGTGATTAGGCATTGGAATGGGCTGCCCAGGGAGGTGGTTGAGTCACTGTCCCTGGAGGTGTTTAAAAAAAGACTGGATGTGGCAGTTAGCGCAATGGTCTGTTTGACAGGGTGGTGTTAGGTCATAGGTTGGACTTGATGATCTCAGAGGTCTTTTCCAACCTAGTTGATTCTGTGATTCAGTGGTCCAACCCCCTTGCTCCAGCAGGGCCACCCAGAGCAAGTTGCCCAGGATCATGTCCAGGCAGCTTTTGAAGGTACCCAAGGAGGAGACTCCACAACCTCTCTGTCCTAACCCTGGGTACATCTTTAGGGGACAGTGTATGCCCCTTCGAGTATCTTGACTTTGATAGCAGAGCCACTTTGACTCTCAAAACGAGAGTCCCTCCTTTCACCTGTGAGGGTGTTAACCTTGTAGCTCTTGCATTTATGGGTTCTCAGAAATGAAGCTGACAGCTGCTCTGTCAGCATCACTGTAGGAAGAAATGTCCAGTGGTGTGGTGTGGATGTAATTTGTAATCAATTCTATCATTTGCATGGGGCTGTGTAGTGTTTTTGGCAGGTCATTGCATCAAAACACTTCTTTAAAAATTTACCCTTGGGACTCTTGTGCTCCCCCTGCAGCAGTGACTGGCTGCCTGGAAGCCCAGTAACCACCCTTTGCAGGTATTCAAGGCTAAAAGTGAGTACTGGGTCTGGTCTGAAGGTAGAAGGGTTCCAACAGCTGAGGAAATTTGTCTTGGAGGCCCTGAGCAATGCTCTTGGGAGCTTTTTGTCTCAGCAACGTGGAGACAGGAGCATGGAGGTTGAACAGCAGAGCAAATCCTAGTAGGCAGCAGGGGTTCAGGTCTTGATAAGAGACTCCTGGATTAGAATTCATTGATAACTTGCTTGCAAAGCAGTCCTTTAGCTCCAGTGAGATCACATCAAGATGTACTCTGTGCCAGTACCTTTCTCCAGCAGGTCCTGAAAGTGGGGCTGGTTTGAGCTGTTGCTGAAAGCTCTGAAAAACTTACCCTATAGCACTAAAATGGAAGATTACTCCTTGCAGCCCAAATCAAAGGTGGCTTTAAAGTGGGAAGGAGTCTGGTGAAGACCCTGGGGGGCTGTGGCTTCCTCCTTTTCCTCTATTAATGTTGCTCAGTGCAGCATGTATTCATGCAACAGCAGAGAGGCTGCAGTGTGTCTTCCTCCCTCCTTCCCCCATCAGCGCTGCAGCTGCGCCCAGAGTTGTAGTTTCCCGTAATAGCAGCTATAACCAACCCTGTAAATCAGGCTATGTAATTATGGGACCCAATGTGGAACAACAGGATGAGCGTATCGGTCAGCAACCGCTTTGAGGAAAGCACGCAAATACACCAAGGGGCCTCAGTGGGTGCTGAAAACAGTTTGTACCGAAATCCTGCTATCCTGATGGCTTGTCTCAGTCGTGCTTTGTGCTTTTGCTGTCTCCAAATGTAGACAAGAATCTGCTCCCTCCTTCCTGTCCTCCTCTGTTACCTTCTTGAAGGGCAACCACAAACACACAGTGAGCCTTGTCACCTTGCAAAAGAGTTTGGAAATGAAAACAACTGGCAAGGTTTCAATTTCCCTCTCTGTCTTCTGTGATCTACATTTGCAAAACAGTGTCCTGAAGAAAGGCTCTGGTGTTCTGCAGAGCGCTGGTGTTGCACCCGAAAGTTCAAACTTTGTTCTTTCAGGCTCTCAGTCATCGATAAACAGCGATTATAGGCTCTTTCTGGATGCGCTCTCTCTCCTGCAGTGAAATTGTTTGTTGCCATGGATATTGCTTTGACATGAGAGACCAAAATGGATTTAAATGTAACCAAAATGGATTTAAATGGACCCTTGTGGGTCAATATTTCCATAGGAGCAAATCTGCATCCTGAGGCTTCCTAGATTTCTTCAGCTTGGCCTTGGCGCAACAAGCACAAAGCTCCCAGAGCTTCAGCTGGAGAGGTAATGGGTGCCCCTTAGCTGTCAGAAAAGAGGGAATACATTTTGTAAATTATTTTTTCCAAACCCACGAAGATACATGAAACTCTCACAGTAACTGGAAAGATCAGGTAGAAGTTTCTCCATTGTTTGTTCTTAAGAATTTGAAACTACTTTTTCTTGCCAGTACTAATTTTTTTTCTTTTTAGAAGTGCCTTTCTGTCTGAGGTTTCCACGATGTGTTGTATTGCAGCTCATAAATGGACTTGTGTTCTGGGCAAACAATAGTCGTTACTGTTTAACACAGAGATTTGATAAAATTTGCTAATGACTGCTGCAGAAAACGGGCAGCTCAAGTGGAGGGAAGTTTTCAGTTTCTACCCAGGAGCAAAACTCCCACTCCCTGTCTTATGAATTTCATAAGGTGGAACTAATTAAAGGGATGTTTCTTATTACCAAGATGAGAATCTGTCCAAGAGGAGTCCAGGGAGGTTTGTACGCTGCGGCACAATCACTCCGCTTTTAAATGCTGCGAAAGCCTTGTGTCCTATTTAATTTGACATTCCTTGTGTTTGTTTCTCTTCGTGACTCATAGCACAACACTGGCAGCAGGCCTAGGAAGTAGGTTATGGGATCTGGCATGGGGACACTGGTGGATTGTATTCCAAGTGTTATGCTTACATTGCACCATGAGCCATGACAGCATCCAGCAAACTGTGTTCGTCCTGCCCAGCAGGCTGGTGGCTTCAAAAATCAGATTAACAGCTGCAGCAGCAGTCCAAGGCAGCCATGACTTAGCATTTAATTTGCCATATCTATTAGCCTGGCTTGTTTGATATGAAACAATTTTAGTACTTGAATATAAAAACAAATGTACTGCTAAAATACTTTTATTCACCTTTTTTCTTAGCAATCGCATTCTGTTTTTAAGGAATAGGTTAATCCCTTGATAGAAACGCTGCTCTGCAATCATCAGACCTTCACAAAAACAGGGAGATCAAGTAATTGTTGACAGAAATTGCACGAGGGCTCTGATTTCACCCACTGATGGGAAGAAAGCACATTCGTTTTCACACTGATAGGGACTTGATGGCTGGAGGTATGGTGGGTGGCAGCAGCTCTGCCTCGGCTCTTCAGCTCTTGGTGTGTCCCATATAGAGCAGGAGCTCAGATCTTTACTTCCGCTTACTTAGGCTAATTAAAAGGCAAGGGCATCATATTACACTTGTGGACACTGAAGCTGAAAATGCTCGTGGTATGTCTTGGGAAAGACTGGGTAGTTCACCTAGCATTGCTCTTAATTTGGTCTTCTGCAGGATGAAGAACTCAGAGCAATGTAAATAAAGGATTTAGGAGAGTCCTTTGGATTTGCATAGATATTTCACAACAGGAGCTCCAACAAAATCAGCATAAAATATAGTTGGACACAAGGCTACTTCAAACCCCACTTTCTTAGCCTGACCTCTCTCTGTAGAAGGACCAGAGTCAGGATTTAGGTTGTCTGTTTCTGTTAATTTCTTCTGACAGAAGACAGATGATTTCTTGTAGCTCGGTGACAGAAAATGAGTAATATTTGAGGAAAGTATCACAAGAAATCATCATTTGCAAGAAGAAGAAAGAAAAGCATCACTAAAAATATTTGTCTGTAGTTTCTATCATAATCACATCAGTGGCTTCTTGTGTCACTTAAAACAGAGCGTACGTTTGGCAGCGCAGGTACCGAAATGCTGTGTGTGTCTTCGTATGCATGCTGCTGGATGCAGAGCTAAAACCTCAACCGAGTGCAACTTTTTTATGGGAAACTTACAAAGTGACAGGTCGAGGGCAAGACCCAATTTTTTGCACTGGCTTCCGAAGATCTGAGTAGCAAAATTGGTTTTGAGTGATTCAGGACTGATTTTTTTTTTTTAAAAATATTAACCAGAATTCAGCCAAGTAATGGAACAAACCAAAAACTATTTCCTAGTGCATTTCTTGGGGCTTGCTTTCTTAATAAAAGAGTTTCTAAAAAGCAGGCCTTGCCTTCAGGTTCACAGAATCGCAGCATGGCTGGAGCTGGAAGGGACCTCTGGACGGCACCTGCTGCCACCCCTGCTCCAGCAGGGACACCCAGGGCAGGCTGCCCAGGACCATGTCCAGGTGGCTTGTGAAGGTCTCAAGGAGGAGACTCCACCACCTCTCTGGGCAGCCGGTGCCACTGAATGACCATCCTGGGGTCAGCAGAAGCAGTACCAACACAGCTTTTCTGTCACAGCACAGCATCCAGTGCCATGAAAGATCGGGGGTTTCCTCAGGCATCCACAACAGCCTGCAACCACATCAGGTTTTCCTGGAAATGCTTGTCTGCATTTTATCATGTTCTCCGGCACTCAGAAAGAAACTTCAAAGAACATTTAGTTCTTCGTGAAGTGAAATATCTCTTTTTAAATTTTTTTTTTTTTTTTCTGAGCTGTAGGTGTGAAAAAGTAGAGTTACTTGCCATTGGTGAACTCACAAGAGCTTCTCTGTCCTTTTCCACAGTGCGCGCTGTGCCTTTGGAGACCTCCTGGTGGGCCATTTCCCTCTCTTTTATTTATAGCTACACAGTGACACATCTCTGGGGCCACCTGAGTACCAGAATACATAGGAAAAAGTGAAATTAAGCAAGTTATTTAGGTTTTTGTTTTTATGGTTATGTTACAGATTGGGAACAAAGAAGAAAGCAAGCACCGTTCCATCAGCCAGCTGGAAACAGGCCAAAAGCTGAAGACACACACACACACGCTCTCACACTGTCTCTTCCTTCTTTTAAAGCCTTGATGAGGTTTTTCAAAGCTTCTGAAACAGCTGTCTGGCTTCCCTTTTGGAGAGGAGGAAGTCCAAGATGGGAGCCATGGCTGAGGCTGCCACAAGCGGTTGCAGACCTGCTCCAAGCACTTGCAGGCCCAGCTGCCTTCTTGCACCTGCTCTGCTAGAGAACAGACCCAAAGCATCACTTCGTTTGGTGTCAGGGCTGCACGCTCTCTTTCTCTGGAGGTGAAATGGTAGAAAACGCGTGATTGCTGCAGACTTCCTGCATGTTTCTGTTTTTAAAGATGTTACACTTTTTGGTGATAAATGCTGTGTGTGTTGCACCTCTTTGGGTTGTTGAGCAGATTAACCTCCACAAATGATGTTACTTTGTCACATGGTTCACATCAGTTTAGTGCTGGTAAAAGGTTGCATTATCAGTGAAAACAAACCTCTCCAGCCAGAGGTGTCAACTCTTCAATGCTTTCTTTTATCTTCTCTGCAATAATGTGTTCTTCTCCAAAGCTGTAATTTTCTAATGAAGAGAAACATTAGACAGAAGTCAGATTTATCAATTATCGTGATAAAAATTATGAGGTTTCCCATGTCAGATTGATTTTATTTTTAGCAATGACATTTTGCCTTGTAGTCAAATAATAAACACCATACATCCATGTCTTCCCCCCCCTCATTTTTTTTTAATCTTGTGCATGTGAAGTCAATGAATTTATCCAGCTGAGAAGAATTACTTACCTTCTTTCTCATTCGTCCCTCCTCAAGTACAGCTTCTCCCGCAGGGAGAAGTGCTATGTCAGCAGGATGTGCATTAAACATTTAAGTGCACTTTGTTTTTGAAATTTTAGCACAAAGTCAGAAATAGCCAAATGGAATAATCTGACTGCTGGGTTGGCATCAGCAGCCTGTTGAAACATCAAATTAAACCCAGCATTGGCTGCTTGACTATAAGAAAACACATATGACAGTAACTTTTGCTCTCCTGCTGAATAGCGTATCTTAAAAGTGTATCTTAAAAAGATGAAATAATGCCCCATATACCATTTTCCCCACCTCAGCATTGGAAGACTACATAGCAATAAGAATAACTAATATTCCTACCTTTCCGAGCTAGAAGATCCATCCATCTGCAGTCTTGCTGCTCTTTCTTAAATAATACACATCTGTATGTGCGTAATTTCTGTGTGAGAACAGGCTGTATAACAGTTTAGCAGTAAGCTCATAAGAAGCTCTGTCTCACCTGAAGGCATAAACCTTTCTTTGTGACATCCCAACAAGTTGCCACTGGAAAGGATTACGGCTCCATGTGAGAAATGAACAGGCCACAGGTGGAACTTCAGAGGCTAAGAGGTGTTTTTTTCCATGCATTAAAGTGTCTCTAAGACACATTTATAAAAAAAAAAAAAAATTGCTTGGATGAAGCTTTGCCCACAGGAATGCTTCTGAGTAAGTTTGCTCCCCATACATGCTGCTAATGTCTTCCTTCTGTCTTATTTAGACCTTATTGCCAAGGAGAAACAGATAAGCTATGTGACTTTTAATACAAGGAAAAATATGAAATGACAAAAGGTGCCTATGCTTTGATCCTGTAGAAGTAATGATGAATGTTATCTGACATGCTTTTACTGGTATAATAAAATGAAGGTCTTTCCACTAAGGCAATTTAATGTGAATTTAGCACTGAGTTGATATTGCCATCGTTGCATCAGCATGGTGCTACCTCCAGGTTAATAAGCCCTACCAAGAGGTGCTTATTTGCTCAGGTAAGGGTATGGTGTGTTTGGTGGCATCGAGGTGATGTGTCCTCCCTGTTGAGTTCTTCAAAAGCCGCCTGGACGTGGTGCTGCGCAACCTCCTTTTGATGTCCTTGCTTGAGTGGAGGGTTGGACCAGATGTTCTCCAGAGGTCCCTTCCAACCTCAGCCATGCTGTGATTCTTTAAATCTGCCTTGTGGCTGAGGCAGACACGACCCAGCAGGACTGTGATGGTACCTCTTGATAGTCCCATGGACCCGTGGAAGATCTTCTAGTTTTTCAGGAAAATGCAGCCTGCTCCACTGACCTGGCTCTGCTCCCATCTCATATTATAAACACAGGGTTGACCTTGTGGCCTGACTCTCTCCTCAGATGTTCACGCCTGAAGGGTTCAACTGTAACACTATACCTCCCCATAGAAATAGGATAGGAGGAGATTTCTTGGAAACTGCTGGGACAAACACCAAAAATAAAAGCTGTCTGAGCAACAAGTGGAACTCCACAGCCATGGTTCTGCTCTTCTTTGTTTATTTCTCTGGTTAGCATTTTTATGTTATCTTTTCCTCTTAAGGACATATGTGGGAGGCTACAAATATATAGAGTCTGCACAGTTGTCACTGTGGAAATGAATCTCTCCGTTGCCCCTTTGCCTGTGACTGGGTGCCAAGGAGTGCACATAGGATCAGTGCCCATGAATGGGGTCTTCTGCTGCCGTGCTGCTCTGGAAGGTCTCTTCCAGTCACTTAGGGAAGGGTAAACAGGAGCTTGACATTTTGAGGTTGATACTGCTTATGTGGCACAACTGAAGACACTGTCTAAGGGCTGGGGACATTTGTCCTAATTCAGGATTGTAACATCCCTGCCTCATTGTGGCTTGCACGGAAATTCCTGTGTGCCCGTGGCAATGAGCGGCTGGGGGAGAGACTTGGCTTGTTCTGAAACATGCAGTGAAACATCATTACGAGGCCCAAATTACCCCAAAATACTCAAGCCTGGGAAGGCTCCAGCACAGACACCCTCCCACAGCTGAATAAAGAGCACACAAAATTTTGCTCGTGCTCTTTTTACTGGGAATGCTACTTGTAGCTGTGAGCAAAACCACAAGATTAGTGATGAAATGCAACCTCTGCTGCTTTTCGTGGCAGAGCGCTGTAGCATTATATGGTTTCAATTACAGTGCTGGGACCCGGATCGCCTGGGCAGGAATGCTGGGGACGATGTTTCCTGTGGATGCTGGGAGGCAGGTGGTACAGGAGATTAAGTTTCTGCCCTCCAAACCCTGATGCCCCAATTTTGTTTGGGGCTTGTGCACTCTTGTCAAGTGAATTGTACTGCTCTGAGCTGACTCCAGGATATTGTCTCTGTTTTCTGGCAAACAAGAGGTTTCTGGTTTACAAGAGGCAATGGGCACAAACTGGAACACAAGAGGTTCTGTTTAAATATCAAGAAGCACTCCTTTATTGTACAGGTGACTGAGCACTGGCACAGGTTGCCCAGAGCAGTTGTGGAATCTCCTCCTTGGAGATCTTCAACAGCTACCTGGACACAGTCCTGGGCAACCTGCTCTGGGTGCCCCTGCTGGAGCAGGGGGGGTGGACCAGATGACCTCCAGAGGTCCTTTCCAGCCTCAACCATCTGTGATTTTGTGATTCTGAGGTTAACGAGTCCAGGGAGAAGCAAACCAAGTCAGAAAGGTGACCAAGCCCTCTGCTCATTGGCTCTGAAGCTGGGAGCTGGTACTACCAGGCTGTGTCTGTGCATGGTGTGTTGTTACTTGTGCAACACGTGTCAAGTCCTTTGGAATCTGGGAGTGAGGACAGGGGAGGAGCCAGGGAGGCTTTTCTCCATGAATAACTCATCAGCTCAGTGGAACAGCCCAGGCAGTAAAATAAGGCTAAATGAAAAATTATAGGGTGAATTTGGCCTCAATCACACACAGATAATTTGTTGCTTGAACAGAGTTGACTGAATATAAACAAGTCAACAATATGCCTCATTAATTGGAGCTATTTTTCTAGCAAGCCCCATGGAAATATGAAGTGGTTTCGCTCTGCAATTTGTGATATAGTTTGCTATTAAATGCATTCAGTTTAATTGTGGCCACGAGTCTCATTTTGGAAGCTTTCACAGCCAGTGTGTAAAAATAGCAGAGGACAGCAGAAGCCGGTTCCCCAGCACAGATGTGCTCCTCCATTTGCTGCATGCTGTTGGAGCAGACAGGTGTGCGGGTGGACCTAAGCTGCATAGCACAATAGCACGGATGGCACCGAGAGGCATTTTGGGACAAATGGCTTTCTTCTCCCAGTAGCACCACATGGGATAGGATGTCTCTGGTTTTGACTGCCCAGAAAGTCATGATGCTCTGTCTGACCTTCATCCAGCTTGGGCTTTCCATCTGTAGTCACAGTGACAGACCCGTACATCTCTGCACAGACGTGCTGCCTAATATTAATCATATCTGAGCGTTTTATGCACTAATCCCATGACCTCCCAGCGATGAGATCATGCTGGGCTGCCATATATCAAACCCTCACATCAGTCTGTTGTTGACTTTGGCCATAGGGAGCCAGAACAATGAAACGAAAACATTTCTAACCTTGACACGCTGGGGCTTAAGACGGTAACTTAAAACATTTCTCTGTACTAGGGGATACAAAAACTTCTCTTTAAATGTACTGTTTATTTTAATCTGCATGCTTTAGAGTGGGCAGAGACCTACGAGAGGGTAAAGGTCAAAGCTGATTAGGAGCCAGATGAGCTTGCCCAACTCAGAGATCTTTGTTTCGATGACAGGATAGGGTTACCACATCCCCAGCCATAAAAGGCTATTACTTGGCACAACCAAAATAGACCTGTACAGCAACTGAATTACTGGGTTTGTTGATCACGCAGCATGGATGCAGGATTTCAGAAATCTGAGTACGAGCGAAAAGGGATCATCCAACCCTTTCAAAGCACTCCAGCCTATGTGCTGGCAGGTGGCACGTGGCCAAAAGGGGTGAACAGGAATGTGAATTTAGGAGCATGAATACAGCCATCAAATATTTCAGCACAAGCCAGCACCTCTGCTTTGCCCTTAAGGCCATCGCTAGTGGTGCGTGATGGCTGTGCCACCAGGAGCACGCCCGAAGCAGCTTCAGGATGTTAACGAACCCGCGATAGAAGGTGAATTTGTGGCTTCACACACTGCAGTGCGAAGGGCAGTTCTCATTCATGGGGGAAGCAACAATGCAGAGATATCTGAGGGAGAAGGTGCCCAGAGGTCTTATCTGTACAAGTCAAGCGCATGCACAGTTCAGTGTTGATCTGTGAACTCACTGACATTTGGCAGCGGGAAGCTTCACCAGCTCTTAATCCAGTTTTGGCACAGTGGACCCGTTGAGTGGTCTCTTGACCAAGACCTTCCGACTGCTTTCTCTGCACATGAGAGCAGCACGTCCTGGAGAACATCAGTGCAATTTCACAGTACATATTTTTCAAGGACACGCACTGTGATGACACATGTCATCCAGTGTCATCTGCGCCTGAAAAAATATGGCCTTCAAGAGTAAACACTTGGCAGAAACAACAGCACAGGCTCAAATTTAGACAGGAATAATTTATGCTGTGCAGACCCCAGCTTGCTGGAAGGGGGCATGCTCTCTGGAAGGCAGGAAGAAAAATGTGTTGCTAATTTTGCTAGACAACTTCTTCCCTCACCTCATTTTCATTTTGTAGTTGCCAGCCTCCCTGGTTTCTCTTAAAATAGAAACCTCTGAAGTTTGGCCTTGTTTAACTTATGCTGGGGGCCTGCAGGGAGGAGGAGGGGATAAATCCCCTCTAGGTGGTGCGTCAGTCAGCCTCTTCCAGAAGCTTTGCTGGCAATTGCATCTCAGCTTGCCACCTGCCTCCAGCTTCTCACCCCCCTCCCGTTCCCCTTCTCCTGCCCCAGCTTCGGGTCAGTTAGAGGACTTCCCTGCCATTGTCCCATCATCCCACAACACTCTCCCGACACCTCCCGTGCGCGCTGCTGTCGGCGAGGTGTGGAGCTGCTGACAATCACCACGTAAGAGGCAACATCGTGCTACGTGGGACTGGGCAATACTGGGGCACCTGTACCAGCAGCCTCAGGAGAAGCTCAAAGCAGCAGGAGAGGGGTATTTTGACACAGTGGAGGCGTCTCGGCTCCAGCCGGGCTCTCCTTGCATTTCAATGAGCCTGTTATTGTTGCTGTTTGTTTGCAGTTAATCTCTCCACGCGGTATTAGCTTGAAGAGGCACGGCTCGGTCATGTTGCCATGCCACTGAGCTCAATGAGTTTGCCGCGAGGCGGGGCCAGGCTGTGCCTCCAAACAGTTCAAGTGCTTTCCAATCCTTTGCAATGACCCGTGTAATGACTGGGGTTCTCCTTATTCCTCCCTCCCACAGGGAATCTCATTACTTCTTAGTATGGGTGAGAAACTGAGATTGATTTTTGCTTTTCTAAGGGAAATACATAGAGAGAACCTGCAGGAGGGTCCATGGGACTACCTTGCAGGGAGGGCTTATTTCCATCCTTTCTTTGGGGAAAACACAGGAAAACCACAGAGGTGTGGAGCCCTCAGCAGTGAAGCCCTTGGGTGCTATTTCTGAGCCCAAAGCGGCAGCGCATCCGGGATGGAGAGACACTCATGCAGTTGCGCATAGTGTAGGAGCTCTAACCCGTGGGACCATCTCCCCGACAGTCACGTTGCAGCTGTGTCTGCCCCGTCCCACGTGTCCCAGGGACAACCACAGGACAGTTCTCTGGAGGGGGCTCCCTGTCCTGTAGGTGATCTGGAGGCTGCTGTTTTCGGAAGGGGTTACAGTGCAGCCATGATGTCATGAGGCTACACTCTGTCCAAGCCACGTCCTCTATAATTTTCTAGTTCTTGTTGCCCTGCCAGCTTGAAAGTTGTCCGGTCTTCTAAAATCCTCAATTGCAAAGCAATGGGAAATGTAATAGAGCATAGAAAATGCCAGTGAATAGCACATAGAGATGAAAAAAATTAAGAAATATTTCCTGGCAGAACTCACCAGCACTCTGGAGATACGGGAAATTTCTGTCCTCGATTCCTCTCTCTTTTTATTGTTTGACAAACTGCTCCAAACCTCATTTTCGGTCTCTAGCTGAGAAGCCTGCGAAGGCCTTGGGAATGTCATCTCTTTGTGAGTATTGCTTCTCTGTTTGTTTTCTCATGGCTTTGTGAGTAGTGCAGAGGAACAGGAGATGAATATTAAGGTCCAGCCCCAGTTGCATTCCCACCACTCAGCTAAGGACGTCTTCAGCTTTGCAAGAATTAACCACTATCTCTACAACCGGGGGAATGTGTGTGCACTGTGACGGAGACCTGTAAAGCATTTAGATGTGCTGGGACTGAAATGGCCGACAGACTTCTACTACTTAAAAACCAAAGTGACAGTAGAAATTTCTAATTAGATAGACGTGACAATGACAGAAGCATGTGATGAGCCGATCCTAGCTCTGCTCTGGGACTGCACACCGCTGGAAAAACATAGTTCGGCCATCTGGCGCCTGAGAGATTAGGAAGTTGAAATTGGATTTTAATAATACATTGTACCGTCTGACACCACAACGACAAGAAGGAAACCTGCTCTGCTTGCAGCTTGAAGAGTGCAGCCTGTGCTGAATCCCAAAGTGTGGAGGAAATCTGCTATTTCTTTTCAAAGGGATGTCAATCACTTTGTTGTAAGAAAAAAAGGAAAAAAAAAAAAAAGACAAAAGCAAATGACTTGGGTTTGTCATTTCTGTTTTACAAAGGAAGCGGCAATTAGGTGACAGGTGTGTAAATTTCCCAGGAATACTGCTGAACACAAAGTGCACACTGATTTGAGTCTGTTCTTGGAAATCCTTTACCAACTCCTCTCCTACAAGGAAACTGTCAGACTAAACCCATTATTTCCTCCTGAGCTTTGAAAAGTTGTTTTTTTTTTTTTTCCTCACTTGTTTCCCCAGAGAAACTGAAAGGCTTTAAGATTGAAAACATAATGATGGCTCTTGAAAGAAACCAACTTTTAAAATTAGAGACTTACAAAGAGACAGGAGAGATGAATGATCGTAGCTAGCAAGGTTTGCCACTCCCTCCAGGCTTTGTGGTATTCCAGCCTGAAGCGGCTGTAAATCATTGCCATGTCTGACCCATGCAAAGCATTGTCTGTGGGCCCCAGTGCAGCACGCATGGCTTGCACGGCTCTGGAGTCACTGTGGGTAAAGTCTTCAAGTCCTAATGGCTGGGGTAAATTATTAATCAGATGTGCTGTTTAACTAACTATGATATGATCTTCACCTTCCAAACTGGAGCCAGTTTGAGAGTATTTTGGGGGATGAAAATACATCTGGATGCAGTCATGAGAGTTTCTCCGGAGCTTTTAGCATTGTTTAAGAAGGTTAAAAATGCTGCTCGGTCCATCTCTGTCCTCTGTACCTGTTGCAGTTTGAACTGCAGAGACCAGAGTGGTGCATGTTATTTTGAGGAGGTCTCGGAGCCGTGCCCAGCCACCACTACCTTGTGTGAGCTAAGATCCCTGAGCAGTGTTTGGGGCAAGATGGACCTGGTCTGAAGTCTGAGCAATCAAATTTCTCTGCCTAATAGGAGAGAGGGAGGCAGGCGAGCTGTGGAATAAGGACTGGCTTGTTAGACCACAGAGGGAGCTGCAGGTGACCGTCCCCAGTGCAGACGTATGGCTCATCCCATCTTTGTTGGTCGGCAGACCTTGCCACCAGACATGTGCTGAGCAGTTGTGAAAGGCAACGATTGACTGTGGCATCAAAACCTTCTCACGGCCGGAATTGCTGCCTGCAAGGTCTGTAGCTGGGCTGGAGAGACCATTCCCCTTGCTCCCTCCTTGATTGGGCATCTCAGCCCCACTATGTGCCGTGACATTCGGCATCACCAAAGCCCTGGGGAGTTTGGTCTGTAAATGAGCCAGCCAGGCTGATGCTCTTCCTGAGCAATGAAATTCAAAAGAAAACAATAAAAATTGGAGCTACTGCTTGATGTTCCTTGTCTGGTTGTGCATTGGCTGCACTGGTGTGGAGGGGAGATGGCATAAGCCCCTGAGCCATAACATAGACACTGCACGTGAGTGGATGAGGGAGAGGGAAAAGGAAGGTACCTCAGCTGCCCTTCATGTCACCTCTCAAAGTCCTTGACACCCAATAGCTCCCTGGGAACACTGGGCAGTGGAGGATGGAGGACATCTACAGCATGCCTTGTTCATAGCTAGCTTTTTTATTTTTTATTTTTAATTCTTTTTTGAGGGAAGGAGAAATATTTTCCTTCTTTCAGAATTTTTCTTTCCCTTGAGCTCTTAACCTTAGCAATGATTGATATATGAATATTTTGAGTGCATCAATCAGCTTTTCAACCAGCTGTGCATGAAGCCTGAGATGACAACTCTTTCTGCTATGGCTGGTATGTGTAATTGGAGTCTGCTTTGGCTTTCATTTTTATCTGACAATGAAGAGGTGAAATAATTCACTACATATTTGACTTTATGAGGGCTACATCACCATGGCTGCACAGTGCACTGGCTGCATGGTGTCCTTACAGGTGCTTATGGAAAAGGATAAAGGGAGTACTAAATTTAGGAATGATCGAGTTGGTAAAGACAGTGTCATTATGCTTTTTCAAAAGAAGAATCAATAGTGTATTAAGCATGTACACAGAAGTGTCTTGTGTAAAGCATGTCATGGCCTTAAACTACAGGGGAAATAAGGGTTAGATGTTAGGAAAAGCTGTCTGCAGGGAAGGATAATGAAGCACTGGGACAGGCTGCCTTGGAAATGTGCAGGATCTCCATTGCCACAGATTTTTAAGACCATTTGAGAGGGGCATTCATCAGAAATGAGATAAACCTTTAATTCTTCCATGGACAAAAGGATTCTTCTGGCTCATTTTCGATAATTCCTTACATTAGTGCAGAAAACATAGACACTTCTATTTTCCAAGGCAAGACGGCAAGGTGACAGGTACAGACAGTACCTTTTGCAAGACAGACCACCCCTGCAGCCTACCCCACTACCAAAATCTTGCCAAGTAAGCCCAACACACTGACCCATCTTCTGCCCCAAGGCAAAGTCATTTCTGATCGGTGTCTGCCCACTCATCAGTGGTGGAGACCTTCAGCCATGGAGAAACCGCAGCTTTCTCAGGCAATCTTCTCCAGTGCTTCCTTATCTTCAGTTTTAGAAAGCCTCCCATGTCCTAATGTCTACCTTTGCACTTTTACCATTAAGTAATATTGTTCTAGACCTGACTGCCCTCCTCTGACCTCTCCCTGCTTGGTCTACCTGTCATACAGATCGTATTTGAAGTACCATTGCCCAAACCGGGCAGTTCAATCCCACTGAGAGCTGTCAGAGAAGATGGTGCAGCAGAGCAGAGCAGAATTATCTGTCACATTGGGACACTTGTGTTTATATATCCAGTATGAGACGTTGTTTTTACAGCGACAAGGTACCATTGAATTATGCTCAGCCCGTAGCCCACTTCTCCAAAACTGCTCCTGACCTGGTAATTGCCCAGTCTGATTTTGTGAAGTTGTCTTTTGCTGTGCAGTGCAGAACTTTGCATTTGACTAGTCAAAACTGAGTCACGTCATTTTTCAGGGGATTTCCTCAGTATATATATTTTTAATTTTTAATCTATGCACTAACTTACATGCAGCCTTTTTCAGCTTCACGTCATCAGCAAATGTCCCTTTTGTTCCATTGCCAGGTTGTTACTGAAAACGTGGAGTACCATCAAATTGGGACAGACTGCACAGATCACTGCCTGTATGCCCTTTCAGGCTGACTGTGAGGTGAGACCACGGCACTGAGAACTGCTCTCCGACTATAATTTTCTAGCCACTCTTGTAACCACCTCTAATAATTTAATCTAGACTGTACTTTCCTAGCTTTGAAAAATCAAGATGTGGCATTTACCGATTCTCCCATTATCCTGTAACAAATTTAGATTGGTCTGACATAACTCAATGCAATTAGATTGGTTTGATGTGTTCTGGCTGTTATTAATCTCCTTATTTTCTTCCAAGTGCTTACAAAATTGTCTGTGATTTGTTCCAGGAGTGTTCATGGAAGTGAAGCGGAGCTACATGAGCTACCTGACCTGAGTTAATCCTGGAGTCCCCAAGCCCATGGAACTGACACAGCTTCTGCCAAGAGTACCATGGGCAAACACATGCTTTAGGTCCTGCATAATTCAAATTTTCTCTGTGCCATAAAATAATGTGATCTTGAACATTTAATTAAAGCAATTATCTTTCCTATCCATGCAGAAATGTTCCATAAATATTTTGCAGGTGTAATAGGACTAGGCACTGTTTAATACGAAACACTTGAGCAGTTCTGGTGGCAAAGCCAAAGTCACCTCCTTGTTCACTTAGGCAAAACTAACCCTGACTTGCTCACTGTGGGGCTCCTTGAGATCACGTGCAAGAGGAGATCTCCAAGCGTCTTGCAAAACAGCAGGATGTTGGGTGCTGCAGGTGCTAGGCAGCACCTGAAGCTTTTGGCTAGGTTTAATCAGGGTTTGGGTGCCTGGTGCTGTGGTTCTGCATTCAGGCTCGGACCTTTGCTCGCCTACCATGTACACAGTTGCCCTGTATTTCCAAGGGACTGCAGTCATCCATGAAGAAGGAGGGCAGATTTAGGCCTCGAGACAGAAAAAAAAACCCAAATGTCTGGGTAAGTATTGTAAATTGGGGGGGTCCATGCGTGTTCTTGGGTGTGTGGGCAAGGAAGAACTTGCTGGTTGCGTCCTACCTAACTGTGATGCACTGAGGGGGGTTCAGCCCCATTGTGCCACTTTCACCATTTCCCTTATTGCTGATCTCAGAATGTGTCTTGGGTCCGTGAGCATGGCAGGAAATACTGAGGGTGAGAAAATCCCTCCTCAGCTTCACTTCGCCTCCAATTCGCATGTTGTTCCTCATACCGCACTCGCAAACAACCGGTGTATTTTAGCTTTCCATTCCTGATGTTTTCCCACACAAAGTCTAGGCCCTCTTCCTTTTTTTTTTTTTTTTTTAAATCCTGCTATGCGGTGTGTTTATTCCTGTGTATTTTTCTCTGAAGATCTCTGTAGCGATGACATGAAAGGCTCTGTGCAGCTCCAGCCATGACAGGTGCAATCAGCTGCTGCTGAAGCTACACGACGCAGCTAAAAATAAGTAAAACCACCAAGTTCTGGGGTCAGTCCAGTTTCTCGGTATCTACTGTGGCCACAAAGGAGGACGAGCCTGTGGCTGGCTGGGGGCTGGTGGCAGAGCTCTTCCCCTTGATTCGCATGGGCTGCGCTGGTGTTTTCCAAGGAAGCTCTGCTTTCTGCTGTGCCAAATGCTGGGTTTTGACAAGCCAGGCAGCGTCCTCTCGGTGTGTTTGCCTCTGCACAAGCCTTCTGGTTATAATCTTGAGGACCTGCACGGATCACACCTTAACTTTCAAAAGAGCCCTGTGCCCCCATGAGAGGCTCCAGAATCCGAGTGCATGGGAGTGCTCCTTCAAGCTGCGCTGGTTTCTATCAAAAAAAAAAAAAAAAAAAAAAAAAAAAAAAAAAAAAAAAAAAAAAAAAAAAAAAAAAAAAAAAAAGCTGCAGTTTTGCTTCTGCTGTTGCTTGAGCCGCTCAGCCTGATGCCAAGGCCAGGCTAGAGGGGAGTGTTGAATTTCCAAGCACCCTTTCTGCAGAGGCCTTCCCAGGAGCAGAGGTGGTGCAGGCAGCACCCCGCGCAGAGCCCTGGGGCAGGTGGGCTCGCGGCGTGGTCCTTCCTCCTCCTGCTCCAAAGCGCTCCACGGGGCACACTGCGCTGGGTGCTGCTGGCTTAACCCGGCCTTTCAGTGGGTAATTTCCCTTCCTCTTCTCACATCCGCAGAGAAAGTCTGATTTTCATAACTCTGCATTTTAGGATTTTATGCCTCTATTTTTTTTTTTTTTTAAAGTGTCAAATATTTTAGATCAGGCTTATGCAAAAGACTGAAGAATACAATCATATTTAGCCAAAAAATGATTATTCTTAAGGGGTAATTCAACTAATGAATGTTTAATTGTATTTCAGGGAACTGTGTGCCATTGCAGTGCATTATTTTTGTACCTCACAGCTTGTGCTATTAAAAGATTGCAGCTGATACAGAATGATATGGGAGGATGCCAGCTGGATTCAGAGTATTTAATCAGGTTACACGGGCTCTGAAATCTCTTCATTGGTTAGTTATAAAATTTCCTATTAATTTTGGAGCATTTCTGCTCACTTTTGAGGACTCTAATTGGATTAGCTTGAGAGCTCGGAAATTATTTGGGGAGGAAGAGATATTTGATGTTCACGTCCTTACTCTGTTTCTCTCTAGCCTTTTTTTAATGAAGTTTTAACTTGCCTGACATTGGGACGGGTGTTGAATATGTTTTGACAACATGTGAGAGCACACTTTTTAAATGCTACTGTCCTCCTGTCTGAAACCACCTGTCTTCACAGATGTGAAAGGCTTGACTCCATTTCCATTTCCAGCCTTTTGTGTGGCTTTTAATTTTTGAAGGCGCTTAGCCTGCTTGTGTATTTCAATAAAAGGCATGCAGGGGCAAAAGCCTTAAAAATAGGAGTCATGAACTGTCTCTTTCCACTCATTGATACCTTTGAAAATCAAGCAGAGAATACCACCTGGGTGGAAGAAAACAGCTTCTGATGATGGGTATCACAAACAGAAAAAGGAATACATGACCGGTGCTTAAGAGAAGCTCAATTAAGTCCTCGTTATTGGAAAAAAAAAGCCTATCAGAAAGGACATCAGATAACAGAGTACTTTGCCTAGCAAGGTAATTATGATCCAAACAGTCGATGTATTCAAGGCAAGATTAGATAAACTCTCTGGAAGCCTAGTAAAAACAAGAAAGTCAATGACATTTTGGAGATGGGACAGACAGATACACCAAATAATGAAACCCAGCACCCTGTTCCCAAATGTTTGGGCTTTATTTCATGGTGAGTCCTGCCTCTGAGCCTCATTGCTTGCTTCTGATCGGCTATGGGTGTATCTGGCTCTTGTGCTGGTGTCAGCCTCGGCTGGCGCTCACAGCCATGATTTTTTCTTTCTCTTTACAAAAAAAAGGGAAATTCTGTTATGTTTAAAGAGCAGAGGTGGGAAGAAAACCCCACTGACAACATATGCCTTATGACAGCACTAGCACATTCATTGTGGAAGTGATGGGCAGCTAATAATGTCAGTGCAGGAAAAATCCCAAACCTTGTTTTGGTTGTTTTCTTTTTTTTCCTTTTTTTTTTTAAAATCAAAAGCCCTCAGAAGGAGTTGCCGAAACAATTAAGGCAATTTTTTTTTTTTTTTTTTAAGATAAAAAATTGAGGTGGAGAGAAAGGAAGAGGATAGATATGTAGTGCCAGCTGGATGTGAAATCAGTTTGGCATTTCAAAATAACAAAGATATTCCTTTCCCATTCGTTTGATCTGGCATGTAACATCAGCACTACTGCCACATCATCACTCTGAGTTAGCATGCTGGAAAGGAAACCCCAGCAGAGACTGAATTGCTGCTCAGCCCCCCGCCAGAACAGGACACTATTGTGGGACGGTGCAGCGGCTACAGCAGCGCCGGGAAGGATGCTCCAAGCAGCAAGTACCGAAGCAGGAGCACTCACTGGATCTGGGGCAGCAGATGGATGGGGGGTCCCCGGAATAATCCCTTGGTATTTTGCAATTTGCAGGAGCAGCCGTCACAAAGGGAGGGATAGCTTCAGCTGAGATTAAAGGGAGGAGATGGCAATGGTGCAGGCTTTCCTATGTAAAATCTCACATTGTTTGAGTCAAGTCTCATTCAATCTAACCTCTGTTTAGGGGTAAGCGTTTTAAGTTTGAGCTTCCTGTACACACAAGATGAGTAAAATCTTTGCAGTGTGTATGGTGCAGCCTTGAGTCAGGCTCTGTTGGATGGACCCAACATGCAACAGGAAGAATGAACCTCTTCAGCCTTTTCAGCTTGACCCTCACAACACACACGTCCCCGCACCAAGGAAAGCACTGTACGCTCAGCTGCTCAGGCATCCCCCTCTGCCTCTGGTCCATGTGTAACGCTACTTTCCCAAAAGCAAGCCACACCAAAGTCAGGGCATCACTTCAATAAACCAGAGGGATTTAGCAAGGGAATGCTCCAGATCTACTTGGCCAAGCAACAGAGGGACACTGGGGAGGAAGAGGGACCAAAAAAGAATTGGGAAAAGCAAAGAGATCTCCATGGGTTGGTATAAAGAGAAAGTTGCTGAAATCAAGCCAAGTTAGACTTTGCAAGGACAGCAAGCAGCTAAGTCCTTTCAGTGGCATAACTAGAAAGGAGACGAGGTGAGTAAGGAGGCAGTGAGGGAAGAGACAGATACTAGAGCTGTTCAGATAGTGCATCAAGCTTAAAAAAAAACCACCTTAATTCAGTTTTCTGTAAGAAGATGTTAAATATTCAGGGTAAAAACAAGGAAACTTAGGAATTAGGGCATGAAAAATTGAGGGGCCATGCCATAGATAAAAACAAAGCAGCATGGTCAACGCGCCTTGCCATGTAGACAAGATCATCTCCATCTCAGGACCCCTAAAGGTTCATTCACCAGACTACATGAAATCATGAATCCAACAGTAACTACTTTTTGTGTAAACCTACCCAGTCAGAGGTGTTAACCCAGATTTAGAAAATGGGAAATCACTCCTAGCCAGTTGACCATGGTCATCCTGATGTTAGGAAGGGCCTAGCACAAAATTTGAAGGACAAATAAAATTTAAAAAGGTGTTCAAGGAAAACAAACAAACAAACAAAAAACCCCTCCCACCTGTGAAATGCAGTCTATGACTAGCAGAAGCAGATCAAGCCAGCCTAGTGTGATAGACAACCGATAGAGGGGTAGATGACTAATAGATAGCTGATTTTCTAGGCACGAGAGATGAAGTAGATCTAATATAGCTGCATTTCAGCAGGTGATTTTGATACAGAGAAACCAGGGAAATTACCAAAGAAGCTAATGGAGATGGACAGTGCAAGAGTAACGAGATGGGTGAAGGGTTAGCTCACAGTGAGAAACAGCTTTTGGTCTTTAGGAGAGCATCAAGACAGAGGGAACCTGCTGGTGGAATTTCTTGAAGATTGGTCTTGGGTTTGCTTTTGTCAAATACTTACGTGAATGTTTTTTGCGCAGACAAATGGGAGTGTACTGGTGAAGTGTGCTTTAATGCACTGTCACTGCGGAGTATTTTTTGGAAAGAACTGGATGAGTTTAAGGAGTGGGGTAATTTATGTGAGATGAAATGGGATAGCACAGAACTGCAAAGTGAATCTCAAGGGAAATTTCAAGGGAAATTCTGTGCTACGCTCTGGGAAATTTGTCCATTGAAAACCAACCAGGGTGGAAAGGTCTGAGCGTTGGGCTTGACTGTGGATGACCATGGACCATGAACGTGAGGAGGCTATCAGAAATGCAAAGCAGCCCCAACAGGTACCAAAGCTCATATAGAAGAAGGAGATCCTAAGAGTGCCAAGGAAGGCACTGGCAAGCCCTGATCCGAATCCAATTACTCTCTTTCATGAAAGATAAATTTTACTGAAATCAAGTTAAGATAAGGATATAAAACTGGGCTGGGGGAAAAAGTGACCTAACTGATAAAAGGTGAATAAAAGGTTTTGGCTTGTTTTCCTCAGCAAAACTGAGAGAAGCTGTGGTTGCCGTCTATCCCCAAAGGCAGGACATGAACTATTTAAGCTGAGGAGATGGTGGACTCAAAAGCCAATAGGTATGAATTAGCTGTTATTAGCTAGGGCTGGAAACTAGAGGAATTCTCCAGCTTGAGAGCAGCGAGGCTCTGGAATGGCCTTCAGAGGGAGGCAAACGCCCAGATGGCCTGGAGACAGGGTTTGGGGGGGGTGAGAAAGAGCTGTAAGCAAGGGGGCAAGCCTCGAGGTTGTATGAATTCAGTTCCCACCCCATCTTCTCCTGTTTGAGTAGCCAGTAATCCCTCAGTGAGCCTTGCAGTGGACTCTGTTTGCTCTGTGCTGTATCAAAGTTTATCTCATTTGCAGCAGAAAAAACAAACCCAGGAAATGGGAATTTTACTCCGAGGAGAAATGCAGAGGTGCCCTCGCTCACAAGCTGTGAAGGGCAGGTCTGCCTCCGGGTTTCAGCAGGCTACTCTCCAGCCATCTTCCATTCACACTCCGGACGTCGTTGGGAATGAGAGCTAAATAGCTCCTAGCCTGTTTCATAACGGGGAAACGAGCCTCTGTAAGAGGTAAGACACTTGCTTTTCTTTGCTTGAAACATCATGAACTTTCAAACTTGGCAAGGCTCTTTTGAGTTCGATCTAATAATAAACCCAAACCTTCTATCGCACAAAAGCAATGAGTCTGAACTTGCCTGAACTTGCCTCGGGGAGCTGAGATCCAAAGCTCTGTCATTTCTTCAAAAGCCATTCTCCTCTTTGCAAGGACAGGATGTTGTTGTCATCCTCGCTGTTTGCTCAGCCTTCCTTCCTCGTGATGAAATCCCTCTATAGCGACTCTGGAGGTCCTCCTCCAACTCCGTGTTGGGCATACAATGCGCTGCCCAACTAAATCCCCGCTCTTTTCTATGAGTGATTTATGGAGACTCCAAGGACATTGAGACTCAGCACATTCTCTGTTTTCCAAATGTTGGTGCAACGAGCTCGGTACTTTTCCTGCCAGTGGGAACCTGAAAGACCTGATGGGCTTTTCTGGCAGGACTCATCGCCCGTGGAAGGGGCGCCAAGCCGCCTGCGGAGCAGGAGGAAGTACAAATGTGCATGTGCTTTGACTTCCACTGGGAGCCGCGGAAAAAATATTTTGACTTGATTTTACAGTTCAGTTTCTCATTAGCACAATGCGAGTGCTCGGCCAGTGATCAGAAATGCACTTGCTTAATTTGCATCATCTACTCGGTTCCCGTTCAGTTATTAAGCACAATTGATGTTAGAAGAAGAACAACAAAAAAAACCTAACCACCACACTGAGGAATGAGTGAAATACTTCTGCTTTGATCATCAAATTTTTCATGTGGTACAAGTTGTTTTTTTTTTTAAAAAAAAGAGAATGGTCTTATGTCATCATGAGGTGTTTATTTTGGGAGGGAGGAGGGGAGTTTGCAATGTTTGTTCTAGGTATCTAAATTTAAATGACTAACTTAAGCACATAATCTCCCTAGGCTGCCTATAAAAACCAATGGAGAGGGAAGGGCTCCTCTAGTGAGCAGTTCAAAGGCTCCTGCTTAAGTAAGCAATATTTTATTACCATGCTGTGCAATATAACAGGTGTTTAGAGCGACATTTTTATTCTAACTTCTTGCATGCTCCTGTTCTCCAGGACAATGTGAAAAGTACAAGATTTTCTCTGTGTATCTGTGTTTGTTACCCACAGTATTTCATTGTGCAAATTACAGCATTAGTAGAGTTCAAGGGAATGAAATATGTGGCTCCCTGTCCCCCTTCTGGAAACTCTTTCCCACATACAAAAACAAGAAGTCCCCTCAGATCTTGACTCTGAAGCCCAGCAGTTTTACCTACACAGGAGTGGAGATCACCGTTGGAAACCCATCCCTTGCATTTGGAGACAGAAAGTGAATTGGGACTCACATGGGTGTGATCCAAATCTCATGGAAGTTGGGAAGCCCATGATTTAGGAACCATTACACTAAATTATTCCCAAATCCATCTTGCCCATCATCCTATTTACAATGGGGACAACCAATAGATGCTTCTGGTGAATGCTGAAATGGGTTTGCAATGGGCAGACTGCGACATCTGGTCGCATCCTAAATCTCCACAGACAGAAAACAGCTTAAGTCAGGTCTGACACATGAATGTTAGTTCCTCTTCTACATGGTATCTTAGCATTAACTATGCAGAATACGCATTTTCTTGCTGCCCATTTAGTAGGAAGAAACTGTAACCACAATATTTCTTCTTTAGAGAGGCACTGTTTTTACAAGGAAAATAGGGGGGAAGATGTTAGATGAAACTACTGAATACTCAGAGAGCAGTTTTCAAGTAAACCCTGTCAGACTGGAAGGATTTATTGAGCTGCTTCCCTAGGGGTATGGCCTGAATTCAGGACTATTCAGTATTTTCATTAATAAAGTGGATGAAGGGGTAGCGAGCCCCTTTGTTAGAGTTTCTGCTAAGAGCAAGAGACACTAGGGAGGAGAGGATTAGTGCTCGGGAGAGCTCAGTAATTAGGGGAATGGTCTGTAAATAAACAGGATGCAATTTAGTGAAGACAAGTGGAAATCTGTACTTAGGTTGAAATAATCAGCTACAGAGGTACATGGTGGGACAGAGCAGCCAGGTAGCACCAGGGAGCTGGAGGCTGTGATGGAGCTATGATGCAGTGATGGAAGGAAGAAATATCAGGCTGGGTCATGCAGATGGCGATGTCATGTAGCTTAATCCCTTCAGCTGAATCAGTGGGACCAGTTTCTGGCATTGCACCTCAGGAAAGATGAGGATGCAGATCCTAAGAGCACAACACTGCAGAGAGGATGTCTACAGAGCAGCATCTATGGGGTAAGAAGGAAAGCATTTGTTTTTAGCCTGGGGAAGGCAAGGCTGAAAGGAGACGCGATAACAATCTTCAAGCGCACTTAGCCTGCCAAAAAGAGGAAGGTGGTGAACTATTCCGTGTCCAGAAATTATTCTCTGTGGTTTAACCATGATTTTGTGTGGTTAGGAAAAAAAAAAAGAGAGAGAGGGAGAGAGAAATTGAGATGGTAGATAAGTTGACTTTACTGCCTTACTTATGAAGTGCCTTAGGGCATAAAGCACATGATCAAACATAGTCGAGTTACTGCAGCTTAATGAGTTATTGCCTGTTGGCTGAACCATGCTAATTAACCATGTGTGTGCTCTTAGCCTGCCTCAACTGCCGGATAAAATGGGCTCACTTAAATACTTGTGTTTTGTGTTGCAGCTGAGGCAGGCTGGAAGCTTTGCATAAGATCAGTGATTACAGCTTAGCTGATGGACGGCGACTTCTAGGGGCTGGAAACTTGTCCCTGGTGCTCAGCAGTGATATCTGGGTATGCAAAAAGGGTGGTGACAAGGGAGGAGGAACAGAAAACTGACCTAAACATGTAAACCATATTAATTCACAGGCTTATGGCAATAGGAAAGTGGCTCCATATGGATATATTGGAAAAGTAGTAAGATGGAGTTCTGGAAAGGAACTCATTTTTTGTTTGGAAAGGCTTGTAACATAATAATTTAAAAATGTAGCATTAAGTATGCTGCAGAACACTGCATGCTATTGCATGCACAGTTCCTTTTACTTTCTCCCTTATTTTTTAGTGTTTTCCAGTATATTATTCTTTTTGACTCATTTCCTCATGCTTCCTTCTGATTCTTGCTCTTAGCCATTAGTAATGGCTGTTGTGTTTCTCCTTGCCATGAGCCTTCTTCTTCCTTTCACTATGATGAGTAGTAACTGATGGAGTGGAGCCTTCCTGGTGGTGGCAAGTATGGGGTATACAGAGCTCCAGGTTTATTCTGATGCACTTGTTTCCTTCCCTCCTTCCTTTCTTCCCTCTATCCTTCCTCTTTTCTGTTTGCGTTTTTCTTTTTTTTTCCCACTAATATCACCGGTTTGAATTACGTTGCTAAGGACGAACATTTGGATTTCACAATATTTAGGGCAGTGTTTTGTTTGCAGCAGTATTTATGTCTGGATGCTGTATGTTGCCTGTTTTAAAGCTACTTACTCCTTTGCTTATGTTATGCCACTTAGGGAGGCAGCAGATTTGGCAGATCTGCTTGGCAGACCTACTTGACAAGTGCCATGTGAAATGGAAGCGGGGACTTGTACCTTGTTAGTTCGTCGCTGTTTAACAGACTCACATAAATTAGCCTGGAAAGGACCTCAAGAGCTTATCTTGTTCCTTTCCCTGCTCAGGGTGGGATCAAATACATCACCACCCCTTCTGACTGATGTTTGCCTAACCTCTTTTTGAAGCCCTGCAGTGGTGCAAACTCCACGCTCCCGGGACAACCTTTCCCAGTAGTTTCCTATCTGTAAGCACTCCATCTGATCCAAAATACATAGCTGGTGACGCGTTACATGCAGATGAGCCTAAACCAGCCAAGCTACATTCATTTGCTCCTGCGATCCTTTCGGTTTTCTGTAGGAAAGAGAAATGCTAGAAATCTTCATAAAGATGTTTTGACAGCTTAACTCTTTTGTAATCTAGTTTAGTTTAAAGTTGATTGTTTTCCCTTCAGGACATAAATTTTTGCATTGGGAGAAAATATAGAAAATACCTGGAGCTATAATGCTACAGTGGTAATGCATATACTGCATTTCTTGAGCGTCTGTGACACGAAAACAAGTTTTCAGTCACTGTTTTCATAGCTGTATCTGGTATATGAGGAAGGAGGTGCTGTTATGTACCTATCCAGTGGTGGGCTTCCTTGCTTTCCCAGATGCATGCTCTAGACCAAGGATATGTGATTTATTTGGAGCTGAAATTTAGTCTGGGTCTAAGGAGTCTATCTACTGCAGCACCAAAATAGCTGGCATCTGCATGAAGTTTATATCCAGATGTAGCTCTGCAGTGGAGGAAAGTCTGCAACTGATTGGAGCTGGCGTTCATCTTATCTCTAGCTTTACTGCAAAGAAATTTTATCTCAAAACAGTACTCTCTGCAGAGTCCTTTCAGTGTTGCTAATCCCCCTCCGGTATTACCAAGGGAATATCGGACGATAACTGCTCCATGGAGATCCTCAGTGAAAAAGTCATACAGGAAGAACGTGAGAACTGTGGAACAGACTGCATTTCCAGTTATGTGAGAGCAACTGTACATCTACAAGTAGCTGAAAATCGTGATGCTAGTACAATTCTGTCACGTCCTTCAGGAAATATTTCTTGTATAGACAGACCCTAGTATGGAGAGAGAGATTAAAAAACAAATAAATCATTTTCTTCCCTGGCGTGCAAGGAAGAACTCTGTGCAGCTTGAAAGTGAGAGCGTACACTGGGAAAATGATGATCGAACTAGTATTTTAGAAGAAAGAAAGCCCATTTCTCATACAATCAGTAGTGAACTTCTGGGATTTATTCCTGCAGAAGACTATTCCTGCAGGTAGTATCAGTATGTTCAAGAAACAGTTAGATAAATTCATGGACAACAGGTCTGTGAAGAGATACTGAAGGGAATAAGCAGGGTTGAACTCGCAAAACTCCCTATGCAGCATGTCCTACCACGACCAACAGAGGCAGAATATGGATTGAGATGGGCCACTGGTCTCACCTCGCTAGCACAAGGCTGATGTTCTTATGAGCTGCATCTCCCTCCCATTCCTGTCTGCCCTGTATGTGACTCTGAAGCCAAACGTACTTACTGCTGGGGTGAAAAGAGTTCTTTGCTGATCTCATATTGTCCACAAAACTGGAGCTGGCCCTTGGGAAAGTGGGTAGTGGGGGCCACTGTGCTAAAGGATACTGGGTCTAGGTTAAGGGTACATAGTTCTACTAATATCATCGTGCGACAACAGTTGCAGGGGAAGGTTGGTGATAGCAAAACACAGCCTGGGAACACCTGGCTATTCCTCAAAACATGCTGGTGTGTGCCTCTGGTTTCCTCATTTGCTGCTCCACAAGAAGAAAAGGGGGACACACCATCAGACATACAGCTTGTCTATTGTTGCTTTCACTGCATTTGGTGAGGGCTGAAAATGTGATGTATTTTCCAGAGCTCACAGCATCACATAATTCTCAGCAGTGTCACAAATAACGTTTGAGGTCTGTGAGGGATTTATGGACAAGAGCCAAAGACCCTTGAAATCGATATCAATAATTCTGCTTCTCAAGCTGGAGGCAAATCTCCCACAGCTGTCAAGGGCAGTGTTTTTTTATACCCCCGCTATCCACGAGGAGGCAAGACCATCGTAATTAGCTACTAATTGAGAAGCCTGCCTCTGAAAAGCATAATTTCAGAGAACAAAGAGCCAGAGAGGCCCTTTTCTAGGGCTAATTGGAATTAATTCATAGCTATAAGTAGAAGGGCTCCCACAGTCCTGGGACTCTCTCTTGCCCTCTCCTGAAACAGTGGTCTAAACGTATGCATACCAATCATAGAAGGCTCAGCATGACTTGTGCAGCTCTTGTGCGATACAGAAATAGTGCTGCTTGTTAAAAATGAGTATGATTTTCCTTTTTTTTTTTTTTTTTTTTTTTTTCCCAGCTCTGGGCTGTGTCTCGTTCCTGCTGCCCCTGGTCCTGTATTTGGGTATGAAGCCTTCTGCCCTCCCTGGCCTTGGGGCTGGCATGGTGTTCTGCATGGGGACTTCAGGACCACAGTCCTCACCTAGGCTTCTGGTGAGCACCCAAACAGCTTTGCTACCTGCCCTCCCTTCCTTTTCTGAATCTATGCACTAATGAACAAAGTGACAGACTCATCACTTTTATAGTACTGCAAGGGTGGAGCTTTTAGAGAAAAAGAGGTCTGCAAAACCAGGTCACACAGCCTATGGCACCCAAAGCCCTCCTGAAGATGGCTCAGGCATGACTAACTTCAGGCACCGCCTTGAACTGCTGGAATCCATTTGCTTTCCCCAGTAGGTCCACAGCAGCTGTTCTGCCTGAACTGGGGCTCCACCATCATCCCCAGCAGCCCTTCAGGTAGTGAGGACACAAACTGCAGCTTGCTGTCTGGATGCAGTCTCTTAAAAGCCTTCAGGAGCCAATTTTATTCTTTAAGGACTAAAGTTAAACAAACCAAAAAATTCTGTACAGTAAACATCTCAGTAATAGGTCAACGTACAGTGCTCATATCTTATTTGAGATCACCGTGTCTCTCTTCTGTGTGTCTAAGCAACCACTTACTGGTCCCAGCACCTCCCATTGCTTGAGCACTGAGTCAATATAAGGGCAACCCAGAGAGAAAATGAACCAAACTCTTCCCTTACGACAGCCAGTGATTTCAGAATACCTCCATTTTTAGTGCTTCCATTTTTGGTTGTCCAGTATCAGGTGCTTTTAAGATGAGCTGAATTTTTTCAGAAGATGTTGAACACCTGCCTTTGGAAGACAGCATTTACTTCAAGTTTCTTCAAGCTAGGGACGCAAAAAAAAAGCAAGATGATAATTGATTTGGAAAAATGCAGGATAACACATTCTCGTTAGTGATGATCTTGTTGTGGAGGAGGTGGCCCATTGAATTCCGCTGTGCTGGCCTCCCTGTGGAAGGGTGTCTAACGAACCTTAGAAAATGCACAGTTTAATTGTTGGTGTCGGAAGCTGGTGCTCCTCAAACAGACGAGTCAATTTAACAGGAAAGAGGAGTATGTACTGCTCAGTAGTTGTGATGTGCCTCATTTATAGATCCAAATATTTAGAAGTTGAAATATTTAGAAGTTGCACTTCTATATCTTTAGTCGCACACAACTGAAAATCTGGTGTGTGATGCCTTTGAAACTGTGTGCTGGGGTGCATGTGAACATCACGTTGTTGACATCAAGAGACTCTGAAACTCCTTGAGTACCTTTAGATTTCCTGCTGAAGGAAACTGATTTTCTGGAAGAAGATTTTCCAAAAGATTTTCTGCACGCAGTTACACATCTGTGCTGCTAAGTTGCAAGAAGGATTTGTTGATTCTTTTCTACCTGGTTTAGGCACGTCCTCCTTTCTGTGCAGTGTATCTTGTATGTTATTACACAACTCCCATATGCACATGTTGGTGAGGGACGGTATCTACTGCTGCCACAAAGGAGGCCAACCTGCCTTACACTGACTTTGTAGCCCACTGCTGAGAGGGGATCCAGTTGCTGCAACCTGTGTGTGCATCAAGGCTTCAAAGGGAGCCATAACCAGCCATAACCCCTCTGCTCCCCTTCCCCTGCCTCTGGGGCCCCATGTGCCCTTCTGCATAGCCTGAGAGCTGGGACTTCACATTTCCATCTGACCCAGAGGACCAGACCTGTCCCTTCAAACTTTCCTGTCGCTTAGGACCATGTTTTGCCAGGATCCCACTAAAGGTTTACGGAGAGCTTGAGTCTTCAGGTGCCGCATGCTAGGTAAAAGCAACTTGGACGGCAGAGAGCTGGTTTGTACAGGGTTGCCAAACACAGCATTGCTCCTTACTTAAGTGGCAAAATACAACCTCGACCTTTCCTTCATGCAGCCGTTGCTCCTGCCACCACACGCTGGTGCAGCAACCCACCACTTCAGAGCTGACTTGCGCTGTCACAAACCCAGGTGCTCCTTGCCACAGAACCCTCCCATTGCTTCCTGGTAATATTTCCCTTGCCAAACATCTGGATTCCCTGTGTGGTCTTGGGTAACTTTATGCTGCTCTGCTCCTGCAGGTGAACCCGGAGGAGATGGCTTGTCAAGGTCCCAAGCAGCTCACTGTTGCCGAACAGCAGAATTTCCTTCCCCTTTACACATCAAATTCCTGCTGCGTTGCCTGCAATCCTACCTTCAGCTGCTGCTCTGAAAAACTGAGAAACAGTCTCAGTGGGACTTGTGGTTTTCCATTAAGTCCCAGTGGCTCACGTTTGCCTGGTTTGTTTGTATCTGCAATGGATCACATTTCTTGCATTAGATCAGAAAAGCTGGTTAAGTTGCATAGAAGTCTAATTTTAAAGACTTTAAAGCTATTTGCATCTAGCATCTCACTGACGTAGCCTGTAGCAGAGCAATCAGATGACTAGAGAGCCAACTGCTCACTGGGCATTGTGCTCCTCCTGACCTTAAATCTCTCCCTCTTGAAAACATGAAGCACGGTATTGAATGCAAGCTCTTTTCATGGGCTGCAGAAAGTTTCCTTAGTACCTTTTTGTTTTTCCACTTCGTGCACAAATGAGCTGACTGATTGGGATTAGAAGTGGAACCAGAGATCCGAAATACTGTTACGATGGTGCTGGGATTGTGCAGTACCTAAGTGATACCATATGTTGGCCTGCTTCTAGCAGTGTTTACTGTGTGACTACATCAGCTCAGTAGGGATCTGTCTGGAAAAACAGTCAGGGTGGAAAAGAATAGCTGAAGACAGCCTCTCTGAGCAAATGCTGACAGAGCTGCTAAGGGGCAATGCCAGAACCATCGTCTTTGATGACTTTATTTCCAAACCAGCCAACCTACAGAATTGGTTATGACCAGGAAAGGAGGAAGACTGTTCCAAAATACACTCAAGAGCCATCTTTGCCCCTCATCACTCAGTCTGTAGGCAATGATGGTTATCAACCTTGGGGATGGCGCCCAGCCAGAATACCGAATACCACTTTGGTGTAACATTGCACGCCAGGAGACTGCAACCTGAGATGGGATGGAAACCAAAAATTTGCAAGTGGCTCCAAGTTTTGTAGCTAAATCCCATCTACCATATTAAGGAGTGCCTGTAGATTTCAACACTTGCGTGATCCTTCTTGCTGTAGGACAGCCAGACAAACTCCCTACACCCTCTCTGAAAACCAAAGGTGGTAATGACAAAAGTCTCATTGCCAGCTTTGGACAGAGGCTTAAAAATCTGGCCACATTTTGGCCTGTTGTGAAGGGAAATAAATCCAGTGAAGTCCTTATAGATATGCACATGTGGAGTGTGGCTGACACCTCATTTATAGATCATAATTACTGCAATTATAACATTTCTAACTTTAAACAGAACTCTCCTCGCTTTGTTCCCTAAACATTTATTTTTGAAGTCTTTTGTTTGCTCCCCTTATGAGGCTCAACATGTGCTAGAATCCAAAAGATATCTGATCCAGTCCTGCAGCTGCCATCCTAACAAACATGTAAATAAAACAAGGATTCTGTGAATGGGAATCTGAAGTGCTTGTGGGGAGGATTAGGGATTAGTGAAGGATGATTCTGTCATTGTTCTGCTAATTGATAGAAGACAGACCACTGTTATTTAGAATAAAGCTGTTACCACACCAGCCTCAAGCAACTCAGCAGAAGTTCCTGTGTAATGGAGAACTGCTTCTGGATGTTGAACATGTTCCTGTGGAGTTATTCTATGCCAAGTACTCAAAAATAAGGAGCAAAGCGAGTGAGGCGGTACCTCTGCTTCTTCTTTTTAAGCTTAACGAAAAAATTGCTTTCAGATGAATCCACCTCATCTTTCCTCTAAAAATTTCCTTTCCCAAGCTGCACCTCCTCTGTGCCTGAGCTCCTTGCCAGCCCTGCCACAGCCCCATGGTGTGCTCTGGTGCTGCATCGCTCCTGCCTGCTCAGCCACTGTCCCCTTCCCCAGCCCAGAAGACCCGGAGCCAAGACAAAAGCAGCTCTGTACGATTGCCCTCCCGGAGCAGCTCTCCATCCAACGTTTCTTCGCCACCTGAACGTGACATCAGGCAGACTGGTGTTTACAACAGTGAAAGCAGCCAAGTAAATTGGGTTAGATTACAAAGAACCCAAGACAGCCTTACAAGGTGTACTTAGAAACGTATGTCTATATTTACTCTGAACATCAGCACTTCTGATTAATATCACTGCGTATTTAAATGGAATACAAAAGAAAACATATGAAAGGGAATGGCACACTTACACAACGTGTGAGTATCATGCTAATGCAAAGGTCATATTTTAGAGGACAAAAAGAAGGTGACTGGCAACTCAGAAGAGTCATCTGTTAACTCAAAGGGGATTTAAGCATGGGATTCAGAACAGCTTATCTCTGCAGGGCATCTGAGCAAATCTTAGCACAGGCCTTACTAACCTGGCCTTCCGGGAGCTCCCAGGACAAACCAACTGCTGAGCCCCAAAGCCTCTCAGGGAATTGTGGTGGGATCATGTGTGCAACGCACCCCACATGAGCTTTGACCAAATTCCACCATGCCAGCTTTCGGAGATGACATGCAAGGTGAGGACCAGTCCGGTCCTTTGCAGCTGAAGCGATGGCTGTTGGTTTAGAGCTGTAGCAGCATCTGTCTGGTTGGTGGGCATTGGCCTCAGGTGGGGGACAAGGAGAAACCATCTCCTCAGTGAAACTGGAGTAATGAAGGGCAAGAGCCACCAAAGGTCTTAGGATGCTGTAGCCCTCCATATACACTACTGTAGAAAGTTAGACACCGAGTGAGTTCCTAGGAAGTATGTCTTGTCTCCTTCCCAGCTCCATCTATGTCCTCCCAGGGCTGCTCTTGATGTCATTTTTGCCTTTATTACCATCGTTAAGACCATGTCACAACCAGCCAAAATTGCATTTTTGGGAAAGGCTCCGAGGAAGTTTTAGGCCCAAGCACGCCAGATGAAAAATGGCCATCTTCAAACACGAATTGCTCTCCTCTTCTCCCCCGCACAAAAAGCAAGTGTATAAACACACCAGCCAAAGGCAGAGGGTGTGATTTTCCTTGCATTCTTCCAGCTTGGACCTCCTGTCCTTTCCCTTATGTCAGTCAGGAAAAAAAAGAAGTTCTCTGTTTCTGGGTGTTTGGCAGCTGGTAGCAAGCCTGCATGAGAAGTGCAGAGAGATGTGCCGGGGAAATCTGACTCCCAGTGCCACAAAGACCTGAAATGAAACAAGAACTGCTGAGTATGTCCAGAGGAGCTGAATGGTTGTGACAGTCCCCTAAAAGTCCAAGGAAAGCATTTGATATGCTTTAAGTGGTCAGCATGAGTAGCTGGAAGAAATTTTAGAAAAGGAAGCTATCAGCCTTGAAATCAGGAATATTTATTAAGAGTGGAATTTATACTTTCTGAGAGCTCCCCAGGAAAGGAGCAAAAGCCGTGTGAATTTTAAAATTTAAAACTGGACAAGACAAAGCCCTAGTGGATGAAACAGACTCAATAATCCTCCTCGGGGATGGGGTGAACTGCCGGCCTCACATCATGTGTCTTTTCCATTCCTCACTTCTGTGATACCAAAAAAAAAGCCTGACCCAATCCAGGGATTACATGAAGAATGCACTTTAACAAAGGGAAACGCAAGGCCTTTCTGCTCATGCTTTAGCTGTATTTAGGGCCAGAAGAGTTGTTGGTCTGAATAGTCAGAATTACATTCCTGGCTGCGTATAGCAAGTGCTATCTGGGTTGAGAAGAAAAATATATTTACAAAAAAATATATTCATATTTAGAATATTTTCTCCACGTTCTCCTTTAAGCCAGCTGTCAAATGGAAGCAATGATGGCCATTGAAGCCATTCTTGCTTAACAGCTTCTCTGAGAAGCTATTTCTTCCTGCCTCTGTGTGAGAATGGGCTAGTCCCAAGTGCCGCTCAGCAATTAGGATATTAATAGACCTATTACTCTGTGCCATCTAGTTTGCTTTAAAATTCATGGTGCAGTTAGATGAGATTTGTTCATAACAGGAAAAGTACAGAGGTGCAGGAAGACTGAGTCAGAACAGAGCTTTGAAATGCATCAAGCAACCATTTAATTAAAGAAGGGCGCTCTGATATTGTGTTCCAAATGATTACTTATTTATATACTCCTCAAATAGTGCTATTTTTAAACCGGATTTTGAAGAGAAGACAATTTGTATTTTTACATGCAGACGGTCTTAAAGACAAATGAGCTACCAGCACAGCACTGCCCAGGAGAAGCAGGAAAAGAAAAATCTCCATGTCCATCCTGGTTCTTCTGCTGCCTCACAGCACCACAAGTGCTAGAGATCAAGATAGCCACCTGGGATCATGCTGCTCAGCATCTGTAGACTTGCCAGCTTCTCCCCACCACCCTTCTGCCAAAGCAGGGGGATGTTTTCCAAACGTTGAGCACCCAGTGGAAGACATGGACCGTGGAGCAAAAAGCAGAGTCGCGTGTCTTGACGCGGCAGCTCATCTCCAGGTGTTGTTAGGACATGTGTTTGGAGGCACCTGGAGGCTGGTAACCATAAGCCTGGAGACATGGATGGGAAGAAATGTAGGCTTTTGGGGAGGGATTGTGCCTTCTGGTGAGAAAGGATTTTGATCTTCTAAATTGTGGACTTCCATGGACTGAGGTATAGGCAGGACTTCAAGACAAAAGTGCTGAAATAAAATCAAAGGCAACCACTGCATCCAAGTCATGAGCTTCATCCTTCACTCCTCTGATATTTACTGAGTGCCCCAGTGTGGTGTCTGAACCCAGGGATTTAGCATTTTTCGCTGGTCTGAATAACTACGCAAGTTGCAAGGAAATAAAATGTTGGCTCCCATAAATGTTTGAAAACTTGAGTTTTTCTTAGGAGCAGAGCTGAGAAAGGCCTGTGTGTGAAGGAATGAATGTTCGCTGAGTTCTTGAATAAATCTTAGCCCAGTTTGAGAGACTCAAAAGACTAGTAGCTTCTTCCAGTTCCTTCCTTAACAAAGGCCTGGACCTAAGTGCACTGAAGACAAAGGGAAAGAGTCTCATTGACATCAAAGGATGTTGAATCAGACACGATGAAGGACAGTCTCAGCCAGGGACCAGCAGAAATAATAGCAAGTGATGTATGTGACCAGCTGCCACTAACCAACCGCCCAGATTCCAGGCATTAAACACCGCAAACAGCGAACTCGCAAACAATTCATGAAAATGTGCCAAAAAAATTCAAAGAAAAATATGTAAGCAAACTGCAATGTGTTTGTGGGTATTCTGTGAGCACAAAAATATGTTATATTTGTGGAATAAATTAGTCCATGGGAAGCATTCTTTCAGCTTGGAGTTGTGTGCAGTTAAGTCAGCTAATCGAACTCAAGCTTCTTTTCTGTTGCCAAAGGAACCAGATAAGTGTGGAGACACAGAGGAAACAAGTTTCAATTTGCTTTTAAGAAAGGAGTTGCCAGTTACATCTTGTTTCAATAGTTCTCATCGTTTGGATGGTCATTTTTTGCTGCTATCTAAATGCTTTAGTTTATTTTCTCACGAATGCTGACAAGCTTTGGTCTGGTGTTTATCCGTATCAGACACCGCAAAGCTCATCCAGTCTCTTATCTCTGTCTGATTAGATTACTGTAATGCCCCGCCGCGAGGATCGCCAGGCTGCTTCCTCTTGCAGGGAATGCCAGGCTGTGAGAGCATCGCACGCAGGAGGTGACCCAGGGCATTTTATTCTGACACCATCGTGCCTTTTGCTGGCTATAAAGGAAAAGGATTAAAAGAAAATGGGTTGAGTCTGGAGCTGGGGTCCAGGTCGGTTAGAAAATGGAGTAACAGCAAGAGCAGGCATCTCTCTGATGTGGTGAGCAATAGCCGTGCAGAGGCAGCACGGTAAAGGAATGAGGGCCAGACTCAAACCTGCTGCTTGCATTTGGTCCTATCCAGACTGACGTGTCAGGGCTGCTCGGGGACTGACTTGTGCTTCATTTACGGGCGCTCTCAGGGAATCAAAAGGACCCTTTTAACTCTTCCCCAGGGGGATCTGCACTTGCTTGCAAGGAGTGGAGTGAAGGTGGGATCGTGCATGTCCACAACACGGGATGGTGGTTTCTGGTGGTAGTTATAAAGACTCTGTCAGGAGCTATGTGGGTACCTACAGTTATTTGCCCACACCTACAATTAGCCATGCAGGATCAGAGCCAAAGGAATGAAGGACTTTTGGGGTGCAAACCTGGAGAACCAAGGAGGTATTTGAGATAAGGGACCAGACCCTTAGAAAGAGGGAGTAGTGAGAAAGGTAGGACTCCAGGATAAACTTGTTTATCTGCACATGCTGGCAACCAGCACTGCTGCTCAGCTGCAGGTTTGGCTAAGAGGGTTACAGCTGTGCTCACTCAAATGAAAACTGGAGTTCATTTGGGCTTATAAGGTGGGGTAGCAACAAGAGGCAGAGCACCCTCGGGGCTGTCCCACTGCCATGCAAGCTGCTGGAAGTGCCAGCTCTCCTTGCAGGTGGGCAGGTGGGCATAAATGCTCTCAGATGCCAAGCAATTCCCAGTCCCCATGAGTCCTCTTTCTATCCGAGCATCACAAAGTGCTCCACAGACCTTAAGAGAAACACCTTCATAACAACTCTTTCCCAACAGGAAACTGAAGCGTGTTAGATGTCTTCGTCAAGGTCACACACACAAAACCAGCGCGGCATAGGCTGCGGGTTGCTTAAATCCCCAGGGATTTAAGGATAAGGAACCTCTCCCTGCTTCCCTGGCAAGTCCCTGTCACTGGGCATCAGACTTTGGCTCTCTTTGCCTTTCCGCCGTTCAACCGGCTGCTGCTGCTCGCTGCACGATCGAAATCCTGTTTGATATGGTCCTCTTGCTGCTGGTGTTATTTATAACTCCTCTTAGCTTTGTGTGGACTGTTTTTTTTTTTTTTCCCAGGTTTTTTTTTTTTTTTTTTTTGCTTCAAGAGCTGTGAGGGTCTTTTGTGTGGCAGGTGCTGCTCAACATTAATTGTTTGCCTTGAAATTATGTTCTCATCTAGTGATTTTCAGATACATCACTTGTTCCATTAGGGCTGTGACTTCCCACACGCTTTCGGAGAGCACCACATTTTAATCGCTGACAGCCAATGATCCTTTGCTCTTTGCTCCCCCTAGCATAAACTGTTTTCTCTTTGCCAAGGCTTGCACACCAATACCTCCCCCTTTTGTCTGCCACCGACAAAAGGCTACTGAGTGCTACTCTGATGCTCATTAAAGTTTACAGCATCGCTTTAAATTTTTTTTTTTTTTTTTAAGTTACCATGTCAAATGTGCTTAGCGAGGGGTGCTGGCTTGCTGCAGTGGTGCACAGTCTGGGTGTCTGCATGCTTGGCCATGCTTCTGCTGATTGGGAAAGTGCCCGGAGGGGCCTTTGGATGGAAATCCCTTGGCCTCACTGTGCTATGCTGGGTGTTTTCATGAAGCCTCGGGATAGTCTCTGTGCTGCCAGGCAAGCACCTCTTTCCACTGCTCTGGTGATGCCATGGAGAAACAGGAGGAGAGCAGGCCAACCAGAGCTGTGAGCACACCAAAGGCCTTTTTGCACAAGGCAGAAATGCTGCAGCAAACACTCGGTGTGAGACCTTGCCTTGGCGATCTCACAGGAGCAGATTTACTGATGGGTATTAAATGGTCCTGTGCCATTCCTCTCTGTTAACACCATCCAGCACATGGTTGGTGTCATAAGATAACATGGGCAGCTCTGCAGCTGCCCTTTTTGCAGCTGTATCCAGCTTGACATCCTGCTCGTGTATTTCTTCAAAAGCCAAGCTGGTTACTCGGCCATGAATTCAAGTTCTTTGTCTGATCTGCCTGAGTGTGGTGTAAACACATCTAAAAAAAATGCATATCAACTCAAAACAGCTCTACGCACAACAAAGATTTGGGTTTGCCTGCCCTGCAAGGACTGTCCTGCAAATCATGGTCTCCCACTTTTCAGCTGATGCAGTGTGATGTTGTCTCAACTTCTCTGCCCTCGGGGTCCTGAACTTCCAGTGCAGCAGGAAATGCTTTTGGTCCCGCACTGGTGGCAAGGTCTGCCTCGCACACGTGCTTCTAACTTGTGGGAACTAGCCTAGCTATTCTGCAAAAGGCAACCCACGTCAGACCTGGTGGTCTCTGAGTCTTGGCTTTGCTCTGCTCTGGGGTTTGCACTATGAGCTAGCCAAAGGCAGAGGGGAAAGGTGGGATATTTTTGCTTATTTATGCAACTTAAAAGTGGACATAAGGTAAGAAGTCATGTACATAAGTGGTATCAGCTAGTGTCTCTACCCCTTTTTTCCTTGCTCCGTTCGGGAGCTATTTGGCTTCGTGTGTCCTGAGCTCATGCATGTGTCTGACATCGGCGGGGTGAGGTCTCCCTGGGCTCTGTGTTCGTGTTGTAGCACAACAGGGTGGTGGTTCCCTCTGAGTCTCTTCGGCTCTGCTTACAGAGACATGTGAATCAACAATAATTTTTCCCTGATGTTTTCATGGTGTGAAGGAAATTCTGCTGACCAGTTCTGCTTGCAATCCATTTAACTGACTTTTAAGGATGAACAGACCTTCCACTGGCAATAATTAATACTCATTTAGCTTTTAGCATTTGGGGACACAAAGACCTAAGAAGAGTTCATGTCCGAGAGCCCCAAACCAGTGCACCTGGACAGGATGGCGGGAGTTAGCCACAGAGGTGAGCAGAACTAGGAGTTATTTTCACTTTTCAGGGACTTGGTTAGTTCTAGTCTGTTTACTAGTTGGCTACTCTTTCTGCTCCTCTCTTCGTTTCCAAAAGCTTTGCTATACGTCTCACTGGAGTTACTCTGAGCATTCATTGCTGTGTTGTCTGCTTCTGTCCGTGGCTGAGGTGGCTTCTGTGGGCTTCCCTGGGACTTTACTCTGCCCTTAGCAAGGATGAAGCCGGGCATAGTGCTCTGCGTTCAATGGCTTCAAGGAGCAGATGTGCAATTCTCTTATTGCGAATTAAGTTTTCTTGATTTTCTTTTGCTGAGAAAGAGCAGCCTCCATTCTCAGACACTGTCCACTGCCAAAGGTATATTGTCAAATTCAGCAGAGCCTCTGTCATGTCCTTTCCTGCCTTTGCTTTGCTTTGCTTTGCTTTACGTGAGGGGAAAAGACTCATTGTTTTTGTAAGCGTTCAAATTAGATGGCTGTAATTTTAGACTGTGGTAATTGTGCCGAACTAGGAATGACTGCTGATTTCTAGCTCTGTGAATGGAGAATCCGGTCTACAAGAGGTGTGGGAACTTTTTTTTTGAAAGAAACCTCCCTCAGCAGAAATTGTTTTCAGTTTTGGGAAGGAATTTTGTAGGTTTTTTTATTAAATCCAGAGGCTTTTGGAAATTCTTTGTCATTGCAGGCCACAAAACTGCATTTTCTTCACGTTGTTGAAGCATTAAGAAATCCAAAGGAGACGACTACGGTCCAAATACTGCAGCTAATGGCCCACACATTAACAAGTGGTCCTGGTGGAAGGTGAGCACAGGGAAATGGGAGGAAAATCAAAACTGAAATGAATGAGATGATGCCAGTACAAAAACAAAACCTGAGAAGGACATCTTCTCCCTTTTTGCTAGGCTTTGGTGCTAAGGATCTCATCATTATATGCTGAGGTAACCACATCATATAAAGTATCTTCATGACTACCACTGACTTTTGTGTGGATTTATCCTAAAAACGTTCCTGTTTCATGGTTTGATAGCATTTTAGTAGTGGGAAGCTGGAGCTAATGATATTAAGGCTTAAACTTACTCAGGTCACATAAGAAGTCGGAGAGGAGTGATTTTCCATGCCCTAGGCTGGTTGAACTATTTCTCCTTTCTGTTGCAGAGTTCCTAATTCCAGAAATACAGACAGAGAGTTTTTACATGGAGATTTTCATAGGAAACCACTTTGTGAGTGCTCTGGGTGGTCTCAAATCCTATGCAAGTTGCTGTGTCTCCTGGAAGAGCAAGGGGCAGATGGCCAGATAGTGTGTAGGGCATTAGGAAGCCTCGGGCTTACTTTCAGGCTCTCACACAAGCTTGCCCTGAGACTTTTTACAAACCTCTTAACTTCCCTTAGTTTTGTATTTTTCATCTGCAAAAACACATAAGGTGCTTTACCTGTTTTGCCTGAAAAATGATGAATTCCTATTTTAAGAATCTTTGGAACTGTTGATGCTGACCTTTGTTAAAACATTATCAAAGACAAAAAAATTGAGACAGAAATCACCCAACCTGTAGCTACCCATTTGTATTACGATTGATTTCATTTTGCATTTCTAGTGTAATTAATTCTAGAAGGCCTTGGAATGGAAACAATAGAGACCCTTACGTGGTTCTGTCACAGGAGACGATAGACCAAACCCTGCACCTGGCTGCACAATGCACTTACATATTTGGATTGCACAGTATCACCTCTCCCTGTACCCTTGCCCAGCTCATGTCGTTTGACCGTCAGTGTTACAACTGAATCGCTGCTGGCCTTTGCGCGGAGCTGATTGCCTGCCATCATCCTGTCAGGCACTTAGACCCAGTTCTCCTAATGTAATTTATATTAAGCCAATTTATATTACACAATGAGTGCCTGATGGAGAAGATACCCACAGGAGGCTTACGTGCTGTTTTCTCTCAATGGTATTTAGCTGGTCTGCTGACAGGTATTACCTCTCCCCATAGGATTTGACTCATTTGTATTCTCAGACCGTCGATGCTGATGCAACACAGTCACTCCAAGAACAACTCCTGTTTTTCAGGGATTACTATGCTGTCCTCCCTGTGGGATACAGGATGAGTACCTACAACCTGGCCCTCCAAAAGCTCCCCAAATCCTCTCCTTTGGCCTCAGTTCAGTCCCCATGAAGATGTGTTTGCATTTCTATTTACTTTAGTTCTCACTGAGTTTTCTTCTCTCTGTTGAAGCTTTCTCCATGTCTGTCCATCTGGTTTATAAAAACATAAAAAAAATAATGTAAATAATGACATGAACAAACAGGACACATGAAAGTTGCTCAGCTGCCCATGGTGCTCTCCTTTCACGATCTCCCAGCAACAGACCCAAGCCCAGTTAGGATTTTTGCCTACACGAGTTATTTGCCATTTACATCACTGGAATTACACTGGTAGAAAACCAACCTGATACCAGCTCCACCAAATCCTGTCAAGTTTTTGTGGCTGTAATTCAGCTTTCTCACTTATTGATCACATTTCTTTACATCTCTTTGATCTATACAGTGCTCTGCTTGGTGAGTGCTTTGGGAGTACTAGGAAATGGGCAGGCAGACAATCCAAAAATAGATATAAGCAGCTTCAGGTCATCTGGAAGGGTCAGCAGGGAGCGTATAACAAGACCATTACATTTACTGGAGAGGAACGTGGAGAGGTGTTGATATCTGGTGGCTAATACAGGGGGCAGAGGAGGCAGTAATCTCCTCTTTCTCCTCTTGTCCCCCTTTACTTCTGTGCCAGGCTGTGATATAAACTGGCATTCACAGACACGGTCCTGTCGGCTAAACCTGCAACATCTCTTACAGAGCAAGCGTGAGGAATCACCATTCTCTCCTTGCTCGTGCTTAGGAGCTGAACACCCTCCCCTTCTCCTGCCTGGCACCCTCTGCAGAGGAATCTGCTTTCTCCAGAACAGTTGGGTGACTCCTGAGGCAAATTTCCCCCGTGGGCTGGTTCCTGCCCAGGCTGAGCAATTAAAACATCTTGCCACCAGTTAAAACTTCTGCTGAAAGGCACTGCCCATCAAACTGGCTGTAACAAGTCTGCTGCTCGAAGAGGGCTGTATGCGATGTCCCCACGTCCTGCAGGCTGCGGTGTGGGTCGGCCAGCCCGGCGAGAAGGTCCAACCACTTCTTTCCCTGTTGGCCTGTTTTCTCTGGGTAACATTTTGTCCTTCCTCTTATTGTTCTCCACCAAGTCCGCAGCATGACAACCTCAGGGTGCTGAGGGCTCACAGATCCCACCATCCAGCACAAGCCCACCAGCGCTGGACGGACTCCCAGCCCAGTCCTATAGCATTCCACTGGTCCCTCCAGCAGCTGCATGAAATACCCCTGCTTGCAAAGGCGCTTTCCAGAAGGCAGCCTGTGCTGCATGGCAGGGATAGAGGATACCGTACAAAGCCCAGGCCAGCACTTAAGCCAGAGAAGTACCCTTTAGTTGTTTTTTTTTTGTTTTTTGTTTTTTGTTTTTTCCCAGTGGCTTTTATTTTCTGCTCTGTAGAGTTTTCCAGGCTTTGGCACTCAGCCTTACTAAAATAATTATGTGACTTTGAAAAAACAATTCATTTTTCACCACTTCTCCAGCACTGCCAGCTTTTTGTGGCTTTATAGAAAATCTTGTGCTATTTGGTGTTTTGCCTAAAGTTACATGCGATTAATCAAAGAAGCTCAGCCTTCACTGAAAAATACATCCTTAGCTTAGAAGCTGGAGGATCTGGTCTCTGAGCCCAAAACTTTGAGGCTGCCACCACGCGCATGTGACGCCCTTCCCGTATTTCTCACAGGCTCCCCTCCTGCAAGGTGTAGCCCACCAGCAAGCCCCAGGTGCCAAGTCAGGGACGCAGCCCCACCAGTGATATTAAACAGTTTTCATTGTCGTGGTCCGCAGGGCTCCTGCGAATTAGCACAATGAGACATTTACCAGCACAATGATACATTTACTGGAGGGCCGATGGGGTGCTGGTGGTTCCCCCCACGCACGTTAGCCGCAGCTGGCCTGGCACGTGCTGCCCGATCACAAAACACACGCTTGCAGCTGCACATCCCCCCCGTTCACATCAGGGCCAGCTCTGCCCTCGCTCACCCTGCTTAGGGAAAAAAAAAGAAAAGAGGAAAAAAAAAAAAAGAAAAAAAAAAAAGAAAAAAAAAGGTACAGCAAAGGAAAGATTAGACCTTTGAAAAGGAAGTAAATTATTTGAATGAAAGTATTTCAAGGAAGTGATTTTATCGCTCTGAAATTTTATCCATCCTTTGAAAAATAAACAGTCTCAGTAACAACTTTTTCAGGCTACGTTTTGCTGGCAAATTTTATCTGCAGAAAGGATTAGCTTATCCGTGGATGGGACGTGCTGCACACACCCTGTTCCCATGCAGATTCGTGCAGAGGGGAGCTGCCTTTCCAGCTCCGCGCTAGGACATTTTTATGTAGCTAAATCAGATGACTGCAAAGACCATTAGAGCAGTTTATCGCTGGAATCTGCAGGAACATACTGTACCCAAGAGGAAAATGCTCACTGATAGGGGAAGTGCAAGATCTGTGATCCCTGTAATTATGCAGATGATCCTCTCCAGAGGTCTGTGGTATGTGAGCAAGTCCACAGCGAAGGTTTCTGGCTGCAGCACTTTAATAGCCCACTGAAATCCAGCTGCTCCTGCTCTCAAGTCCACTTGGCTGCAGCCCTGCCTGGCACATTATCATGGATGGTTTTGTTTCTCACTGGGGACGTATACAGCTCTGACATCCAAAAGACTCTTTGAAGCTGAAGTGCTGCTCTTTCTGGGCAATCTGTGCTGTTGCTCCGCTGAGCCCTTGCAGAAGTCTGCACCTTGCAGCTCGCCACTGGTGGAGACACCGGACGCACGGCAATGAACAACTTTCAGAGCACGATGCCGCTGTCACCAGCACAGGCTGGAAGTACGCAGTTCTTCCTCCAAAAGTATTCACCCAATAGCTGCTCCAAGGAAGTATCCCTTGCAATAAATACCTAGGCAAAAAGAAAACCCTCTAATCCTGCAGCAATGTTTCGGCTTGATATGCAACCAGGTGCAAGAGCTGCGTGTTTCCCAGCACAAAACAAAACCCACACGCTAAGAACCTGGAAGGCTCCAGGCAAGAAAATCACCTGGTGATTTGCATTATAATTTCTTACAGGGGCATTGCAGACATCCAAAAGAATTGGGAACTCGAAGAGGTTCTCCTCAAGGGTCTGAGAACACATCAGCAGAACTGGCGGGCGCAACAGGGGTGCAAAACGCTGCGAGCTTTGCCGTTGGTGTCCTGCCTTGCCAGGTGAAAGGCATCCTCCTCCCAGAAACGCTCTGTTCCCATAAAAGCCATGTCCTGACCGGAGAACCCAAAGCATCCTAAGGTTGCAGGGCTGTACGCCTCTGTGACCCCAGGGCAGCTTTTCAGTGCAGAATATGATCCTTGCATATTCCAATTGATCAGAAAGAGCAGGACTTCGGTTATCAATGCACAGTGCAGAGTACGATATTAAGGACACCGTGTCTGCCTCTAAGCTCTGAGAGTTTATCGCGGAGCTTAAAGGAACGGCCAGCTGGGGTTAGGGCTCAGTGTTCAGGACGTGGTCCTGCCAGCCCCACCGCCCCCGCCGGGACCTGGTTGTGCTGGGTTGCGCTGCACCCATCCGCAGCAAGATCCGGCTCCTTCCCCATCAGCCGTAGCACTCGGGCGGGCAGGGCAGACAGGAGTAAGGGAGCTGTTGTTCCAGTTTTCCTGATAAGAACCCGGAGGGAGCAGAGAAAAAGCGTTTTGCGCAAGGCCGTAAAGGACAACTGTTTCAAGTGTGGGAAACGAGCCTGAACCTCCTGACTCTTCGTGCCCTCTCCTCTCTGGCAGTAACCTGAGATGCTTTTCCAGCCTCTGGGAGCTGGGGCTTCCCATCTCCAGGGCAGAGGACAGCCAGGCTGACGCAGAATGAAGCTTTGGTGCCCAGCTCTTGAAAGAGCTCATGGGACTTTTTTTGATACGACTTCTATGTGCAGCTAGGTACACCACATAGACTGCAACAGGCTGACAGTTTTGGAAGGGAAATAGCTTGGACTGGCTTTTGGTAAAAATTTAAAAGCTCACCGCAAGCAGAACTGTGTACCGCAAGCTCTGCATTTCCAGTGCAGGTCATCTGGGACCAATATGAGCTCACCCATGCAGATAGTAGCTACAGGGGGTGGAAATGAAAATTGCAGAGGAAGAATTTAAATAGCTGGGCATGTTCAAGGGGTAGCACATCAAGCGCTAATTGCCTATTGCCAGGTAACATTACAGGGAGCCAGAATACAGAGGGCAGGGACCTTCTGCAGAGCCAAGTCCCGGACGGACAACTAGATACATCCCACTCCCACAGCATACTGTAAAATTGCAACAGACAGCTGCAAGGCAAGAGTGAAGGCTGTTGTGCAAACGCATGGTTGGAAGACAAGTTGCTGAAGGAATAGGTGGATATTCAGAGCAGAAAACAGCATTTATTGGCAGGATGCAGCCCTTACGTGCGGTTTATCTGCCAACAGACTATTTATGTAAGAAAAGGCTTAGTTGAGCTAATCCCGGTGCTGGAAGCCTACAAGATGAAAAAACGCCCATCCAGGAGTGCCCCAGAGAGATATGAGCCTATGGAAATGCATTTAACGAGGACGATACATTTTCTTGTATCTTGGGGGACGTTTCTGTTAAGGCGTTCAGTTTGGCGGCCTTGCCGAACCTCAAGCTGCTTCACCTTGGGACCACAGGACGGGGGCTCAGACTCCCCATGGCCAGGACTTGCTTGGATGGACGCTTTTCTGATGGATCAGCAGCCCCTCACCAACGTGGGGGCTCTGCTCTCCTCGTGCTGCAGATTGCCATACGCGAAGCATAGAAACATATATATTTGTGTATGTATGTATATATGCCCGAGCATATAAGAAGTCAAACAAAGCATTACGAATGTGCAGCGAAGAAATAACAATCTGCCTTCTTTGATTAAACAGCCTGATTTACTGGGCTAAACAATAGGTTTATTGCTCTGTGCTACGTAATTGTTAGTAGAGGTTGCATCTGGTCTCTGAGTAGAAATGAACTTTTGTGAAGCCAAAGTATTCCAAAATAGGAGGAAGACAGCAACTGTCAAACCAGATCTGTATACAAAAATAAATAAATAAATAAATAAGTCAGCTGGAAAAGCCAAATAATTTTTTAATGATACATACTTAAAAAGATTGTGGGAGACAGTGGCTCTTTAATATCATAATGGCCAAACTATGACATTTATAGCTCTCCTCCTGATCGCCCACTTGAGGCTTCTCCATTTCTGCTGAGCACCAGTATCCACTGCAACACACAAAGAATTTACTGCGTTTTTTTTTTTTTTTCAGCTATGGAGTCACAGCCACTTTTGAGATTGCTGGAAATTGCCAAAGCTTGCAAAAATAATGAATTCTGCTAAGTACCTGGGTAAACGTCCGGGGCAGAAAGCTGATCTCCAGCCTGCATGAGCTAAAAGGCGTCCGTGGGTGGGAAGAGGAGCCCTGTGAATCCTGAGGGAGGCACAGCTCCTGCTCCTCAGGCCGTGCTGCTTAATGTGGAACCGGGGACTCAGAAACGTCGTCTCATGGCTGTCAGCACTTATCGCTGTCACAAACAGGGGAAAAAAAACAAGCAAGCCCACAGCAGCGTTAAGGAGATTAAAAAGACTGAATGGTGAGACCTCACTGGGGTCTTTCTCAGTTTTCTAATGAGGCATAAAAAGGGCCTTTCAAGGTAGTCATTTTTCTCTTTTTTCCTTGCAGCCACCAGCAACCTCCTTCTCCTGCCTGCCAACAGCCATGGTACCCAACCTGCTGCCCGCCCTGCAGTCCCCACGCACAGACGACACCAAAGGGCACCATTTTCAGTGGCGGTGAGCGATTTTTATCAGGCATCCCACAACACCCTCAAAGGAGAGCAGATTTTTGGGATCAATGAGCATGCACGCGATGGAAGAAGTCAAGTCTTCCTGAGGTTCTTCAACATGGCAGCCGGAAATGAAGGCTTTCCACACAAATAACCTAAATAAAGCTCAGACAGGGTACAAAATTCACCTTTCTCTTTGGAATAAGTTACTCTTAATACACTGTTAGCCTGGGAGAGAAGCACAGGACCTCCTAGAGCTGTACGAGCTGTAGGTAGGGGAAGAGATTGAGTAGTGAGCTCTGGGATAATAGTTTTGCGCCATTTTTAAAAATACATGCACTTACACGTCCAGATGACCTCATTCTGCAGATGACTACATCACTGAGGAAGAAGGCAACTGTTAAGGCTGGTTTGCTTCTTACGTGGACTGGGGTTTTCAAGCTGCCACACTCATGCCTACGTCCTACCAAACTGTGCTGTCACATCTGGGCATGCAAGAAAATGTGAGTCATGTCCCTTCAAAATTAGGAAATGAGCTTTAAAAAGTACCCATTTTCTGGGGAAAAAAAAAAAAGTGCTGGTATTTTTATTTTTCTCTCTGTATCTATGGGAGTCACAATTTTGGAAGGAAAAGTTAAATTTTTAAGAAAAATCAAATGCAAGATTTTTATGTAATCCTGTGATTCCAGATGATGATGCTTTACGAGATCCGTCGTGCTGTGATACTTGCACTTAATTCATGAGGCTTAGAGACTGGAAACTGGATACATGATTGTCTTCTAAAAATGCAAACAAACCAAAAAGGTCTTCAGCTTTTCTTCACAGCAACAAAGAGCTTAATAAAGAAAAGATGTTAATACTAAAACTGCTGTATTTCTGTCTTGCTCTACTTCCTATACCAGCCTCCATAAGTTTCTAGTTTCCCCTATCGAAATAAAAAAAAGAAGAATTTTTTTTAACTTCTTCCTTAAGTCCCCCCTCTTCTTCCTTTTTTTTTTTTTTTTTTTATGTAAAGAAAGTTACAAAAAGAAAGGGTGTAGGGGTAGGGGTGCTCTCTGGGAGCAGGGGATGTCTCAAACCAAGGCGAGCTTGCGCTTTTGCTCAGGGAGGGCTTCACAGTCCCTGCACCCACGTGAGCCACAAAGTGGCCCCAGGTGTCAGTGATGGATTATTTGTTTTTCCCACCCACCCAAAGCTGCTAGAAAACTGTATTATGGGCCAAAGGCTGATACTCTGAGGGGTTAGATACCTGTGTTATGTTGCAGTTCAGGAAAACTGGTACGTGCCTTCTTATCTTCTGTTTCTAGCAGATGGTTGATATTAAGGAAAAGTGCAACAGTTTGGGTTTCCAGTGTGTTATGACTTATCACTCATTACTTCTGGAGTTTTAAATGTGTACTTTCAGCTATGGCAAATATTCAGACAGAGAAACGCTGAAATACTTTAAAATATGCAGAGTAAAGGAAAACTAAGCATTGTACCCTTTTGGAGATTAACAGCACTGCTTACTACCTACTGCTGCATTGACCATGCTGAAACTGCCACCCAAAAATCTGAAAAGACACATGAAATCAGAATATGTGGAAACCATGGAGTGGAAACATAAGAAATGAGCCTGCAAATCTCACGCACAAGACTGCTTTACTTGGAGCATGAGAAAAGCCCACAGGAGCCCCAAGTGAAGCCCAGAGTGTGGCTCCGTGGCACCTTGATCCTCATTCCATCAGCAGCACAGGGACCCAACTATATCTCCATGCCTTCATCCCATCACCATCTGACCCCACCGTGGGACGAGCCACCAAGCCAGACCAGCTGAAAACAACTCCCCATTCCTTGAGGAGGTGTTTCTTGCTGGTGGAGCTCCTTGGAGGTGCACACCGTTGGGCCAGACACGCATTGGTGCTTGCCCACAGAGGGGGTGAGAGCGTGGGGGTGGAGGGGATGGTGGGACAGAGGCAGCCCCAGCTTATACTGATGGATGTTGCACCTACAGAAAGCCAAAAGCACGAGGCTGGAGCTGCAACCCCAGCTAACATAATGGGTTGCCCTGGGCGCTGCACTAAATACATGAAGCAATGATGAATATACATATTGGAAGATTAAATCTACTTCCTAATGGAACTTCTGACTGGCAACCTTTTCTTCTTGTGCCTTTGAACTCTGCAGCTGAACTACTGCTTTTGGGTGGAACAGCTTTCCGAGTGAGGGTATGATCATCATCAAAAGGTTAAAGAAAATCCGCAGCATCCAGAAAGCAGATCTGGTGAATAAAACCAGTGAAACCAGCTTCCAAAAAGTTCCCTCAGATTTAGATCTTGATCCAGGAATTAGTTTTAAAAGAGACGAATTTTCTCCCTGGGAACCCTGTTATAGGCAGTGGGACTTCACACAGGGGAAAATACTCACAGGACAAGACTCTCTCTTTTTCTCAGTGCTACAAAAGGCTTTTGAAACCTATTCCCAGCCTGACAGAAGACTTCAGAAGAGCTGGGCTCCATCTGCAGGTGCCCAGTCCACTAGCCAAATGTTGCAGTACTATTTCCCCAGCCCACCTTACCTCTAAAGTAAAAAAAAAAAAAAAAAAAGTGCTGTTGCAGTCTTTTGGCAAGAGGCAGCAGCTTCGTGACATGGCATTACAGGGCTATTTCTCCATCCAAAGATCTGACAGCAGGCTGAAGCCTCCACCTGAAGACATCCTTCCAGGGCTGTCTTGCAGTGCAGCAGTGTGGGTGGAACCACCAAAGCAAGCCTGGTCATACAGGCTGCATCACCCTGCTCACCCTGGGATGGGGTGCAGCCCCCCACTTCTCTCTAGCTTCAGGTAGGGCCAGATGCTGGTGGTGGATCCCTGAGGAAACCATGATGGCAGCCTGGGGCTTCTTTCCAGTAGAGGGCACTGACTGATGAAGGCACTGTGAAGGGTGGTGAGGACACCCACAGAGTGGTCCTGATGATGACGGGTGGCTGTACAGGCCTCCTGCCCACGCCATGGTGTAAAGCAGGAGGAAAAGGCGGGAATTACAGCAAGGCAAAGCTGGGAGGTGTGAAACCTGCAAAACCAGGTGCCCATGCTGGGCACATGCAAGCCAGCTGGTCCATCTCTGCATCCTCGGGAGGGTGTGTTGCCACAACCACCTCTTGGGATTTTAATATGAAATGTGAGAAAACCGTCAAACCAAACAACTCCTTTGGCAGCTTCCTAACCCATCCGGCCCTTGGCCTTTCCCCGGAGCAGGGCCAGCTGAAGAGGCCGGTCCCACAGCTTCTCCCAGGGCGTTTTGGGGAGCACCGGATGCATCCAGCTGGGTCTGCTGATGGATGAGAGCCGGACTGTCCGGATGCCTCCGTCCTTAAAAAGGGGGCACCATGGGGATGAATCCTGTGGGTTTCTGCAGTGCTTCCTCAGACACTAATGCCAATAAAGATGGCAGCAGCTTTGCTGTGGAAAGCTGGAAGCCAGGACAATACAACAGGATTTTTTTTAGATAGTAAGGCACTTTTTTTTTTTTCTGAATTGCCAATAAATAGGAGAACTGTGGGGTTTTACAAGTAGGAAGATGAGAGGATGAGTCAGATAGGGTTGCTGACCGCAGCTTTGCCTGCAAACTGGGAAATGCAAAGAAAATAATTTCTGCGCTATAGAAATGTCTAATTATCATCTGCCATCTCAAATGCCTCCAACGAGAAACTCCTGCAGAGACCTTTGAAGCTCTTTTAATGCAGAAAGTAGGAAAATACTCTGTCAGACTGAACCAAGATGCAGAATGTGATCATATAAATTCAGTGTCTTGGAGCACAGCCCAGATGTTTCTGACTTTGTTGTTTTTTTGCTGCAGTTTAGCAATTCAGCAGAATCACGTTTGCAGCCCTGGATCTACTGGTTTTGGTAGCGATGTTACTTGAACTAATCGCTTATGTAAATAAACATTTAAAAACCTACAGGAAGGCTAAGGCAAATGTGAAAAAAATAATTACAATTAACTTCCAGTGATATATTAGGGGGTTTCAAACTATCATTATTTTTCCAATTCACCAAGGCTTTATTTTTAGAGGGGATGAAAAGCTGCTAAGCCTTCAATTCCTGACATTTCTCTTTGGAGTGAGAACAGAGCGATAGCAATTAATGGGGAGGTCTCAGGCACTGCCAATGGGCTGAGGCTTGTCCGGGCGTCTTCATCTTTCATCCCCCTAGGAGAAAGAGGAATTTGTGCAAAGCCGTGCAAAGATAATTATTGGTAATGAAAACAGAACAGCATCCTTACGGCTTCAGGAAAATAAAAGAGCCCCAACCTGAGTATTGTGACTGCTTCAGGAGACTAATATCTGGTCATACATTAACTTGATTTATTGCATGTTGTTTTAGGAAATGGCTTTGTGTCCCATACCTGAAGAGAACGCCACATCTCGTTTTTGTGACGCGCTCACCCGAGGCATCCTGCACACCCTGCAGAGAGGGAGGATGCTTGGGCATCCCAGATGCCGGGAGGGGTCCGCTCCCCACCTCTATCCCCATCTCACCCTCGGGGGATGAGTGTGAGCTCATCCAGAGCCCCAAGCCCACCTCTGCCTAGCGCCCACCCCAAATTAAGCAGTAAAGGGTCCAGCTGGTGGGTGGCTGCGGGGTGGTTTCAGACCTTCAAGAAACTGCTGATTGCGTTCTTAGGAAGCGGGCTGATAATGATTCCCATGGGTCTGCCGTCATCACCTTTCCCGCTGGCAGCGGCGCTGGAAAGAGTTACGAAAGAGCCGTAGGTGCAGGAGCCCTCAAAACGAAGAATCTCACCGAAAGTTATCTTTGTTGGGATGGAGGTTTTTCCCTTGAAATATCTTTTAAATTCAACATCTCCAGTAGAAAGCAGAGAGCAAAGGAGCATTTAGAAATGTTTATTAAATAAAGCAGGGCTTTAAATCCGTAGTATTGTTGCAGGACACAATGGTCGTTACTGTTTTCGCTAGTAAGTGCCAGCGTGATTTAAAGCTGCTGACAGCACCAGACGCTCACAATGAAATCATCTCTCCCTCTCCTCCGCACAGCTCAGGCAGACACTCATTTGTATGTATGGGTTCAGCCTGTCTGCTGCGTCTGGCCAGAGCGACAGATACTAATGGCATATGTTAATTACAACCCAACAACTTCCTTTCATTTGGGTGTTTATTGACAGCCTTACTTCTGCCCATTGAGGCAGCTGGTGCAGGATGCTGGGGCGGCTCGGGATCACTGGGATCTTCTCCATTCGGGCCCGTGATGTTGCACCGCATTGCTCCATCAGCCAGTCAGTGAATCCGGCATCCTAGTGAGAGGTTTGGGAGTTTTTCCCCCCTCTCTTTTCATAATGTTGCAGAGGGGTTGGAGAGGAAACGGGAGCTTAGGAGGAAATTCCCTGTGGCGGCCGCCGATCTCCAGGTGCGATCCTGATCCTAATAACTGGAAAATAACTCACTAATTTGGAATTCAGGGGGATCATAAATAAGTTTTGACAGGAATAAGAGGCACTGTTATATCATACAGAGCCAGGACCCATTGACCCTAGCATCCAGTTTTTGAGTGTAATTAGAGACAAATATTTCAAAGGCAGATGCAAGAAACATTTAAAGTGACAATTAGGGATTAATATTTCAGGTGAAGTTTCCTTATCTTTCCTTTAAAACTGGTTTATGACATTGGAAAAACAAGATTAAAAAAATACTTTTTAAGAAAGAAAGGGTATCATATTCTAGTTTCTAAACCTGTCATCCTTATTGAGGAGCATCTATCCCAATGATTTCTTACGGCGTGGTGGTCCAAGGCAGTCTGTTGATTATACATCGTATTTAAAAGGATCTCCAAATCATGTTTCAGTTTGCTGTCCTTGAATTTCATGCAGTTTGATTTACATTTCTGTGTTGGCCAGGAGTCACAGCCAATGGAGCAGGGCTCCATACAGCCAGGCTCTGTAGACACACAGAGCAAACTCACCAAGCTCAAGGTATGAAACAAAGTCGGAGGCAGGACCACATGGAGACAGAACTGAGCACTACCAGCAGACTATTCTCTGCCACCTTTTCCAAAAATGGCATTACTGAAAGGACATTTTCAGTTTTTGGTTTATAGGAGGTAGCTGTGTGGATGATGGGAATCTTTGAGGCAGCATGAAAGAAAAATATGAGAGTCTCAGCTTTCGTTTTTGGACTGGTTTTGATCAGTGTCAAGCCCTGTGTGAGGTATGCGTGAGTGTGCCCCTCAGTGAGCACCAGGCTGCATTTGGCATTTGGGGACTTCACTTAGCATTGTGCTGCTCTGGTGACTACAAGTCGTTAAGTCCCTACATAATTCCCTGCAGCCCTCACTCATCTGGAAGCAAAGCGTAATTAGCAGTTTTTGCCAACTCACTATTTAACTCTTTTATGGCCCTTTTTTTGTGTGTGTGTGTGTGCTGTTCATTCACAAATATCCAAGCCAAAATCGTACATCTGCTTTTGTTTGCTGAGATGTGCAAAGAGTTGCAGTAAATTAGTGAAATACAGCTGTCCTCCCCACACAGCTACTCTCTTCTTCCTTCTGTATCCAGTTTACCTTCTTGGGGTTAATTATTTTAGCTACTGGTTTTGACCAATTTTGTTGCACTATATTTATTAAATAAAATAAAAAAAAACTGCTTGACACCATGCAGGTCATAACATAAATGACCAGCTGAAGAAGAGTTTTTATTTTATGTGAGTAGCTCATTCTCAAATTCCAGGGACTCGCTTGACGTCCCATTTGGCCCTGGGGGTTGTTCCCGTTCAACTCAGCATTGTCCAGTGGGGCATCTACAGGGTGAAGCTGGGCCAGGGGATGCTTCTGTGTGGCCCACAGCACCTTCTACCTAGAGGAGACGGAGAACGGCCCATTGCCTTCTCCTGTGGGATGCAGGACGAGGGCATGTCTCTGCCCACGTGGGGCCACTTGTATATTGTTTCTGCTTTGCATGGACCCAGGGCAGAGCTGAACAGGGTTGCCTGTGGTCTCTGAGCATGGTCTCTAACCGTGGTCTCTAGCAGGGTTACCCATGGTCCTCAACGGGACTGGAAAAGTCCTGTCTGGGATGAGTAAGCCAGAACAGCAGAATAAACAAGTTTTTTTCAGTACTTGCATCCAGCAAAATCCCCACACAATCACTTGTCACAGAATACCAGACACAGCCCAGAAAGCATGTCAGATGAGAAAGGGCGCTTGGTTTAGCAACCTCTATTGAAAATGACTTTGTTTCTCATTTAAAGACAAGACATTTAATTATTTGGTCATACATTGTTCTCACTCCCCATGCTACTGGACTGATGGAATATTTTAGTTATTTATTGAGATGCAGGAAAGCCAAACCTTTTGAATACTACAGCAATGAGGAGTTTGCATGCATTGCAGCACTCCTCTGTATCTATCTTATAAAAAGAAAGAGACTGTCCACAAGACAGAGGAAAAACAATTACTTCTGCGGTGAGAGAAGCACAGTATATGCTATACTATAACAACCATATAACCAGGAGGTGCACATTTGTCTAGGTTTTAAGGAGAGCTTACAAAAAGGGCTAAATCCTGTCACTACCCCATTTCAAGAGCAATCATGCACACACCCATGGGCAATCGTGTGTTGAAGTGATTGTTTCAATGCTCTGTGGTCTTGACTCTATTTTTATGTTAAAAGAAATGATAAAGTTAGAGCAGGAACGTCCTCAGATGCTTTCTGCTGTGCTCTGTGGGACTGTGCCCTGTCCTAGAGTGTTTCACAGGACTAACTGTCCTGTGTGAGAGTCTCCTGCTGGGCAACCCCAGCTGTTACACAGATGTTCTTGTTTGCCCCTGTGTACAAACACAGTCCCTATGTACATAACCACCAACCACACTGAGGAGTCCCTTCCCTCCCTGAAGTTACATTCTTTGTGTGCATCCGTCTAGAAATCATGGTGAACGTTTTTTCAAGAGAACCTGGTAAAACTGGTAGGCCAAAAGAAGCAGCACAAAAAGAATTGATAAGGGTTTGTCATTGACCACGGGGGAGGAAACACGCTCGATGAAGCAAACGTGGCCCGTCTTTCCAGCAAAACCTGGTGACGCTTTCCAGTCGTCTTGTCACCTCTGTGCAGGCCGGTGTCCTCGTAGGTCCAAGGTGGAGCCAAACGCTCTGATCTCCAGAAGGTGCTGCTTCTCCAGAAGCCCTCTGGGCAGCCGCCTTTGCCTTCAGAAACGCTTTCCATCACGACCCCGTGCTCCCAGGGGACGGCCTTTGAGGCAGAACTTCAGATGTTGTTTTCCAGCCAGAAAGCCTGAACTTTGCAGTCTCGTTACCCACAAACCTCTTTTCTTTCCTCCTTCCTGCACCGTGTATCAAACTAGCAAGGACTGGAACCAACGTGAGGCTGAGTTGCCAGTAAAAACATCCCCCCTAAGTCCTAAAGGAATTTGGGATATTTTTCTCTGGACTGCTAAGACCCTCCAAAGCACAGTGATTGTAGCAGTCTTTAAAATAAAAGCTGTGGGCCGGGAAGTCTTGAATCAGGAACAGGAAGCACTGGCTGAACTGATAACCGAAATGCTACTTTAAAACAACTTGGTGAATACAGCAGGACAGCAGCATGGCTTCTGCAAGGGCAGATTCTTGCCTCTCCCATCACCTATTAGATCACCTGCAGTAGACAGCAGAAGCAATTAAAAAATATATTTATATTATCTGTACCACTTATAAAAGTGCTCCTCAGAAAACTGAGTAGTCATGTGGGTAAAATTCTGCTGTGGATAAAAATTGCCTATAAACACGTAAATCAAGAGTTTGCTTTCAATAAGGCAAAGACTACAAATGGTTACAGATGTACCACTGGGCAGAGCAGGAGGGAGATCCTGGTCAGCACAACAGGCAGCGCATGGCAGCCCCAGAGTTGTTCAATCATGATTTTCATAGACATTGTGATGAAGAAGACTTTTAAAGGACAATTTGAAGCAATAGGTGGCCCTTCGGCTATTTCCATGAATGAAGGAAGGCTTAGAGAAAATGCTGCCTAGTGCAGTAGAGAAAAGGACAAAGAAGGCAATGGCAAAATAAGCTGAAGATGTCAATTTGCCCAGGTTAATTGAAACTAGAAAAACCTGTGAGACACTTCAGACATGAGGCCAAAAAGGTCTGAGGGGTTACAGAAAGTGCAATAAAAAGATTTGAGGCATGGAAGAGATTGAAAGATGAAAAGGCTCAGGCGGGTGTGGTGGTAAATATGAAGAAACCTGACAGAATGACTCAAAATTGTACAAAACAAGTCAGCTGCAGTAATACAGAGAATTTCAGCTAAATGCTTTATTTGCTTTTATTTAACACCAGAGCAAAGTGACATCAGATGAAAATGAAAGACAGCAGGTGTTAACATTCAAAAGTGAAATGCTGCTTTTGGAGAACAGCGCACACTTTGATTGCCGTGACTGAACAGATGTTTTTTGTGTTCTGCCTGCATACAGGGCCGGGTCCGTGGATATGTGACTTCTTGTTTCTCCCGTGACACTAACAGCAAGTGCTTCAATCACGGTAATGATTTCCATAAGGTAGTGTTGGAATTGGTATTTCAGCCTGATTCCACAAGCAGCAGGCGTTTACACGATTAACAGACCCAGCAAGAACATCAAGAGAAGGAAATGGTTTATGAGCCATTCCACTTCAGGCTGTGATCCAATCAGTAACTGCCGAAGATTAGGAAAAAAATAATCTCATGAACACTGTACTCCAAACGTACATGATTCTGGGGTCCTTGCACTTTCTTCTAGGGTTAGACATCTTCTGATGCAGGTAACTCGACTATTTAACTAGCGGGCTCAGGTCCTGTGTGCTTAGCCAGTATCTACAGTCAGGTGGAGATGCAGTGCACATAATACACATACTATGGGAAGCCAAATGAATTTTAAAAGCTTCTCCTTGCGGGCAAAAGTGCTCAAATTCAGAGGGTTGCTACTAGGTGAAATGAAAGAAAGATCCAGTGGCCAGGGCTGGAGTGTATTTGGTTTGCACGTGCTGCGTTAATATGCGTGAGAGGTGTGCCTGCTTAAATAGCATTGCATGCATGAAAGTTGGTGATTGCAGCAATGTGCACAAGCATGGGCTAACGAAATCTTGCAGAGAGCCTGGGATGAGTGGTTCCCCCAGCCTAAACCTACAGCTTTCAGCATCTGAGCTGCAAAGGGAAGGTACAGCTCTGGAGAGAGCAATTGCAAGAAACCACTGGTGACCATTTCTTGCAAGGCGTATGGGACAGGCAGAAGCTGTTTCAGAGCTTCTGCAGTCAGGTCCTAGTGTTCCACGCAGTTTCCCAAGAGTTGCAGTGACAGAAAGTCACAGCAGAGCAGCACACAGCAGGAGACGTGTGCAGAGCACAGACTTGAGACCTTGCTACCCTGCAAGACCAGCTCTCAAACAACCAGCGAAGGTTACGCAGCAGCAGGAAGGCTGCCAAGCAGTTTTATCCCGAAGGAAGAGAAACTGAAACTGATACAGTTTAGGAAATTCATTATCATGATGCTGTTTACCTAACTTGGTCAACTCTTCTCCCTTTAGCAAGCATATTTTGTGTTGCCCATCTGACTCCTGTTTGAGGGAGTGGAGAAATGATTGACCATCAGACAGCTTAGCCTATTTTTCCCAGGTGCAAGCTCAAGCTAGAGCTTTTGCAGCAATGCCCCTGTGCGTGAATCCAGCCCTCGCTGCTGCCCATCAAGTCCTGGCAGAAGGGTTATGTACACATGACTCTTATTCACGTCTCTGGAAAAGTTGGATGGGCATCCAAAGACAGGCCTTGTCTCCAAGAGGAGACATAATATCTCATTATGGTCTGGAAGGATCTTTCTCCGGGATTCAGTGCTGGGATGACAAATCCATAAACTCCTTGGGGATCTGTTTCTTTGTAAATACGCAGACATGACTCAGATTACACTAATGTAGTAATGTGTGAAAATTCAGGGGGAAAATACAACGCCAAACCACCTTCTTAAGAAAATGAGCTGCAAAGCCAAACATTACTGCATGCTTTTTTTTTTTTTGCCTGGCTATCAGCAATTTGCAAGTTCTCTCTTGTTGGCCCCTGGGAAACAACACATCCCGAGACTAAGAGCACCAAGCAGTTCAAAGCAATGCCAGCACTCTCCAGCGCGATAGAAAAAGAAAGCCTGCAAAAAATCATTGGTATTCTCCATGGGCCTAGATGGTCCCCAAGGTCCTCCCTGTATGCTACACTGTCAGATCTTCACATGTGCAAATCTTTATCCCCTGGGACCCTTGCAGCTCTTGCACTTGTTAGAGGCTGCCAAATCTCATCCTGCTCACCAGCGAGCCTTTGGAGGGTTTGATGTTGCAAGTCCTCCGCTAATGGGCTGTGCGCTGGTGCTAATGAGGTTCAGAGCACTGACCACAGGGAGGATGGGCCGTCTGTTATTTTCCCGATTAATTCAAGAACTAACCGTAAGGTAGCATACTCCGGGAGACAGCCCATCTAACGACAGAGGGAAGGAGTCCGCACAAATCTGCACCCTCTGCATTCGCCTCGCAGTATTTTTCCCTGCCTTTTTTAACTCATTTAAAAAAAAAAAAGAGCAAAAATCTTGCTCTACGAGCTGCTTGTGTTCGCCCCCATGGTGGCTCATCCTGTACATTAGCTCCTTCTGCTGTTTAAAATCATCTGGCATTCCTTCTGGGCCCACCCATCCTGCATACGCTGGGCTTAAATCCTTGACCCCTACCGAGAGATGACATTAGCTCTTCGCTTCACTGCCTCTCCCATCTTACTCGAAGCTTATCTAAAACCAATCTTGCTCATATTTCTGATTTCTCTTTTTCTCTTGGTTGTAACACCCTAATTAGAGCCCTGAAGCATACGGAGATGGGATTTGCATGAAAGGCAATGTTCAGGGTGAAACTGGATCCCAACTTGTGCAGCTTAGCCGCAGTGTTTGAAGGCGATAAAAGGTATTTAGAGCCCTTGCTTCTTGCCTTTATTTTCCGAACTGCTCAAAGCCCCTTTTTCTTTTCTGAAGGATCAGAGTTAGTTTCTTTAGTTATTCTGGAAGAGTAGTAACCTTGTATCTCTGTACTGTGTTAAACCCTGGAAGAGTTTCCATATTCCTCTTCAGTGCGTATATATTTACTTGAGCATGTATCACCTGTTGCCCAGCCCACACAGTGGATGTCTATCTCACATGTTAAAACACACAAAATAAGGCCATTAGTATAAACAGCAGTGCTCGCCACTTTGTTGCTTCTCTGAAGCTACTTATTAAAAAAAAAAAAGACATGAAAAGTTAGTTATATCAGAGTGGTAGGTAGCTTTAAAGTGAGGTACTAATAGAAAAGATGAAGACATCTTCATAACCATCTTAATAGCTAATGACCATTATTAAATATTAACTGCAACATTAAAAATGGAAAGTTTGTAAATACCACGTTTACATACCATAGCAATTCTCTCTGGAAGCCTCCGCTGGGAATAACAGCAGCTCCTGGTGCAGTTTGGCATGGAGGGGACATCAGTTACAGAAGAGCTGACACGAGGAATTTGAGCTGCGGCTATTCATGGTGCTGACACTTTCCATGTAACTCTCCATTTGTGGCCTGTTTGGGAAACGGGATGTGTCTCAGAAGCTGGAAAAAAAGCCAGAGAAAGGGACATTTCTTGGTAGCATATTCAAAACAGCATTTGCAATACAAATCCTGCGCAAATTAAATGGATTGGCTCACCCTGCCCCTAGCGATGTTGACAAACCCTGGTTTGGGGTGTCCACTGCCAGCAGTCAGCCCAACAACAGCAAGGTGGCTGCGCAGGCCCAGGGACTTCCCTGTCCTCCTGCTTGACCCGGCAAGGATGAAGAACGAACTGCTAATGGGCTAAGCTGGTGTAGCTCTGCTGGCCTCAGGAAGAAATGCTGCAGAGGAGCAACGTAGGGATCGAAGCGCTCAGGTGGCAGAGCTGAATTTGGTCCCCTAATTTTAATTTGAGGCAGCGCCTGGTCAAACTGTACAGTGTTATATCACCCCAAGGATCAGGGACAAAGGCCAGGCCTCCCAAATAGCGGTACCCCAGCCTCTTCTTCCATAGCATCCGTAGTGGTCTCTGGCTTCCCAGGGCTCTGGCAAGAGCAGGCTCACAGACCTTGAGCTAGCCCCTTCCCTCCCCGTGGGTAGCTGCTGGCTTTGCCTCTGCCTAGAGCTTGTCCCACTGTTTGGGGCTGGGCTTATTGTTTTATATAAAAGATATTTCCAAGAACAGCAAGTGCGAGAACGTGTTGGAGGAGGGGAAGAAGTGACCTTGTAACTCCAGATAAGTGCATGCCAACAGGGACAATTGCCATTGATTACTCCCGGAGCAGTGCCTTCTGGTCCCCACTGCATTTCCATCTTGCGCTGTTTGCTCTGCTCTCCAGGCTGACTGCAATCGTTATCTAGCAGATACTGTGGAATGTCACTGCCAACTATTAAAACTGTATTCTAGAAATGAGCTTCCTCTGTAATTGCTGTAAACTTCTCAGAGTTTGAAGGCACATGGGACATATCTAGACTGCAATTCTGAACTTGGGCAGTAGGAATGGGTCCTGAGGAGAGCTTCCACTTGAAGGGAAGGGAAGAAGACTTCTCAGGAGATGCTGGAGGATATGCTAGCCAGATGGCAAAAACTGCCTTCATGGCTTTTGTATAGTGAAGTAGAAAGGAGAGGGGTTCAAGTGTCCACTCCTATGCCTTCTTGGGCAAATCCCTCAGCCAGGTGGTGCTTCTGTCCTGCAAAATACAACATGGAGATAAGAGCTTTTCTTCGCCCCACAGCAACATACACACTTGGGTGGGTTAAACCTTGAATACTGAAGTGTTGAAATACTGTGGTGGTGGGAGGAAGGCAAAAACGGTGGATATTTAGGTAGAGAGGCAGAACTATCAGCTGGTACTTTCAGGTCACCCTTACTGAACATACCCGTAGCAGGTGCTAGCACCGGCCCCCCAGAGAGGTGGTGAAGTCTTCTCCTTGAGACCTTCACAAGCCACATGGCCATTGTCCTTAGCAGCCTGCCCTGGGTGTCCCTGCTGGAGCAGGGGTGGCAGCAGGTGACCTCCACAGGTCCCTGACAACCTCAATCATTCTATGATTTTTTTTTTTCTGTGATTTTAGTATAAACAGATGATTTGAAGACCTCCCCAAAGTGTTTCACCAAATAAATCCTGATTATCTGGGCTTTGTGCAGACAAAGTAATTGTTACCCTAACTCCTTCAGGCACATAAGCATTTAAGCTTCCTTAAATCTTTAAGGTAGCACAATGTAAGCATTAAAGCCAACTTAAATCCTTATTAAGTCTTTTAGGTGCTTAAAGCATTTAAGCCATTTTTAAGTCTTTTTAGAATTACTTCTGATTTTCATGGGAAGGATGCAAAGCTGCTAGACACTTTGTATGCAACGTCCCCTTAAAGNAGGGAAGAAGACTTCTCAGGAGATGCTGGAGGATATGCTAGCCAGATGGCAAAAACTGCCTTCATGGCTTTTGTATAGTGAAGTAGAAAGGAGAGGGGTTCAAGTGTCCACTCCTATGCCTTCTTGGGCAAATCCCTCAGCCAGGTGGTGCTTCTGTCCTGCAAAATACAACATGGAGATAAGAGCTTTTCTTGGCCCCACAGCAACATACACACTTGGGTGGGTTAAACCTTGAATACTGAAGTGTTGAAATACTGTGGTGGTGGGAGGAAGGCAAAAACGGTGGATATTTAGGTAGAGAGGCAGAACTATCAGCTGGTACTTTCAGGTCACCCTTACTGAACATACCCGTAGCAGGTGCTAGCACCGGCCCCCCAGAGAGGTGGTGAAGTCTTCTCCTTGAGACCTTCACAAGCCACATGGCCATTGTCCTTAGCAGCCTGCCCTGGGTGTCCCTGCTGGAGCAGGGGTGGCAGCAGGTGACCTCCACAGGTCCCTGACAACCTCAATCATTCTATGATTTTTTTTTTTCTGTGATTTTAGTATAAACAGATGATTTGAAGACCTCCCCAAAGTGTTTCACCAAATAAATCCTGATTATCTGGGCTTTGTGCAGACAAAGTAATTGTTACCCTAACTCCTTCAGGCACATAAGCATTTAAGCTTCCTTAAATCTTTAAGGTAGCACAATGTAAGCATTAAAGCCAACTTAAATCCTTATTAAGTCTTTTAGGTGCTTAAAGCATTTAAGCCATTTTTAAGTCTTTTTAGAATTACTTCTGATTTTCATGGGAAGGATGCAAAGCTGCTAGACACTTTGTATGCAACGTCCCCTTAAAGTTCTTGCTGTCAGACAAGCCAATGTCTCATAATCAACATTACCAGGAAAAAAGTGAAAAATGTCTAGAACTTCAGTTTCCTTGTCATTTCAGGTTTGGTCCTGGGCTCACAGCAATGCTTATAAGTGTGAGAGGGTTTTGAGAACACGATGCTCAATCCACCAACTCACCCACCAACTCACCCTGGTTGTTCATGTTATCTCATACCATGGCTTTGCCACACTGACCTGTGGCATATACTTCAGAGGATGGTGGTGGAAGCTGCAAATGAGTGAATTCCCTGCACATACAGGGACAATCACAGTTCATCACCAGCTGAAAGCATTTTGCTGTGACTTTTCAGTGGTGACCTTTGGATTGCAGTCAACCTTGGAACGTCCCATCTGAAAAGGCAACATTTTTTGGCATGCCGTGAAAGCAAGGCTTTAGAGTAGAAACCACTTTTGCAACTTTTACTGTATGATTGCACTCAAGAGGATGCCATAACAAACTGCTGAGTACAGTACATCTTTCTATGAACAGGGATCCAATCCAGCAAACACTGTCCCTTGCATACAGTCAAAGAAACTGCTTAACTCCATGAATAAAGGCTACATGTGTGGCAAATGCTTTAGAGGACTGGGTCCTCAGTTGACAGAGCACTTTTCCAATAATTCCTGTTGTAATTCCGACCTTTTCTGGTTTTTAACTTCCCTTGCTCAGTTAAATCCATTATACAAGTGAAGGGCTGATGGAGATCTCGTGTCTGCTTCATTTCTGATTGGCAGTGCCTGGGAAGCAGACTGCCTCCTTCTGGCCCTTAGCTTGTCTCAATGTTGCAGGTACCCATCGAAGCTGTCCTCCAAAGTCAACAGAGAGAGGAATTTGCTTTGAAGACTCCCATTGAGATCGAGATGCACATCTCATCTAACTGTAAACCACTGTGCTGGCATCCTTCAAGGGCTGACACTATGGGCCTCAGGTATGATTCATCTTTCTTAGCTGTACCCTAATAAAATCTATTACCAGGTCATCTGTGCCTGACCTAGTCACCCTTCATAGTCAATGGCTGAGACTGGGCACATTCAGGAAGCCCTGCACCTCAGCTGTTTCACACATTTCTCTTAGTAAAGGCAATTGCACTTTAAAACAAGCTCATTTCTCTCCTTCGTGAATCCAGACAACCAGACATAGGCACCCACTATGCCCATTTGTTCAGAAAAAAACATACTCCTGATGCCTAGGTACAAGCTAAGTGCTTAATTTGGACTGACAGGGACTCACCTTCTGCTTCGGTGTATGCACAAAAGTGAATTACTTCTTTACCCTCATCTCCAGGTCAGTTCTGAAGCCTCCCCCATACTCTATACAACACCATCACTGTTGAATCATGGGGTCAGTCTATTTTTTCTTCCTTGCACTTAATTGCAGACTGTTAGTGTATGCCATAAAAGGTTTATGGAAGCATACCCAAGTGGCTTTGCATGCTTTCCACTTCCCTGCATTTGCATGTGAGAAGTCACTAACTCACATTTGCAGGTTCTCAGCAGACCCGATGTTTATGACTGAATGCCTCCAAGTTGAGGTATTCAGAGAGACGGCAGTGTTTGGAGTCAGTGACCGCACTCATGCCCACATAATCATGAGCATGTACAAGCCACAGGGAATTGTTAAAATGGAGACTGATTTGGCTATAACAAAAGTCTCAACTGAGTTTTGTTATAAAGTGCCTCATTAGTCCAATGTTTTTTGTGACATCCCATTGGAAGTAGATATGAATAGAAGGTTTTTTTTTTTTCCCTTTCTGTTTCACACACGAGCAATAGGCACAAATTCCCACGTCTGCTGCGTCTACAAATTCCCATTGGCCTGCCCTTCACGTGTGAGATGTATATCTGAAGGGCCCGAGCCTGCAAGATGCTGAACATCCCCTGCTGATGAGAGCAGCCAGGTAGTTATGTGCCTCAGCCTCTCAGATAATCTAGCCCAAAAAGGGAATGGAAAGTTCAAGAGCTTATTTAAGAGCTCCGTGCCCAAACTTAGCTCGTGCAGAAGGAATCTGCGGGCTGAGCGAGCGCAGTTCGCTGCAGCTCTCTTTCCTCCCTTCGTCCTGGGACGAGTCACGTATCCCAGCCCATGCGGAGGCTGCACCTGGCCAAGCAGAAGGGGAACTGCCACACACAGAGCAGCACACGAGGGATGGTGTAAGCACGTAACATGCTTGGATACCACAACCCAGCTCATGGACCACACGGCCGCTCATGGACCAACACGGAGCACTAGGAGAGAAGAAGGCTGGCTGCACTGCTGCTCGTACAGCCCAAGGGGATGTTGACCTCTGCTGCTGCCACGAGGTGCTGCTGGCTTGTGGTCACCTCGCTGGCCACCAGGCCCCCAGGTCTGCTTTCCCATGTGCTGAACTTCATCACGTTCCTGTTGGACCATTGCTCCAGCCTCTGGAGGCCCTTGTGCACGATGGCCCTGCTCTTCAGCTTAGTGGCTGCTCCCTCTGTTTGGTTTCACTGGTGGCCTCACTGATGAGGCATTCTGGCCTCTTGTCGGGTCATGCCCCTGAAACAAAACCTGGCATACTCCTCTAGCTGGACGCTGCACCACTGACCACCACCCTTTGACTCTGGCAATCCAGCTAATTTTCCACCCAACTTATATTCAAATCATGATAACTGAGGCAGGCCCTATCAAGCATTAACTTTACAGATGAAGCCACCTTGGTCAGGAATTCAAAATAATCATTCATTCTGGGTGTGTTTATCCCTGTTTGAAATGGAGTTATCCCTCTTCTCCTCCACTATGTAAAATGTAAAATGATTCAAACTGCCAATCCCATGAGAAACAGCAAATGTCATCAGAGATGTCACAGAAACCATCCTTTTTGGCTCTATAACCATGATTCTCACTAGCAAAGAGGTATAAATTATATTTAATGGATTACAGATCAAAGATCCTAAAACAATCCTTGGTATCACCTCACCTATTACTTGGCTGGAGAAAAGAAAATATTCCTAGTACACCAAGACATCTCTGTTTACCTGAAAGATCTGAAAGAGAGATTTGTAGTCGTTCCAGTGAGATTCATAAAAAATACTCTGCATGCTTAGCTATCGTGGAGACAGAAAGCAAGTGTAATGCACTATTGTTAAATTGCTGATCACCTGCAGAGACAACGACCTCTACTCTGTAGCACCCCTTTAATAGCTAATGCGAGCGATACTTTGCAATGGCAGTCAAGAGCTCATTCTGTTTGCTAAATCATTAACATCATTATTCTAATTACCTATCGGGTCCTATTCTTGCGTGTGGTTCTGCACAAAAACAGAGGGAATATTGTGTGTGTTTCCCAAAGTTTGCATTCTTAATCAAAGAAGGAAAGCATTCAGGCACCTAACAAGCTGGAGACGGGTAGAAATTACCCGATGAATTAGCTAGGCAACATTTGTGAGGAAAATGGCTGGGTGAAAAACATGCATTCCTGTCAATCCCAAGCCCCTGTGTCCTCGCAAAGTGGACTGCGGGAGGGCTGAGTGTCCAGTAGGCTGATTCACACATAGGCAGTAATTCCTTTGGAGTATTTTGACTGATTTACTTGACATTTCCTCATGGTGTTGACTGTGTAAGAATGATCCAGCAATTTCTGCTCCATCATGTCAAGAAGCTAATTTGCTCCTTCCTAGTATTTGTTGACAAAGAACGAAAAGAGGTGAAGTGCTCGAATCTCTCTGAAATCCAATATGATTTGGACACAGATCTTTTTCTATAGCACAAAGTAAGAATTTATACAATTCCCTTTTCTATTTCATTAACGAAGGTTCCTGCTGGCAGTATCCAAAATAAATCTGAGGTCTGGCATAACTTATAGAGATGACTCTACAGAAAAATGTATTTTAATTTAATCAATAATATGCCTTTATAAGGAAATCTTGTCAGAATGTAATTATGTATCCAAGCAAAATGTATTGCTGCATGCTTCTTACTAAGACTATTGCTGAGCAAAACTGTGAACTGAAAAGGAACTGAGAGGTTTCAGATACCCAAAATATGCCATAGTTCCTGTGCCAACGAAATCCTTAGCGTTTGTGTGGCAGGGCTATAAAGTCATTGTAACACTCCTGTTTAACATAAGCAGCTATCTGGGGAGAAGAATTATCTTTTTGGGGTTGTGGCTGATGCATGCCTGTCCTCACTGACATATCAGGTTGACTAGGCTGCAGTCTCCTGGCTTGGGTTCAGACAAGTTTGTATTGAATTAGATGGCTTGGCCCGATACACTGACCCATTTATTTCTGTCTATATGTTTAACCTTTCTGTTCCTGTTCCTGCTTTTCGTCACCCATACAGCTCTCCAGAGTCAGTCCTTTTCCCATGTTTACTGTGCTTACTTAGGAATGCTCAGCTTGGCTTTGCTCAGAGCTTCGCCTGTAGGGATAGTGAGGAATGCTTACAAGAGCTCACTTGAGAGCCCACGGCTTTCTGCCTGTGGCAGGACAGCCTTTATCCTGATCTGATGGCATCAGCACAAAAGGTGAGATGGGTGTTCACTGTGCAGAAATATCTGTGATTTTGTTGCTATGTCGCTTCCCTTCCTCTGCTTCCACTGTCTGCTGTTACTCCCACATATCTAGGTCTTTGGTACAGACTGAACATGTCCTGTTAGAAGTACCACCCCATGATTTGGGGTGCTTCATCCAAGGTGCAGGTGAGACACATACAGCCATGTGCTCCTCCCTACATGAAGGACCCAGCTCATGTGAAAATGGATGAAAATGGCTATCAAGGTCTGCTTGTATCTGAGAACTGCTTTTGCGCTACTTAAAGCTCCAACCTCCAAGCAAACTCTCCCACTCTACCCATATTCTCCGGATTTTTCCATCATTTGGGGAACCCAAATGGCTGGGGTACACCAGCAAATGGACAGTTGACCTCACTCATTCGTCAAGCTCAATGCAACAAAAGACCCAGGCCTGGAGCCATAGAATCACAGAATCACAGAATCACTTGGGTTGGAAGGGACCTTAAAGACCTTCTAGTTCCACCCCCCTGCCATGGGCAGGGACACCTTCCACTAGACCAGGGTGCTCAAAGTCCCTGAGGTATCACCAAAACACACACAATGGGTAAGGAGCACAAGGCCTGCTCTGCGCTTCGCTGCAGGTTGAAGATCAGTGCTTGCAGGGGCTGAAACCAGCTCCTTGTGGAAGCGCAGGGAAGAATTCAGATTTTTCAGGTTTTAAAAGCTACACGCTATTTACTAGTACAAGCACTTCACAGCATACCTTTTCCTAAAATTTGATTTCTTTTTCTCTTTAATAATTTAAAGAAAAGAAAGAAAATATCCTTGTAAGATTAAATTAGTGAGAAAAGACTGAGCTGCAGGTGTAATCTGATCTCAGATTCAGACTTTGCTTACATTTTCTGTGGTGCAAGTTACTGCGCTCAAAGGAGTGTGCCGGCTCCTGCTCTCTCTTGCTCGGAGTGGCCCAGCTTGGGGAATGTTTAAAGGCATCCGCTGAGTGCTAAGAAAAATTGGCAGTTTACTGATGATGGCTGTGCTAATATTTTTATGCAAAACTTGTCCTTTGATTCTCCTGAGGCATGGGCAAATGCATGCTAGCAATGTTAATGATTAGCTGCAGAAAGTATCAATGACTGTGAACTCTTATTTTCCTAACAGCGTTGCATGTGTAGGCAGGCATGAAGCTTAACCATCTCATTAGCAAAGGCCAAAGGGCTCGGATCCACACAGGTGCTCAGGCACTTATAGCCCACGTAGGCACTGACAGCCAGATGCTCCCCACCTAGCACTGGGCACGTCATGGAGGTGCCTGTGCTTGGAGCTTAGTCACCCGAGCCAGCGGGAAAAACTGGCACTTTCAGGCATGATTCAGACCCAAACCACCCCTCAGAGGCACACATCTCCACGTGCTCTCCGCGGAGGGAGCCTACTTCAAATAAGCTTGCAGCTCAGCCACCGTGGGTGCCTGAAGGCTTTTAGAGCAGGTTCGGTGCTTTGCGAGGCAGCGGATGAGTATAATTGGTGTCCTGGAGAGTGAGGGCCATAAACAAGCCTGGAGAGGAATTTCGTGGGACAGACTGGAGAGCGCTTCTGTTAGCAGCAAAAACGTGAAAAAGTATGGTGCTTTAGTCTCTAGGGGTGGTGGACAGAGGCATCAACGTAACCCAGATCCGGGAGATGAATGGCTCTTGAATCTCCACCTCTGCCATACAGACTATTTTCATTTCAGTGCTTAAATGCCTTCCTTAGGACTCTGTTGTATGTTTGTTTTTTGTTTTGTGGGGTTGTTTTTTTTTTTGCTTTTTTTTAATGCTGTGTAGAAGTTTTCAGCTATGCCCATTTCTTAAAGAGCACTGACTCACCTGTAATGTTCATTCGGTTTTTCATTCTGCAAAAAATTCAGCATAGACAGGGGGAAAAATGCACCTGCAGGAAACACAAAAGAATACCTAGAAGGTTTAACCCTTGATATAGTGTGCTTGTCCAGCTCCTACAGTTTAATTAAATTATTTCTAGAGCTATGATAGCCAGTTTTAGAGCATAGCAATGTCAATATTTATTTGCAGCTGCCTGCAATGAGGTTACAAATCAACTAATGATATAATATTTTCTCTTGGAATTTATTCTATGAAGATGATTCATACCGGACAGCTAAATGCCATCAATGTTGTGTCAGCTTTTACTGACTAAAGTATTTTTCCATATGTGATAGTGGACTTTTCTCATTAATGGCTGAGCTGTAAAATCTTGCTTTCTCTCTTATTTATGATACTGGAAGACATCCAATGTAGCACAGTACATGTGCAAGTCATTACGCTCCCTCTGTGCTCCCCCCCAAGTATGGAATGTTGCTATATTTCAATATATTACAGAAATAAACAGATGCTATACTTGTAGGGGATGAGTATAAATCAGACATCACTCAAAGGGCAAAATGGCTAACCAGAGTGTGCTGAGCCTGGAAACCTCCAGAAGACGAAGGCTGCATGGGGTGGGGGTGGCTGTGCTGATGTGCAGTGCCCCCACCTCACCCTTTTGGCCATATCCGACCCTGAATACTGCCGGGTTTCCAGCATATGCAAGCTTTATTGTCTGGTGATAACAGAGCTCGGAATATCTGATACGGTTTGGGTTGTGTGGCCTGTGCAACAGGTAATGATGCTCCTTGCTGCTGCATCCCAAAGTGTGGCATGAGGAGCCCTTCCTTCCTGGTGGCCACCGGTTGCTGCGCCACCTCCTCGCCAGACACTGCAGCTCCCATCACCAAAGCCTCCTGAGGGCCACATCCAGACCCTGAGCGCTCCCATCCCCACCTCAGCAGCTTCAGCCAGCCACCACCATGGTGTCCACGTTTCTTCTCATCAGAATGAGTAAAGGCTGGGGGAGGTTAAATGTAGAGACACCCCTGGGAAGAGGGATCTCCTGAGCACCTATAGATGTTGGTTTTCTCTCCTTCTGGCCCCCAAGTCTTGTGTTTCCCTTTGTATTAGTGGCCCTGTTTGCAGAGGAAGACTATGGTGATGCCCTTCGTCAAGGAGCTGCGGCTTAAACATCCTCAGCCTGGGGAAGGACCCAGCCCTCAGCTATTGGCACTCACTTTGATGGTGTCACCTCGGTCCTGCCACTGAAAGAGCAGGAGCCTTTTCGAGAGCTCTTGCAGCCCCTTAGGTGCAGGACCAGGATCTGCCTACCAGCAGGTGACGCCCGTACCGGCAGGGAGAATGAGCCACCGGGAACTGGCAGCACACACAGCTTCTGTCCTTCTGCCTGAGCTCTCTTCATGCCTCCCCAGAACAGGGTGGCTTCATCCAGCCTGCCTGTGGGCAATCCTGAGCCCATGCCCTGGGCTCTGTCAATTCACCAGCCTTGCTGTAGACACCGAATCCACTTCTAAACGTGCCGTGTAGGTAACGTAGGTGCCTACCTTGGACACTCAGAGAGAGCTGGTTGGTGGCTGCCCAAGTGTTAGGTATTGCAGACCCTATCCCCAAAACGCTCAAGTCCCTTTGCATCAGCCCTCAAGTTTGCCGTGACAAACTCCGCAACCCAAGCGTTTGCACTTTGATCAATTCTCTGTCACAGAGGCAGAAAGAAAAAAAAAAAAATTCCTTCTGCAAGAGCCTTTTTTTCCCGCTGGATCAATGCGTACAACCTCATTCGACATCAGTGGGAGTTCTGTCACAGATCAAGAGCAGTAAATGGCCTAATGGAAAGAGTAATGATGCTAGCATGCGTCCGTACCGCTTCTCATCCATCTTGTGGTTTTGAAGACCTTCCTCCAGCGATCTTGCTGGTTATAATGCTCACCCTCAGCTAACTCAGATCTTTTAATTATCTTTTCAAAAGTGCTGTTGAAGATCAGGATGAAAGTGGAAAAGCACAGAATACGCAGATTGCAAGCTGAAATGCTTGCAAGCTCTAAAACTTGAGTCTTTCTGCCTTTGAAACATAATAGGCAATACAAGTTTAAAAAAAAAAAAAAGCAACTTTTATTAAAAGCACCACTACTTAAAAACTGTGAGCCTGAGATTTAATTTCATCCATAAGCTGCAATGTAATACCTTATTGACCTCAAGTTGTTTCATACTGCACTTTTTTTCTACCTCTTAATGCTAAGAAGCACATATTCATAAGCCACCAGATTATTTGCTAATGCAACACTTTCATTGTATTTCAAGTGGGAAGCAAATCTATTTGTTACGGGATTTTACTTTTCATAGCATTTTTTTCCATTGGTGTTGCTTCTTTGCGGGTACCTTTCATCTAATACAATATTAGCATTCATGATGGGACTGGCTGCTTCCTTGACGCTCACTGAAGCTGGATAACAAAGTGGGAAAGAGTAAGAGAAAGACAATAGAAATAGAATAGTCTAGCATACATGTGACAGTTACTTGTCTTTCAGCAGCATCGTTACTTGTCCCCCCCCCGCTCCCCCAAATATATCTCTATTTGAGATTTCACTCTCGTTTTAATGATTTTGTGGCCTGGTGACACTTAAAACAATTATTGTTATTTTTTCCTTTGCTTGTATAGCAAAAATGTGCTGACCCTCTCAGAAATCCAATGGTCTCATTCACTTATAGTTCCAGAACTGGAATTATCAGAAAATATTTTTTTAGGATACTGTATAGTGACCCAAATAGCACACACAGAATGGATGTGAGTAAAACTAAATTATTTTCTGTATTTGACATCCAGAAATATATAAATTAGCATCCTGCTACTGTAAATGGTAGTTAGAAAGTAAGTGAGAATTTCTTGATCACATAATTGATAAATTCTTAAAAATGAGAATATTAAAAGAGTGTGATGGTGTTAACAAATTGTTATTGATTGATTCTTCAGAAATATTCTATGTTAGGTATCACCATATATTCACATTATGGGAGATTTCCTACACAGTGAATAAATAATAACAGCCTGAACATGAGGAATCATGATAAAAGCAATTGCGTTTAGTTTCAAAGTGGACCAAAGAGCTAAAATTAAACCCGTGCTTCCTCTCCCTCAGCTGATTCATCTCAATCCTCAAGAGCAAAGCAGAAGCACATCTGCATGTCACACAATAAAATGCAGAAATTGAGACTATTGGTAGAAAATGATTTTAGGGTAATTGCTATTTGCATTTAGCCTGCTCCTTGGAGATGAATGCGTTGTTACTAACCAAATGTTCAAAAATATTACATGTAAGACAGCATTCCTTCCTTCCATGGCTCATGAGATGAGTTCTGGAGAACACAAAGGGTTACTGGGACAAAAGAGGCATTTTAACAGGAAACCTGCTGTAATGTGCCACGGTCCTTAAACAAAAGAAACAACTTCCTTCATGTTGAGGAAGGAATTCATTCAGGAATTCTGAAATCTTCAGGGTGGACAATTAGAGTTTAATTCACATGATGAAATAGCGCACCAGAAGGTGGGCTGTTCAGCAGAGCTGTATTTTTCACCAGGAGGGCTGGGGAGAACTTGACTTGTCCAGCAAAGTCTTGGGATGAATGAAAAAAGATATTACAATGTTTGGTATGTTCCCCACGAACATCTGGGTGTGAGAGAACACAGGGCAACAAGCCGAAATGTCTCGTGCGCACTTGGGACCCAGCCAGCCACCACGGCGGGGAGATGTGCAGCTCCCATGGGCTCTTCATGAAGGTCCAGGAAACAGGCAGGTCAGGTACGGGGCACCGCTTCTTGGCAGCCTGGCCCAATTCAGACATCAGAAAGGATTATCAGGATCGTATGCTATTCCTTTCTTCACTTTTAACTCCTTCAAGCTCCCACTAACGAGCAAAAGCGGCTCATTCCCAGCCTCCAGAGTGCTTCTTCTGTGAGACTCTGGAGCAATTTCTTTTACAGAGGTCACAACTGAATCTCGGGGAGGTTAAGTGCCTTTCCCAGGACTCGAGGGCGACAGCAATCAGGGCTATGGGGAGCGATGACGGAGATAGGTCACACAGCAGAACAATTGCAAGTCAGGAAAGGAATCTGGGCCATGCGATGCTCAGACCCCCGCACAGCCGCACAGCCGGACGTAAGATCACCATGGTGGGAATCTGAAAGACGACATTGTTTCTTCAAACATCTTGGGCCTGAACTTTTATTAACATGGAGCTGTCTTCAGGAACTTTTTCAAAACAGAGTTGAGCCCACCACTTTCCTGGACATCGAGGGATGGCTTCGAAAGGGTTCATAAAAAGCAGTGAAGACTAGCATGCCTTTGGTAGGCTTGAGTTCTTTATTTCAGAGCTGCTGAAATATCCCCTGGATAGATGTCTGCAAATCAAAATAGTTTGGAAAACTCATGGATCTCACCTTTATCCAGAAAACAGTACTGTGCGACAAGAAATTTGACAATCTCTGAAAACATCCACCAGAAAACATTATCCAGGCTCCTCTAGGAAAGTATGAAAAAAGATGAGATCCAAGGTAGTTACAGCAACTTCCTTAAACCATATTTATACATAACATTTTCGGTTCTGCTTTTATAAGTGGATTAGGATGAGAATGATTAAAAAACTTCTTTGGAATGAGCAGGAGCCCTCTGAATGGAGACACAGCTTTAGGAACATCAGCAGCAGGATAAGGAAATGACCCAAAAGAAGTTCAGATGTAGACGAAGGGCAGCAAGCAGAGCTGTTGGAAAGCCCTTGCAAGTTAAGGATGTGAGGGAAGACTTCCAGACATCCAGACATGTGGGCGCAGGGAGTGTCTTGTGTCACATGAAAACCTCAGCCACGAGCAGAGGGAACCCACAAGGACAGTTCAAGGAAAAGGAGGCTGAGCTTCTGGCAGAGAAATGGAAAGAATCTCAGTGTAAAATCTCTTGCTTTTATATTACATTTTAGGTGCAAGAGAGAGACAGAATATGCATTCGACTGATCTTTTAGTATGGTTTTTCATTTTTTTTCTGTCATGTCTCAAGGATACTCTTGTGTAATGAGCTAAGGTGGGCCTGGGAAATGAGGTTCCTTACCCTCTGCATGCATCTCAGCCGCACAAGAGGAAGCAAAGCAGTTCCTTGAGGCTAGGATTCACTGATGTTTTCTGACTTCTACAGCTGTCATAAAGGTTCATCAGCGGCCTTATTTCACTGGAAGATGTGGGTGTGCTAAGGCAGACCTGGGGAGTGTGTAAGAGATTCTCTGCAGGCCATATGCACACTGTCTGGGTTTTGCGGGTAGGAGAGAGAAGCAGGCAGCAGAGGAAGATATCTACTTGGAAAGAGCTGCTTTGCACAGGGGTGATCCTTCCCTGACCATTTTTGACCAGCTATGTTCTCTTTATACCATCTGAGAGGGATGAAAGGAACGTGTTTGGATTGCCAGAGCGAAGGTGTATAATCCAGAAAAGCTTCAGTGAAAGTAGACTGCAGCCCCGCTCCAGCATGGAGAAGCCTCACCCAGCTTTATGGTCCTGGCATCACGGACGAGCAAGAAGCTCTGTGGGCAGAAGGCTCCAGCATGTACCACCACCATCACCCTGTCTCCTCAGGAGGTCACGTAACGCCAGGTCAAAATCATCCGTAGTGTTTCCTTTCAGTGCATCCTTTGCTTCCTGCCACCCCCAGCTCTCCTCCAGAGCTCGGACTTTCTAGGTTTCTTGTCCCCTTGAACATCTGCGTTTCAGCTGCTTTTTCCCCAGATGTATTATGTTTCATTTTCTGAGTGAATGTCACTTTGTAATTTTTCAGCTGGTATGTGCAGACTTTTTCTATCCCCACTGGTGTTTGCAAAAGTATTGTCTGTGCATCTCAATAAAGCAGAGCGCAGGTTATCAAAGACAAGCACACGGGTTTTTGGGAACCCAAGCTTCCACTGAGCTGCAGAAATGGGAAGGCGAACACCCTGCCCGCAGCCTCAGAGGTGGGCTCGGACTCTGATGGCGCCGAGGGCATTTGAGCTGGTGTTTTTGCCCGATCCGCAAGGATAATGTTTAATCTGAAAAGAAAACAACAGCAGCGATGACCCCCCCACAGCCCCCACCAGCCTCAACTGTTTTTATAAACACATGACAGAAAAGACAAAAAGCAATACAGATGGAAGAGGAAGAACCATCTCTCTTAAAAATGCAATTGGCATTTCAGATGCTGCTTTCACTTTTGAATTTATGGGGTTTGGACATGAATGCATGCCTCCTGATGTCATTAAAGACTCCTTTGCTGAGAGGGTCAGTTCAGTGGTGTGCAGAGGAGCTGGAGGAGAGACAGGCACTGCCTGCAGGAGTTACACGCTCAGTCTGGCATTGCTCTGGGCACGGAGAGTTGGCCTTCAGGACAGACAGCAGCCCTGGGCTCTCCTTGGGGCCGCCAGCATCTCTCCGGCAAGTGCTGGGTTTTGAGAGGATGCTTGGATGTTGGTTGAAATGTATTTTCAGGGGCAGGTTTGGAATGGGACAGCCTGGCATTCCCTCTGAATGGGGATCCTCTTTTCCCTTTGGACAGGACTGTTTTTCACATCCCCATTTCAATGTGCATCTGCATGTCCTGACTATCCCTTAGCCACTAGATACAGGGCGGTTTTTAAAACAGCACTAATGTATCTCTTCAAAAGACATTCCTTCTTCCCTTCTCTCCTCACCTTTCACATCTTTCTCTGCTGGCTTCAGGGTGAATGGTCAAGGGCAAACTCGATTTCACAGGCTGGGTATTATGTATGGTAGGCTGGAGAGCAACAGCTTTCCAAAGCCTACCACGTGGCCAAATCCACGAGATGGAAGATCTCATGGGAAAAGAAAGGAGAGTGCACATATTGCAAAACGGAAGGCTAGGATGAACAAAGAATGAAATACTGGGGGTGATTTTCTTACGGCTGGTGAGTACTTGTTTAGTTTAAGACAAAAGGTATTATTCTGAAATGCAATAGTTAGCATGTTCTAGCCAGTACCTTTTAACATTCATATAAAAGAATATTTTTAATTGTCATATATTATCATATATTTAAAGGTACAGCTCGGACTGAAGTGAAGGCTAATGAGGAGGCAACTTTGCTCTGGCTGGCTAATCTCTGCTGAAATAGGTTTCCTTGCCTGGATGAAGGGCACAGGCCCATGGCTGCAAGCAGCTGTAGGAGCTGATCAAGTTGCCCTTCATCAGCTGACCTGCAACACTCGTTGAGTGCCTACTCTGAGCTCATCAAGACATTGAACTCACATGATTTTCCCAAGGGGACCCTCATGGAAATTCTTAGCCACAGCTTATGTTGAGGTGTATAAGACAAGTGGTCACTGTGGCCCTGTTAGGCACTTTCAGCAGAGGATCTGCCTGATTTATGTGCCACAGGTACGTCTCCTGATGCTGTGAGGTCTGGGATCTGGATCACTCATCAGCCCTTTGATTCTTTAAGAGTCACAGCTTCTACGTGAGGCACTTCTGATAGGCAGTCTGAATAAAGCCCCTTTCTCTATCTAATCTGACCGGGCTGATGTAATGCACGATATGAGCCAGCATCTTCACGAGATAGGAATTTAGGAGCTGCTTACGTGGCTAAGCCTTATACCAGACACTGCTTGGTAATGTTGATTGGATGGCAAATTAACTAGAGGGACAGTTGAGGCTTTTTGATTAAGGGATTGCATCAATTGTCACAAGATATGTTTGCAATAAAGATCTGTGGTTCCTGCTAGTAGGTCGGTATCAGCTGTGGCTAAGAACACTATCTTGCCATCTGTTCTTGGCAGGAATTGTACAATCCTTTCTTTCAAGTCGCAGATATTATTACACTTACTCAGCCTTTGTCAGCTCAGGACTTGACCATTATAATGCTCTCTGCAGGATGCTGCTTGCTGTGACCATCTGGAAAATGAAGCCAGATCAGTATACAGCTGCTTGCTTATTCAGTAGCATTTCATACCGCAAATGTCTTACACATCTGCCTTATTGTCTGTCCAAGCTATTCACCCAAGGGTGTGGTAGGAGGTGTTGCTTTGAATCTATACAATGCTGTGCATGCACACACAGAACTATGCTAAAGGAACATTGAGTTGCAAAGTGGTACACATGTAGGAAATGTCGGTATGAAAGCGGACCATGAAATCTCTTCGTTAACTGCATGATCACTTACAAAGGAGTATTCGTACCTCCCATTTATTGTCAGAATCCCATTTGTGGGGGAGATGGTGGCTTTAACTTCATTTTGCTTGAACTTGGTTGCTGATTCTCCTAAGGTCTCACCTGCATTGTGCGCTTCTCCCATTCACAAGCCCTCATACACCAAGCTCACTGCAGAGGCATCATCCCTGTGGGCTAGATCCAGCTCAGGGCCATGGGTCTTTCCTCTTGACCACATCTCACTGCTGTTGGCCAGGGTAGCCCTCAGTGCACAACTGGAGGACGTGGCGTCTGTCTCTCCTGGGTTTTCAGCGTTCCCCTGCCTGGTGCCCAGGTTGCACAGAGAAGGAGGTGGTCACCTCAAAAAACAAGCAGAGAAAAGAAGCACCGGCATAAAGACGGGGAGTCATTGCAAAAGTCTCTGAGGACCAGAAGCTTCTCAAGAAGAGGAAGGGAGAGACTTTCAGAGGAGCAGAAGCTGTGACTGGAGCAAGGCCACCGGCTCTGCAGGCTGGGGTGGTGCAGAGACTGCACCAAGGACTGGGAGGAGAGGCCAGGCCAAGGGTACAGAGCTCACAGGTGGGAAAATAGGAAAGGCTGGAAAGGTTAGAAAGGTTAGAAGGAAAGGTTAGAAGACTGGGACAAGAAACCAAAGATGAGAAAATAAACTAAAAAGGGACTGAGAGAGGCTGGATCATGTTCTCCACCAGGCTCTGGAGGAAAAACTCATCCCGGCACTCCTCTGTTGGTAAGAAACAGCCATGAAACTCACCCACAAGCTGTGCTATCACTGTTGTCTTCTCACTGGTCCAAGGATTGGATAGCAACCTACTGCTGCTACCGGTTACTCCCTCAGATCAAGTGTCTGAGTCACTTCAAGTCTTGAAGGATAAATCCACCACAGACCACATCTAACCTTCTGGCTTTCAAGGCTGATCTTACTGGTAGAGACAAGGTGGAAGCTAAAATTCAATTCACAGTGGAAAATCTTTGGCTCTATGGCCATACTAAACATCATATATTCCCAATTAGTGTTCATGTAAGTGGTGGCAGCAATGAACAAGTAGCTTTTCTGTATGCAGTTACAGCCGCATAAGGAAATCACACTATTTGCACAGCCAGTTAGCTGCATAACTGGTCTTTTGTACACAAAATCTCTGATTCAGCAAGTTCTTTAATCGTGTGTCCTACTTTAAGCATGTCTCTGAAAACTGGGCCTTACAGCATGTATCTCTGTAAAATCAATTTTTACAACAATTCTCAACTTCTTCTGTCATTTTAGCCCTCGTGTTGGATTTGTCTAAAAGTTTGTGCCTGAAGCAGAGCACCAAGCAAACATAAAAGTTCATATGAATGAATAGGTTTGTCAAACAATTATATTTTATGGCTTATATTGATACTACCATCATTTTCCATTTTTCTGCATTATTACCCCACAAGGAAGGACTACCACTGTAAAAAAATCTGCTGCTAAGACTACTTGGGGTTTTTAACCTCCTTTTGGTTAATGGGATTCAAGTTAAACACCAGAAAAAGCCACATTTTATGGGATCTGCCTCTGTGTCTTTTCTCAAGCTCTCTTAGCTGTATAGGTATACCATACAGCCTCACAAGTCTGCACTTTTCAAGCACGCTAAACCTGCATGATCCCACACAGGCTGTTGTGCACTACCTCCAACCACATAGCAAGACATTTGCTCAACTAACAACAATTTTATACCTAGTTAACATGCACAGTATGAGGCTAGTGATTCAATTCCGTCTGCGGAGAAATGGGAAAAAATATCTGCTATTATTCTAGCAGTTTTCCTACACATTTTCAGCCATTAGTGACAATATTTTTTGACTGGAGGTATCTAAAATGCATCCTGCCCTCCTACTCCTTGTTATGAACATTAACGCCTTCCTTGCTGCCTTCCCCAGAGATGACTGATTGTACCTGGGTATCAGAGAGCATGTTCTCATGTCTGGGGAAGTTTTTGAAGGCAGCCAGTGTGTGGTCCCCTGGTGACTCTCAGAGGATGTATATGCCAGGTGTGATGGAAAGAAATGATGACCTCTCTTGTTGTCTTCAGAAACTTTACAGATCTGCCCAAGGAAAGCCAATTTGGGGAAATTGAATAACCTTTGCATTCTCTAGGCTGCAGCCTGAATAGGCAGACAAGGAGGAAACCACTGTCAATAAATGCAAAGCTAAAAATAGGCAGACCAAAAGCCTCAGCAGAGCTCTGGAAAAAATCTGAAGGTGGAAGTAAGAGTTATTTATAAGGTTGAGAACTGAGAGGGGAGAAAGAGGTCAGTAGAAGACTTTATTTACATAGTTTGGGTTCCAGAAATTACTTTCCAGTGCACACAGCATCATTAGGAAGTGTTTCTGCTTGAGTCCCGAGTCCTGGCTACTTTTTATGCCTACACAACACGCTGTGCCATGCCAGGAAGCAGGTTTCTGTGCACTGCCAGGGTGCAAGAGGGCCAGGACTCAGGAGCTGCGACTCCACTTTTCAGAATAGCGGAGATTTTTACTTGCAGATAAACTCTGTGCAAAAGCACTTTTTGGAGTCTGAAAGCAGGTTAAGCTGCCTCCATAGGCACGATCCTAGCTGGTAGGTAGGTAGGTAGGCATGGTCCTAGGTGGTAGGTAGGTTGGGAGAGAGAGAGAGAGAGAAAGACAGATAGATGCGTGCCCAGGGGTGGAATCCTGGTCTCTGTCCTAAGCTGCAAAGAAGTGAGTTTTCTAAGCGAGTTAGCGAGGGTGTATTCAGACATCTCCATGCAGGACAGGTGAGCTTGGATGATTAGCACTGACTTAGGACACGGACACTTCAGCAAGTAGTGCGGCGCAACAGGAGCAGATCGCAAAAGGGAGAAGCGGTGTGGAAAACTGGACGTTCACTGGCGGGGGTTGCGTTGGTCTCACTCTAGTCTCATCCCACCGGCACACCAGGTGCGTCCCCAGGGTACGTCTTTTGGTTTAGCTTCATCAGCAAGAGATCTAGCTGGTGCCTCTGAGACGACTCCACGGCGTGAACACGGACAGTGGGGATGATGGGCGGATGCATTTCAGAAGCACTCTCCCAGTGCAAACAAATACGGTGTTGTAGACATATCCTGAGATGAGGAATTTTTGTACAACTAAAACAGCTACCATGATATCTGTCCCTCAGTCTGAGCAGTCCAGTGTAAATGTGAGGTCTGAGATAAAAGCAAGAAGATCAATCTCATTTATACACCTGAAATTTGAAAAATGCAGAGGTTTTGCCCTCACATTTTCAAAGGAAATAGAGGGAACATTGATTTCACAAGAAATCACTCGTATTTCTTCTACTTTCACTCTTCTAGGTAACTAAACTAGTTGGCTATTTCGCTTGAGGCAGATAATCAGCATGAAAAAAATCTGCATTATAACTACTGTTACAGTTTTGTTTAATGAGAAGTCTTGGGTAAGTTTAATAACAGATGGATCTTCCAGCCTAATGTAATGCAACAGAATACAAATGACCAGTAAGCATGCATTTAAATAAATATCTCCTCTTGGGTATATATTAAATTGGCTATTTACATTAATTACGGGTTTAATTGTGAGAGATCGCTAGTTAATTTCATGAGGAATTTAATCTAGTTCGCCACATATGAGAAAGAAGGACAGGTGCCGGTTGGTTTGAGTGGACCTTGGAGAAGCTGCCATGCAGGTGAGCTTCAGAAGGAAATGCAGGGACAACCAGCACCTTTCCTCCCTGCCCGGCTCCTGGGTGAAATCACGGACAGCATCCCGTGGAGGAGGACTAACCTTTCACCGGCCTGATTTACTGCTTGTTCCCACGAACGATCGCACTGGCGCAAGCCGGGGACAGTGAATTCTTGCGTGGAGATGGGAATGAGCAGCCGGGGCAGGATTCACTTAAATCAGCTTTGCTGCACAAGGAAATGAGGGAACTAAGGAGCGATGAGATGGGGAATGCCCCTTGCTGAGGTCGGAGCTGGAAAAGCAGCATTAGTCCTTCAGCAGCTTGTTTAGCAGTCTTCCTGCGTATCGAAAGGAACGGCTGACTTTTGGAGTGCCCGGAATAAATAATTGATACCTCACAAAGGGGACTATAAGGTCTTGGCCATCAAGCTGATGGGAATTATCCTCTTTGGAGGCTATGTCAGTCCTTTGTAAGGCCAGACTACATACGATTCTGCTGCTAAGTGCTTTGGCTATGACATAATGCAGAAGTTAACGATACGTCAATATTTTAATGTACCATTTTACTCTCTGCTCTTCATTAAACCCTTTTAGTGTCTGAAAAATCATTTCTCCCCAGCCGCCACCGCACTTGGTAGAGCTCTCTGTCCCAGGCACCTGCTCGCAAGGCTCGTTCTCGGAGAGGGTCTCCTGATTGTGCTGCTGGAACAAAACTGCTCTCTGGAAGTGTCTGTGCAGGCAAGAGGGACCCAGCAAAGGCCACCTCCAGCTCCGCTGTGAAGCTTCTTGGACTTTATAGCGCTGGGAATGAAAAGACTGGTTGCCCAGCAGTTACAGATGAAAGCCTGTATCACAGAGGCTTCATCTGCGTTAGCCTGGGGAGGGACCAGCCTGGATGAGGCACGTGAAAATAATCTGCCAATACCGCACAAACTGCAGGGAACATCTGCGAACCGGTGGGGCCAAAACTCGGCGTTGCGGGGCAGAAGCACCCCGAACCGCCGTCCGAGCAGGCTGCAGCACCTCTCGCTCACGCCTCAGCAGCACAGGGCCTCGGCTGCCACTCTCGCCTGCAGCTCTGCCCCAAGAAAACCGCCTTGGTCACCAGCTCCACCTGGGACTGGCTGGGAGCGTGCCCCAGGGCTTGGCCCCGCATGCCGTGCGTGCCTCAGGCCCCCTTCAGTCCACAGCAGAGGCGGCTGCAGGGGAAACGAGGGTCAAGCCCGTCCTGTGAACTGCTAATGAGCAAACAGGCAAGGGGAGGGGGTGATTCTGGCTTCCTCCCGCGTCACGTAACTAGATACGAAGATAAAGTTGACAAGGTCGTTCCTTCTTTTGGCAGCGACCCGGTCAGCCCCGAGTCACGACTCTTTCCACTGGCAGCCGGCGCAGAGGGGAGAGCCGGGTTAAATCCCTGCATTTGCCCCGTGTCAGTCACGGATGGGGCTGGGAAAGGCCGAGCGCTCCTTTGTGCCAAGGGTGCCGCATCCCCTGCAAGACAGCATCGTTAGCAACGCCTGGGTGAACTCCAGAAAAAGTTTGAATGGGAGGTTTTGGATATAGGCGGATGTACTTTAAAAATGGTGCCCTAGCAGGGAACTGAGCCTCTCCTGAGACACTGTCCAATACCCTTATAATGATTTTAATCGCCATTCCCAACTCGGCTATTCTGTCTGGGATCAGGATTTAGCCTGCGATAGAGCATGTTTGCGTTTCATAATCTGCCTCTAAATTCTAACAATAATCCACTATAACCGCTGTAATAGACTCTTCAAATTAAAATGCTGTTTAACAGGAAAATGAAGTTCTAGAAATGTATTGCAAAATTAGAATTACCCACAAAATGAAATAATTTTGACATGACATATCTGGCTGTAAATTTGCCTTGCAACAGAAATATTCATAATTACAGTAATTTGCAGCTCAGCCTCTTACTGTAGTTATATGATCCCGTAATTGCTGAGTTGTCTGCAAAGCGCTGGTTGTGCTAGCTAAACCAGTTTGCAGCTTTAAAGGCACAGACTGTGAGCCAGCTCCAGCGCGTCCTGAAGTCATGGAAAACTTCCCAGCGACTGCAGCGAGTGGCAGGCTGGACCCCGAGCTGGAAGGGCAGACAGACAGCCTCCTGCAGAAAGGTGTTTCTATTACATTTGTTTGGAAGAGTGAAATACTGGGATGGAGGCAGATATTGCTTAAAACTGTGTACGTCAACCTCTGCTGTAAATTGCTGCATCTTAACAGAGTAATTCTGGGACTATACCAATACAAATGGAAAATACTCTGGTCAACATCATGGATTAACCTCTGGCCTGTAGTTAGGATACTACAAAGCTGTTTGTTTCCTCAAATTGAGAATCGAATGTGCATTTCCTAGGAGCTGCAATTAGGAGAGGTAGAGCTCAGCAAATCCTCTTTCTAGCTTAAAGGAAGATGCCCAGCAAGAACACTGAATGTTTGGGCTCCATCGTAATTAATGACCTTGAGAAAAAAAGTCTTTTGGTTGCTGATCATACGTGAAATGGTGTAACTCATGGAGGTATGCTCTCAATAACACTGATGAGCAAGGAAAGCATAGGAAAGGAGAGCCTGAGGTCTGGGTCCTTGATCCCAGGGCAGCACCTGCATTTAATGTTGGGTAAAATACAAAACCTAAGATCCTTTGCTCCGAAACGCTGAGCCTTCAGAGCCGTCCTCCAGGTGTGCTATCCTCTTGCTTCCATGAACCTGTGTGGCAGCATGGCTTACATTCAGCAAGCTCAAAGACTGCAGTCTCCTGGGACATGGACGCTACGGGTTTGAACTCCTCTAGATTGAGATGTAAAGAGATTTTCCACCTCCTAAGAAATTCCTTTTAAAATTGAGTTTTTAGAGACAAACTGTACTGCATGGTCAGATAATACATAATGCTGGTGGGACCATAAATAACAGTGAGTTGTTGGTGGTGTTTTTTTTTTTTTTAATAAAGCATGAAAAAAATATATTTTTAAAATAATGAATACTACTATTTGAGCTATTTTTCTTCTCGTATGGAAAATAAATGTTGAATACATTCTATCTCATATTTTATAACCTTAGATAGAAAAAGAGAATCCTGCAACAGATTATGTTTTTATATTTACACCACTGTTATAGACGTGCTTGCTCAGTTATCTTTATTGAGCACAGTGTTTGAACGATAACTCCTCTATTATCAAATGTATTTCAGTAATGATTACCCACTTACAAAGCACTTTTCCTTATGGCCAACAGCATGAGATGTCTTAGATAAAGTTCTGTGACTAGGGCTGGTGAAGTACCAACCTAATTCAACTAAGAGACATGCCCAATAAGAACCGTTTTCTGTGCCTGGGGAAAAAGCAGTAACAAGCTAATTTATCTAAGAGTTCAGGTGGGCGTAAAGGCCCAGTGCCACCATGCCTGCTGGCAGCCTGAATCCTTCTGCTGATGGGATGTCTGCTTTGAAATGCCGTGTTGGTCCAGGCTCGTACGTTGTAACATTTCATTATGTTCAATGTAACTTAATACACCCTAGAGTGAGCAGGCTCCTAGCACATAAAAACATAACCGACTTGCATGGACTCATTGCTATGGTGAGCCCCGAGTAAAGTGCATTTCATACTACGCGTTTTATGGCAGTTGGGTACAAGTAGTAGTAGTATTAGATAAATAAAATATGGCTGTCCAGCTTGTGTAAATTCTCTCAGAAGACTGTTTCGGTATGTGACCTCTGGAAGGAGAGTCCAGCCGCACGTGCTGCACATTTTCCCTTGCAGCCGGCCAAGCAGGGAAGTTGCCAGTCAGGCTTTGCTCAATACGTTTTAGAAGTTTGTTCTTCCTTCTGACCCATCCCACCAAGCTTTTCTCATCATTTGTGTTTAACTAGGTCTTCTGCCACTGCAGCTGGTAAAAACTGCAAGCACTGACCTCCCTGTCCAGGAAGGAGTCCAACCTTAGAAGCCATCACAGCTTGATCTGGAATTTGGGGTTGCTCGTCCCCACCCTGCAACACACCCCTCCCTCCCCAGCCCGCACCGGGAGCTGCTTGCCCTTCTCTCCCTTCGTCCTCAGCGAGCCCTCACCTTCTCCCATTCCACCCCAGGGGGCTGGGATGCTGCAGGTGGGGAGGGCGGAGATGAGGTGAGAAACGGGAGCTGCAGGGACAACTGCTGCTGCCAGGAGGGCCAGCTCCACCCCAGCTAGCCAGTCCTCCACAACCCACGGCAGCTAGGTCAGCAGGCACCATGCCACTTCTCTTTTAAGGAACAGGCCAGGGGGAAGAGACCTGCCAACCCTCTTCCATCTGCAAGCCATCTTCAACCTGCAAGCCCACGGGGAAATGCCTGTGAATAAGCCCAGACTTCCTTCTGGAAATAATTTCTTCTGGAACTAATGGACTTTACTGGGACTGAAGCACAGGAATATGGGTGCCCAGAGCACTCCTGTGAGCTGCGGCAAGCGCAATCTCCCCTTCCTTCTCTCTCTTCCCTACATGCACATTGTCCCAAGCTAAGCACTGATGCCATCATCAACCAGAGTAGTGTGTGAGCTAAGGGACCAGCAGCAAGAGCTGCAGCCCCACCACCCCACCAGAGAGACCTTTTGGAGTAGAAATTGATTCAGCTCTCTCTCTATTCTGTCTGTCTGTCTCTTTTTGTTTTTGTTTCGTTTTTGTAAGTCTTTGCAGTAGCAGGAACCCAGGTTCTTCTTTTAGGATGGTTCCTCTATCCTCTCCCCCATCTTCTATTTTTTTTTTTTAGTATTTTTTTTTACCCCCCCATCATGCCCGCAGTTTTTAATTGCAAGAACCTTTCTCCCACCTGAAGAGCTGTCAAGTACTGACTCCTGCTGTCTAATACCGTGGTGCCTATACAGGGAGACACTGGTGCCTGCAGAGACAGGGTCCCCTGCACAGCCAGGCTCTTCAACAAGTCCCATGATAACCTGCAGCACGTGATAACAAGGACCTGTCTTCTCAGCAGTTTTCTTGGCTTTACTCCAAATCCTGGGTCAAGTTTATGCTTCTCTGTGGACAACCAGCAATCATTGCGTTATCATCTTGAATCATCTATTTCTTTTTCTCCTCTCTTTAAAAAAGAAGAAAGAAAAGCTACATGACAGGAGGGTTATTATATCAGTAAGAAAAGCAATAAAAACATTGACTTTATGGAGTCTCCTGCCCTGGGCTGTATGTTTTGTAAAGCACTGTTTCAGTCAGTGCCAGGCTGGGATTACTCAATGTGATAACCAGATTCTGATAATCTGCATGTACAAGCTGAACAGCTGGACGGTGCAAATTGCATTGATTTTTGTCACACTTCATGAAAGTCATTATTCTGACCTTAACGCTTTCTTAACTTTCAAAGCAGTGTTTTGCCTCCTGCTCAAGACAACAGGAATTTTATCATTGATTTCAAAGGGAACAAGCTCGGGCCAATGGAGTCAACAACAATTGCACTGTAAGGCTATTCTGGTGGAAAAATGGGCTACCGTATCAGATTACTTCTGACCATGAAGTACCACGGTGTCAGGGTGATGGTACCATTCAAATATTTGCCCTGTGACACACCATGCGGCTCTGCACATTTCCAGCCAGTGCTGGAGGTTTCACAGCTAGCATGGCACAGAGTAGATGCCCAGTTGGGCTCATTTTCAGGTGCTCGTTTCCTCCAGATTGAAGCCAAAGTCCAGATCTGTTGGCAGTGACTCTGTAAAATGTCAGCAGAGCTTATGCTTCTGTGGCTGAAGGTAAATTGAGTCATTCTTTTTAATGAACTGTTCCTTAATTTCCTTTATTCCTCTGAATAGCACAGTAAACAGACCATACGTTTCATAAACAGATTATAGAGAACGAGAGTTGCCAATATAATCATACAATCTTGCAAATGCTAAACCTGAAATTGCCTTTTGTTTGCTGCTTTACAGTACATCTTCTCTTCATGCCCTCTATAGCTGACAGAATAGAGCTTGTTTAAAAAATATGTGACAGAAAATACCACGGGAAAAAAAGTATTGTTAAATCTCAGCCAACCCGCGTGAAGGCTCAAGCCAGGACTGTCAACACGTACAATCCCGATTTAATGCCTGGTCTTCGCAGCAAAAGAAGGCAGTGTGGAGCTAAGCACAAATTAATTAGAGGACTGAAAGGAAAGAACAGAGCAAATTTTATTCCTTTCTAATCTGACCCAAACCCAGTTGGCAAATACCTATCTAGTGTACAGGGACGTGGTTTCGCTTTGTAGTCCCTACCTAGTGAAAGCTATAAACCAGTTTATGGTGAAAACATCATTTTTTTGAAGTCACAAACAAAACTCCTACTGATTTCAGTGGAGCTAGGCTTTCATTTGAGAAGTTTATCTTGAGCTATTTCAGCACTTCAAGAAATCAGTATTAGCATTTTTTTCAGAATCATGCATTTCTTGGTCTGTATATTTCAAGCAACTCATCATAAACACACTGAACATATGGTGCAACAACATTAATTTCTCAGAGCTGTGGGACGTAATTTTACTGTTTGCCCCTCACCAGAGACACACTAGATGAGCCAGGCAAAAGACTTCGGCACATCTCTCCCAGCATAAAGTAAGGCCAGCTCTTAAACTGACCTTTCCAAGAGCAGATGTGCCTGGGCTCTTGGGCTTGCCAAACCCCTTGAGGGTTGAAGGTACCCACACGCTCTGTCTGTGAATGCCTCTTCACTTGACTTGGTTCCACCAGAGAAAACAACATGGGTCACACCCCATCAGATGCACTCGAATCCATTCTGGACACTTTGGACACTCTCCAAATGAAAGCAGCTAGTTTCACTACAGCAAAGCAAAGGTTTGCACCTTCCATTGTGTGTTGGAAACACTGCTATGGAAGCAATGCTATGGAAGCAATGCATGAAAACAAAACAAGCAGACAAAAAACAAAATAAAACAAAACAAAACAAAACAAAAAAACCACCCAGAAACTTAAAGCATGTTTGATAACCACCTCTGCCAATGCTGTCACTTAAACTTTCTCTGAAGCATCAGGTTGACCACAGGAAACTAAGCCCAAACTAGTGAGCCCCTGGTTTCTGAGGTGCTCTTTTGTTTAGTACCCCAATCTTCCATTGCACCTGGCCATATCAGGATTTCACTGTGTGCCAATGAACCTTAAAGCTCACAGGATCCTTTCTTCTACTAAGCAATCTAGCAATTTAAGGAAACCTATGCTACTTTTGCAAGAACGTAAGCACATTTTAAAAGTGGTATGGATGTGGATTGTCAGTGCCAGGCTTACCTTCCTGTTCCAGAAGTTAAACTCACTCAAGATCGCCCTTCCCAGATGGCATGACTTGCCCTGAGAACTTCTGATAATGTCACAGCAGTGTACACACTGCTTATCATAAACAGAATTACACACAGAGCATTTTGACAGCCTCTGGATTTGTGGGAGACTAGCGCTGGCTTTCGATAGACACCACATATGACGTTATGGTAGGTGTGGGGCTTGGCATGTCACCTCCCCACCCACCTTACGTCAGCATTACAAAGCCATCATAACACATGCTATTGTATCAGGAATGGCTGTACAACCACCCTCGACAGCTGCTGCAGCGCAGGGCTGCAAGCTGGTTTGCAGCAGGGCTAGGGAAGCCTGGTTCCCTGTGGTTGCGTGTCCAACCGCTGCATCTATGATTCGGGAGAGCTATGACTATCGAGTTTTTTACGCAATATCCTTAGCTTCTCTCTCTTTCTTACACTCTTCTCTCCATCCTCATGTTGTATCAGGACTCAATGTTGCACTGTAACCTTTCTCCTCTACTTGCACAAAGCTTGCTCAAACCCAAGATGTTTGGGACGTCTACCTTTTTGTCAAATATGGTAGAAATCGCATATAGCTCAGAAATAATTGCTGGGAGTTGCAGAAAAAATAGGAAAAACTTGCATTCACAGAAGACGACTATCCACATTTCAAGACTTTGGGAAAGCGGGTTAAAAAAATATTACATTAGATACAGGGCTTTCACTTTCTACCATACTGCTGAACAAAAGGAGTAAAATGGTCACAGCAGTTTATTTACAGACACAACGCTAGGACAATGCTGCTGGGCACCTCACTGGCAGGGGCACTCGCGCTCTATAGAAAAGAGTCCCCTTCAGTGGTGGGAAGCCAATCGTCGTTGTTCCCCAACAGTAATGATTCTAGTTACTGGGCACACTGGAAACAAGAGGCACAGGACTGAATGCTGTCTGTGGGATGTCGCCATCAAAATTTGAGTGTAGTCATAGCCACCTTATTAGCTCCCTGAAGCTATTCGAGTGTCCTTCGGAAGGATGGGGTTTTGCACAAGACAGGACAGAGTACTGCTGGGACATGATTTCCTTAGATCAGCTGAGGCAGAGGCTCTAGGTTGTCTGGTGTTCCCACAAAATTGTAGATATCCTGGGATTTGTTGCCCACACCTTTTGCTTTTGCTGCCTTTTCTACTACCTCCTCAGGTGAGCAGGTAGTCTGCATAGAGTCTGGGGCATTTAAACAAGCAGACACCCTCACACAGCAAGAATGGGGCCTATTTTTTTTTTTTTTTTGCTAAATATGTACTTTTTTGTCCACTGAGAACTTAACAATTCATTATGAGGCTTTCTAAGAAATTACTGGCTTAAAGAATATACAAAGAAATAGCAAAAGAACAGACAGACTTTAAGTCCTCTAAGACTCTGTGCTGATCTTTGCCAGAGTAGGTCAATGTGTTGCACATCAGTTTTAGCAGAACTCCTGGAAGACTCCTGAAAGAGGTAAGAATCTGAAGTTATTTTATTTGTTGCTGGCTTTGCAATCTGTTTTTGGTCATTTAAAGAAGTGGTTAAAAATACACTGAAACAATTATGGCAACTGAGACAATAGCAGTCATGTTGAGAAGAGAAGCAACATGCTCATATAAATATGCAAAAGTCTAAATGATTCCTTCGGTAGACTGCAAATGCTTCTGATTTAATCCCAGACATTTCTCATACTTATTACAAACTTCTGCCTTAAGATCTAACAAATTATGAAAAATTTCAAAAGCCCACAGCAACACCAATCATCCTAGGAGAAAAATTGGTTTACCCAAGATTTCTTCAAACAGCAGGAGAAGAAATAAAATTTCTAGGATGTTCAGTAAAAGATGCGCTGATCCAAGTCCTAGTCTTTATCTAGGAGCCACAGCATTTTCTGCATCATAAATATGCTTAAGACTGGATGTAAAGTTTTTGCTAAAATATTATTATACTCCAAGATACTGTGCAACTTCTCCAGTGAGATTCTTACTATCTTTCTCTCAAACCAGTATGTTCTCTATAAAGATTCCCAAATTTACTTCTTTCTCAGTCCCCTGTAGTTAAATTTAATGCCTTACTATTTTTTTTTTAGGTTTGCTAAACAGCTACAACTGATAGCCAATTATAATTTTTGAGCTGTGTTTTCAGCCAAAGAGATGGATTTAGGGCTCCGGAATGTAAAAGCTCAACCAGGGCATTTGTATCACATGTGATTGCAAGCCTTTCCTATAAATAGCTGGAGCAGGAGAGCACCTGTGCTTTTTCCTCCCAGCATTTTGATGGATAGCTTTGTTGGCATCTCTGCAATTGACACTACACTAAATTCAAAAAAGAGGCTGAGTCAGTCCTAAGTAATGGAATGCGTCCAAATTCTCCTTGGCTTTGACTCTAACAGAGAAAGACATCATCTTCTTGTCTCCTTCCAGATTAAACTCCATTCCATTTTCTGCTGCCCTCGAAGCTCACTCCTGAAGATCTCACAGATGCATTAACATTCAGTTTATGAGATATTTCTAGCAGCTATTTCTAGCTACTATAATGTTTAGGTTCTTCTGCAGTTGCAAGGCCTTGATTTTCGCCCACCCTTGTAATGGAAAAATTGTCTTTAATCTTGACAGCCCATAACGTCTTGTACCCTTGCCTAGCTGCACCGTCCTATCTTTAAGACTGTCACTTTGATCTGATGTTACTTCCTGACAAAGGTTGCTTTTTTAAAAAAAAATTAGAATTGCCATCCCAGTTATGAGGAATCTGGATTTTCACAATTGCTCATGGAAATTCATGAAGAATCTCTCCTTTTTCAAGAGCAGATTGTTTGGAAATTGCTCAGAACAGAGGTGAAAAATCACAACATTGACATGTTTTTTCTTTTCTTTGGGCATGATAAATAAACCAGCCCCAGCTGGTGACATATCAACAGGCATTTGGGGAGCCAAATGAAAGGAGGGAGGGTATATCAGGGGAAGTGGGAGAAGTAGGTTCAGACTGTGAGCATAAACTATACCTACTGAAGAGACCAGATGTGAACCAGCTAACGCTCTTGACCTCTTAAACCCTCCTTTTGAGGATTCAGGTTTTCATGCTACAGAAAATACAAGCTATTTTCTTTCTGCTTGAAATCTTTGGTTCAGATGCCTGCAGACTTGGGAAGATTGGCTGTGCAAGTTTACAGCAGGTCATATTTTCAAGATTTTCTTTGCAACTTCAAAAGGCAGGAGGGTGCTTTAGGCTGGAAATGGACAGCAAAAACAGCACAAGCTCTAGACTGTGCAGACATCTGGCACTGTTTCAGTGCAGGTCATTCAGACATATTGCGACATCCTTGACCTAACTTCGTGTTAGCCACCCTGCACATGCATTAGCCTGAGCCCAGAACAGGCTCACCAAACAAGAAATTATCCCACTGCTCGTATGTCTTCTACTCTCAGTGCTGAGCTTCAGATTACTACACTTCTAAGAGTCCCCAGGCTGGTTTAATAGTAACTCATGCACATTTACACATACCCACAGTTGTAAAGATTGCTTGCTGTACAATGTAGTTAAACATTGTATGTGTTCAAAATCATGTGTTAGTTTTGAGTGGCCTTTTTTCTGCTTAAAATTCAGTTCAACTGATGTAATTCAAGGGGCCTGACCGAACGCAAAGCTTGAAAGGGCCAGATGCCCTGAGAAACAGCAGCTCACCTTAAGCCCCATCAAAACATATTGGTTACAGAGCACGCTCTGCCAGGTTTGACCAGTTTGGGTTCATTCACCGTATTTCTAGCCTGATTTCCTTAGGAAGGGTTTGTGATTTAATCCTGTATGCAAGCACATGTACATACACAAATGGCTGTGCACATTTGGATGTCTGTGAATTCCCCCTCCCATCACTGTCCATCACCTACTAATCATTCTGAAGCTTTCAACCAATTCCAGCCAAATCTGGCAGCAGAGTGAAGATTTCTAACACACTTATTTCCGATTTGTCTGCAAAAACAAGCAGTTAATTACTGAATAAAAGCTCTATTAGTGTATCAGTAGTCCTGAGGAAAAGGAACAACTCCTATTAGATACCAGAGACTATGTCTATATTCCTACCTTAAATTTTCCCAGGACCATACTCTGGCACTAAGGGCAACTGGCAGCGAACAGCCCACACCATGTACTCCTAAATGTTCTGCTCTCCCAAACAGGCTGGCCGAATGCAAACTGCCTGCCGGAAATGGTCACAGCCTAAGCTTGATCCCAAACCATGTTCAGGAATCATTTGGGAGACTGATGGTAGACACAGCACCATGCCAGGCACCACTTGGACAATCTGGCAATACAGACGACCAAACGTCAGTGGCCAGAAATTGTCCCTAGGACTATTTAATTTAGTACACTGGCAGAGAAACTGTGCAGGAAGTGGGTTAGGTGTGCCCCATCCACAAGAACAGCTTGGATCAAGGTTGGTTCCATATTAGACAATAGAGAAGCCAAGTATGAAGTGCAAATCCCCAGGAAATAGGCCTCATTAAATCTGCTCCTGACAAAACGACTTGTTTAGCTGATGGCACCTTATTTAGAATTCACTCCCACTAGCAACCCATTTCAGATATAATATAGCAACTCTCAGCCCTGCATGCCTGATGCATGAGTTGTTTTTTTTTTTTAGCATTCATTTAGCTGTTCATATTTTGTTCTCTATTTGTTTATATTAGTTGCCACCGTGATTGGTATTTCAGACACTGTAATTAAGTGAACCTTTATCACTTAACATGTGAATCAGATGATTTATCATATTTGCTATTCTCAGTCATGACTGAGAATTCAGACCATGACCTCCAGAGCTAAAGCATGAAGATGTTAAAATCTTAGACTATGAAATCTGTTAACCAGCAGCTGCAAAGTCTCATCTTCCACAGCACAAAGGGAGACAGAGGACAAATACTGAATATCTGGATACTGGATATCTGCAGACTAGCCTGCTGTAAGAATAAACAGCTGAAAATTGTTTCAATGCTGAGCAGAAGATTAAGAGACAGAGGAGCTGGAAACTTGAATGCCCAGGAGGACTCTGAAAATTGCAAGCAGTAGGCAACTTCTCTTGGGTACCAAAGAACAGAGTGTAACACTCCTGTTGCAGTATTATTAATATCTCCTGTTTGTATTTCAGTGGCACCTAGTGACCCAGATCTAAGACTGAGCCATCCACCTGAAAAATGAATACACAAACACACACAGTGAGCCTATTACATGCACACACTCTTTCCAAGAAAAGAGACACTCCTATGAGGAAAACTTTTTGCATGCTTTCTTCTTTGTCATAAATACACGTTCCATCAACAGCAGCAATAATGAAGCTCAGTGGCCTACACACTTTTGTCCCCCATACAGAACAGGTCTCCTTCCCACTTTGTCGGTGTTCGTCCCATCTCCAGGATATCCCCCCTCTTGAAGCTCTTTATCCCCAGGGGAGGGACATTCAGTGACTGCCCAGAGCCGACAACGTAGACTGCAACCCTGTGGCCACTGCTGCCCTGAATGGCTGCAGGGATGCCCGTTTTCCCACGAGAGAGGGGTGTTAGGACTTTGTCCTCTGCCAAACTGTAGAACTGCATAAACTTTAGGGCGAGCATACCTTTGTGATCTCTCTCTATCCCAGCCTGAAATCAGCCAACAGGTTCAAAGTTATTAAAGAGAGGCTGACAGACAAGCAGATGGACAGCCAGGCAGAACAGTTGTGTAAGCTTTGTTTCGTTAGGAAAGCAGGCTAAAAAAAGAAACAAAATGCTGTATTCACTCATCATTGTCTACAAAAACACTGAAATCAGCTATTTAACACTTTGCAACGAGTGTTATGGCTCAGCAGAGTTATTTATTCTGCTAGAAAAACCTGTTTCTAGGCCTCAGAGGATTAGCTGAGAAGCCGAGAGGCAGCATAACCTCTCTGTGACCCTATCTGAGAAGAAGCTGGTCTAACTGGAAGTCTGAAAGCAGTATTTTGGAAGTGGCGGCAGCTATGGGTACACGGCAGCTAGAGTTGATCTAAGCTAAGGGTAAGTTTTACAGAGAAAGAGAATAATCTAAGCACCAAAAAGGAGAAAGAGTTAAAAAAAGAGAATTGAAAAGCAGCATAGAAGACAAATGAGAAAAAAAACAGAAACAGCAAAGCAATTAACACATTTCAGTGTGTTCAGGAACATGGCAAATAATGTAAATGCCAGGTTAAAGGTTTGTTAGAACAGTAGATACAAGCTGAACAACAAAGAACTTTGTAGAATGCAGATTTCGTCTTCTTAAACAGTTTTTAAATCAACAGGAGGCATCACCGCATCCAAACGCAGCAGACACATAGAAAAGAAGAGCAGGCAATGTCACTGAAGCCAGGGCTCAGCCCACAAATCTGTTTTCATCTACCTGCTAGTGTTTGCTTTGGGAGGTCATGTTTATGTGGATGGTAGCGAGCTGTCCAGTTTTGGGTGAATGAAGACAAAAAAACAAGGGCAGGAGCTCTCAGGCATCCAGGAGAGTCTGATCCTGACTCAGAGTAGCCTCATCTTATGGTATCTGACAGCAGGAGGATGGAGAAGTGTCAATTAGCAGATGCTGAAAGCACAATCAAGTTGCAGTTAGGAACTAAAAAGTAGATAAATAATATATGCAATATAAAAACACATTTTCATATACATTTACATATATATAATGTGTATATATCTATATACATACATATATCTGTGCATATGTGTGCGTGCGTGCGTATAAAGAATGTGATTTTATTCCCCAGCATAATGCTGAGGATATGATTTTCCTGCAGTGGATAATCACCTGTCACTGTAATCCTGGTATCAGGTAAGAGCCTTAAATTATAGATTATTGTTCCTTCCCAGATAAGAGTATTGTATACATTAATGGTAGAAATAATCTTACAGATTATACAAGACCTCTCTTGGTCAGTACAGGATTATTCTCTACAGGCACTTTTTTAGTATTTTATTCTAGCTGATTTTGAGTGTCCCTGTAATTGATTTTCTATCACTTTCTCACAGGTGATATTTCACTGTTAGTGTCCCATGTATCTTCAAAACTGTTTGTTCTGATGTTCAATTTAAATATTCTTCTTATGCCATTGGTTCTAGGCCCACCTCACTCTCGGTCCCTACTCAGATACCGACATTAAACACCTAATTACTCTGGGATCTCCTAGCAGTCAATGAAGAAAAATGAGCAGCTCCAGAGGATGTAGAAGTTATAGGTGAAGGCTCCCGTACCCTACCAGAAATTTTACAGCAACACTTTTAAATCAGGTACTTCACTGCCAGTGCGGGGGCGGGGGGCTGAATCCGGTCTGAAATATCTTCTTGCTTCAACATATCTCCCCTCTCCTTTCAACAGCCAGAGATTACTATCTTATGGTTTAATGCCTCGACCTGCAGACACTTGCAAAACAAACACGTTATCCCCAGACTGAAACTCATTCTCTAACATCATTTTTTTTGCATTTCTCTGGACTATTACTGGTCTTCTAGTACACTTCTGGTACCACAATGTCCTTAAATTATTACAACTCCTAGGTATATTAGCAACAGCATCTTTGCAAATGCCATCAAACATTAAAAATATTTCTTTGCATCCATTTTATATTACAAAATGGCATCTAATTTCATGTTTACTAAATGTGTGAACTAAGCAATTGCACTTTTTTCTGGAAATATTGAGTCTGTAAGTTATTTCCTGGACCTGTCTGGTTTCCACACCACTTTTCACCTTCATGTCTGTGAATTTCATTTGTATCCTATTAACTTCTCCTATCCATTAAGTAAAGAAGAACCGTCTTCTGCAGTTCAAGACAATGGGGACTTGTTAAAATCCCTCTTACCTAGGATTCCACTTTGACTATCCTCAGTAGCTGCTGAGGAGACATCTGCCAGTTCAAAAATAAGTGCTCTGGATGTTTCTGAGCTAGATTTAGCAAGCAGGTTGTCCACGTTTGTCTCGTTTCCTACAGATGGTTTAAAAGAGACAAGTAAGTCACTGGGGAGACACCAGGCAGGGGGTGTTAGCTGCAGGAAGCAATTCCCTCAGTGAATCCCTCCCTCAGAGCATCACTATATTTTGTCCCACAGGACAGGCACACTAACACACTGCCCCTTATTTAGTAGGATGGGCTACTTGATCAGCCAGTTTGAGGCATGTTTTGACACTATTTCTGCCTTTCCTCATTTATTATCTAAGAATTCACTTTGCAGAGAGATGTGGCAAGTAATGCTGATGAGTTTCAAACTCTCACCAGTTCTTCCAGGCTGAACTACTAACAGAAGCATTAAGTCTAAGGAGAAACAAAGCACATTCTAATAAACAGAAGCATGCTTTTTTTGTATGATAACTTATTTAAGATAGGTAATTTTTGAGTCTCTTACTAACACCAGTTAAAATGCCTTAACGAGTAGTAAAACTGGCAATGAGGTAATGCGACTTGCTCCTAAAGCAGTGAAATATTGCAGGGCTGGTTGTTAAGCTAATACACAAAGCTCATATAAGACAAAAAAGCTACCATCTTTCAAAAAATATTGGAGAATCCCTGCATATGGAGTAACTTGAACAGGGCTCAACACTGTTACTAACTAAAGATCAACATAATCCTAAGGCTACAAAAGACCGCACCTTAGCACATACCTCTTCTTGTCTTCTGAGCCTACAAATATTTACATATTTTACATTAAGTTTTTCGGGGTTTAGTGACTAAAAGTTAATAGTCAAAGGGACTATTCACATGACTTAAGTTAAGCCTCTGACTACAACTGTCAGGACTTTTTGTTTTTTTGCATATCTTTTGTTCTGCTAAAACTGGTAAAGGCAATTTTTTCTGGTGCCTGAATTGGAAATCCAAACCTATTTCTCACTGAATTTTGCTTCCAGAACGTATAATTCAGCTTTTCAGTGCTTGCCAGTGAATGTGTGCAGAAGCAAAAGTGTCACATAAAGCAATTTAAAATGCAGAGATAACCAAAGAGAATATGCCCAAACAATTATAAAATAGGGAAACAAACCAAAGACCTCAGATAAGTGGAGGAATTATATACACTGCTTTACTATTACTGTGAACAAGCTTGTATGTCCTTTAGTAGTGAAATAACAGTGGAGGAATAGGTGATTTTTATTATTAGAGTTATGGGAAAATTACCAAGTGACTACTCATAAAAATTGTGTTTACTTCTGCTGTGCTCATGACCAGTCTGTGCTTGCTTTCAGTAAGCAGTCCAGTTATACTCCGACTAACGCATATACAAAGCAAAGTTTAAGTTTGCTCAAGCACAGTCCAATAGAAAATTTTAGATTTGCGCCAACAAATATTTGCTTCCACAGAATATGTTTTAGATGGGAAGAAATACTGTTGACACAGTAGAAAGGGAGATGAAAATCAAGATATGCAAGATTCAGACAATTTAATAAGTTCAAGAAGAACTTCTCTGTACCCTTCACAACTAGGATGGACTATTTGCCTCCAGTTACTGTACTGTAATATGGCAACAAAAATTATGCAGATGTGCTAAATACTAATGAGCTACACATTCTGCTTTTATAAAGAACTCTGTATCGGAGAAGCCTGGTGGTTCAGGGAAAATAAAGAAAAAATCCAAAAATCTGTTTATTTACTCCTAGTCTAAAAATTTAAAGATTTCTGCCTCATCAGAATGGATAAACTCACCCCTGATCATTCAAGAAAATGATACATAAATTGTAGAACTTTTAGACATCACAGAATTCCTAGTGTAATCAACGGAAAGAAGCATGTTCTTAAACAAAGCATTTTCCTAAGTGCTTTCCTTTATCACTGTTACGATCTGCAAAAAGAAAACAGTTCCACGCAACCTTTGTGACTGAGAGCTACAACATAAAAGAACTCAGTTTTCCAATATTATTAAATAGTCCCGTGAAAAAATCTTTCTAGTTAATTCATAAAAACTAAAGCTAATCTAAAAAAAACTGTTTGACTTCCCACTTTGCTCAGAGATTTTCCAGAAGCAAAATAGGGAGTATCTATTTAACAACTGGACAACTTTTCAATGATTTGATTACCATTTTATTTGAGCTTAATTATATATACCACTTGGCTGACTAATCAAAGATGAAACAGTTAACAATCTAAGACTTGTACTCTACAAACATTTAGTTAAATAAATGATCTCAGACTACGATGGAACTGCACCTACTGCAGTTCTAGGTTGAGCTATTCAAGAAAGACTTTCCATCTGCTATAAGATGCAATTTCATCAACTAACTACAAATGCAGGTGAAGGTAAAGGAGAGGAAGATTATAGTGACGAAACTGTGGCATTGGTTTGGTTGGTAACACATCAGTCAAGGAACGGTGGAGTATTTACTTTTAACTATTGCTTTTGTACTACATTGCTGTGCACATACTCTATATCAATATACTCTATACAATCTAAAGTGATGCTAAAAGCTTCTACAAGTCTTTCATAAAATCTGAATTTGAATGCAATTCTCATTAAAAAAGAAAAAAAGAAAAGAGAGACTACCTACTTGGCCGCATTCCCCAAGTGTAGGTATAATGAATATTTTAAAGACATGATTTTAAGAATATTGGCATTGGAATAGAACTGAATAATGTACAGAAAAACAATTTTTTTTTAAAAAAGCTTGCTAAAATTGTCGATTTCTGTGAGCACTTAATAGAAACTTGTGAGAAAATTTCCCTTTCCAAAAGGTTTGACATTATTTCATAAGAATTAAAGTAAGGACTGAAAAATGTCTCAGTAGGCGTTTTGGAATCAGTCAGTAAACCCAATCAACCAACTAACCAGCCAACTAAAAACAAAACAAGAAAGAAAGATCAAGACTTGACTTGAACTTTCTAAGAAAACACAGAAGCAGAATTACAGCTTTTTCAGAGCTGAAAGGTGAGTTTTCTTATGAATACTTCTCTAAGAAGAAAGAAAATAATTGCATACACCTTCGCAAATCAACGTAGAGACTACAGTCAGCAATATTAATGAACTCAGAAAAGCCTTCTGTCTAACGTAACGATGGCAGCTTCATATCATAAAAATTTCTTTTCATTAAAGTTTCAAAAAATATTTATGAGTAGTCACACAGGATTTAAAACACCTGTCAGATTGACTTGTCACAATTCTGACTTTGTCTTGAGCGAAAAACCCACAGTATTCCTGTTTGTTGGCTTTATAATTACTATATACAAAAATACAAACTCCTGCATACAGTAGGATGAACACATACAACTGTGTCACATAGTAAAGGAGCCAAAGAAAGAAAACAATAAAATACTGCTGCTTCTGTTATCCTTGGAGAATCCATGATGGCAACAAGGCTTGTTGTTTCCCGTCTGAAGAAATACTATACGTTTGGAAGACAGATCTCTAAGTATCCACACTGTGAGGATCCTGTTCTCTTGCACTAACCTGAAGTACAAGATTTTAAGGTTTAAATAGAGTTCTTCCAGACACTCACTGTCGATGGCAGCAAGGGCTCCATCAATCACATCTGTGCCTGCTCGTTCGGGAAGCATGTATGTACGAGACGCAATCCAAGGGGATTCCTCTATACTGGCAACCCTCCAGCAGTCTTCAGTCTTCAACTGAGTTAATGAAGGCATTGCAGGACTGCCCTGTAGTCATGAGCAGTGACCACTGCGGACAAGGCGCTGGATCAAGCCAGTGACGACAGAAGCACCTCTGGTTCCTGCTAGTAGATTCATGCAGTTTATTAAAAAACAGGAGGTGGACTTCTTTGGAATAGCTATGGACTAATTTCACTTACAGTCCAACACCCTCTACCTGAAGGTGGTTAATTTTGTTGTTGCCCAGTTTTGAAATATTTGGCGTGTTTTAAACTAGGTATATGATGAAAGTTCTTTTTCCCACTTTGAACAACAACTAAATAAATTTTATAGCAAACAAATCATCAATTTCAACAGTTTAATTTTAACTTCATAAAACTTGATGGATAGGAAAAGGAATTAAAATCTTTAATTCGCAAATTCCATGCTGAGACTGAGGCTTGCAAAAAAAGGAAAGAAAAAAAAGCGTTAGCATATACCCAGTGAAAAAGGGTAAACAAAGAAAAAAAAGTCTAACATGACATTAATATTAATGAACAGTATTAAAAAAAATATTTCAATTAGGCTACTTCAGATGTGCTTTGTGTAGTCTAGGCTATCATTTGCATTGTTAACTAACCAGTAACCACATTATGCAAGTAAGTTAACGCTTACCTGAATTTCATATTTTTTCTTCAGTTTCTCTTATGGAAGGAGTATGTGGAGCTAATCTAAAGATGTTTCACGCGCTGTACTAAGAAGTTTATAGCCAAAAAGGATGACAGGTACCTTACCAACTACTTGAAATGAATGTAATTTATTTAGTTAGAGTGTGCTAAACCAGACATTTAACCAATTACCACACTACTGTTTAAATTTCAAGCTGGTTGACGTCTATTAGGTGCATACAAACTTCATACCTCAATCCTTTTTGAGTTACTTTTGCACAGATTTTTAAGGTTAAAAACAGATTCATCCCTATTCCTAGACTATGTGCTTTAAAAGTAGTTGGTCTTCGTTCAAACATTCAAAAAACCATCTTTGAGTAGGGACTAATCATAGAAGGCTTAATTCCTCAAGGAGATTGTTCTGGGAAAGTTATAAGCAGACAGAACAGGAATTTATAATGGAAGTTGGCTAGCAACCTCAGGCTCTCATCCCAAAAATGTTTACACACATTCAGCATTCAACATATGACTATCTCATCAAAGACACATATAAGGCCTCAGTGTCGCATCTATTTCCATGTAGACAGATCACGGGCACCTTTGTGACGCTTTCCTGAAATCTGAGAGAGTCGCATGAAGATGCCTTCCTGTATGGAGCTCACAACATGTTCAGGTAGCATGGTCTTCAATCTGTTCTGATTATCAGCTTTAAAAAGCAATATTGCCTTGTTCTCCTAATAGGCAGAATCTTATTTAATTATGTGCCAACTGCTTCACAGTGTTCAGCAATGCCTGTATACAGGCATTGGGCTAGAGGCATGGAAGGTGCAAGGGTTGCGAGTCTACCTTTCAGGTACCTAGAAACCCGAGCTGAATGTCAGCATTCCAGATATAAAAGTAATTAGGCTGCAAAAGTCGGGATTTTCTCAAGGCTACCCCTGTCCCCCCCCAACAAGGACTGAGAGCTGGATAATCTAGTTAACAGGGAGAGACAAGATGGAAGGCTGAAATCCAGGAACAGGCAGCAAAAGCTCCCATTGTGCATGACCTTGAATCCTCACCTTTTTCACAAAATAGAGCTAGAAAAACAGCATTTGTAGTAGTACCTCAGTGATTACACGCCACACACTGAACATGGGAGACTCAAATCTCCTCTCTGCCTGAAGGAACTCACATTTACATCTCCCACAAGAACTCTAATGACTCAGCTATGTGATACAGTAGCTTGGACTCTCCCCTAACTTCTCCCGTTGAAGCTCTACTGCTCTTCACAACATATTTAAATATTCACTGCAGTAAACGCCAATTCTTTTTTTTTCCCCACCTGTCCTGCTGACTGTCTTAAGCAATGGCTTTCATAATCACATTATAGAATTACTCTGAGTCCATCAAGCCCTCTGAACGTTTTTATTATTCCACGCAAATCGTAGTAATTTCAAAGCAGCAACTGAGACACCTCTACCAGCTCATGAAAGCCTACGTTTGGAGATGAGGATGTGCTGCCAGAAAATGGGAAACACAAGCACCTCTCCTGGCACAGGCGCACACTTCATCCACCCGGAGAAAAGGAGGAGAAGGCGCGAACCTTTCCCCCTTTCTGTAGGAAAGCAGGACACCCAACCTGGCAAGCTCTGAAAGTGCTCCTGGGGAGGGTCCTGCTGACTGGAGAGGTGGAGCAATGACTGGGGCGTGAATTCGTTGGGCTTGTGTTGCAACGAGATACCTACCTACCTGCTGGATGCTCACCAGTGCATGCCACCAGCTCAAGGGAGATCTCCCGGCCAACACACAAGCACCTAGTGTCTTCGGGGATCAGATGGCAGCCACGCCAGGTTGAGGAGAAGCCGAGTTTTGGATGGAGGAGAGCTGAAGCTGAAGACACGAGGGTACTGGGGTGGAAAGGCCACGTACAGCTTCGCCACCTGACTCTGAGGAGGGCCACGAGCTCTTTCTTCTGCGGTGAAATGCTGGTACTGAAACAGCGAGAGAAGATCGGTGGGCTTGACCTCAATTTCATTTAATAATAAAAATAATACCTTTGAAGGGTGTCATTTCTTGAAACAGCGCTTTGGTACGTTCCCTCTCGAGCTCTCATCCGGAGCTCCTCGACACACACACACACGGCTTGTGAAGACACAAGAGCGATTTCCCCCGAAACGAAGGCAAGCGGGCCCTCGGCTGCCCGCGCCGCCTCAGTGCGCACCCGCCACCGGGCTCGCACCTCCCACCCCACCGGCGGCTGCCGTGGTGGCAGCGCCCGGGGCCTCCTGTCACCATCAGGGGCACAGAAACGCCCTTCCCTCCCGCCCGCCTGAGGGGGGAGAGCGCCCGGGGGGCGGCGGCGGCCATTTCGGGGTGCGACGGGAGCCCCCCACCTGGGGGATGCGCGGCGGCACAAAGGGACGCGCGGCCCCGAGCGAGGCGCCGCCGGCTTCCCCGTGCACGGGAGGAGGAGGACAGGAATATTCTGGACCGAGGGAGGGGAGGAAGACGAAGGTGATGAATAACTTGAATAAATCTGCGGCGGAGCTGNGGGGGACCGTGGAGAGAGGCACGGGGGCCCAGGGCGGCCGGGGGAGGGGGGGGAGAAGCGCCCGCCATTCCACGCCCACTCCCCCAGCCGCCTTGCGCCCCCTCCCCACTCAGGAGCGCCGCCACGCGGGGACACCCCCGCCCTTCCCCCTCCCCGGGGCTCGGCGCCACTCGGCAATTTCCGCCACGCGAGCCGAGTCCATTTCCGTCGGCCTCGGCCAGACGGGCTTTATGTCTACCAGCGGGGCGCGCATGCGCGGCTNGGCCCCCGGGCTCGTGCCGGCTTGGTTTTGCTGGTGGCTGAAGTAATTAGGGAGGTTCTAAGCAGAACCTGAGCTCCCTTTCCCCACACCTCCTCTTACCTTGCTGAAGTGCTTGGCTGCGCTGACCCTGTATTGTGACATGTTTTCGGCTGTGTTTGGGGTTGTGTTTGGTTTTATTTTGTGCTTTTTTTCCCTTCTTTTAAATCCACTCATCTTTTCTGAGGTACGTGCTGGCAGGGCTGAGCGCTGGGAGTGTAATCGCGGCTTTCTGGATGGCTTCTCTGGCCCCATAGGCCCCACGGTTATGAGTTGTGCATTAAATATGTGAGGAAATTCTGCCTGAAGAAGTGGGTTTTCCGTTCGGTGTGTGTCTATGCAGACGTGTTTGGTGTATTAAAGGGATGGCTTTACGTTCAGTTCAGCCAAAGGAGATATTGCCACGTCTCCATTGAAGTACAGTGTAGCTTGCTCTGCTGCTAATCAGGTAGTTCTCCAAAGAGCAGTAAATATTTACCAGTTAAAGTCTTCACGCTGCGAGAAAGTACTTGTTTGATGTTTATTTTTATGGATTTAAGATTACTAAAAGCTACTTAATAAATTATACCGTGGCTAGTCCTGAATGGGGAAACGTGCCTCTTTGAATTCTCCATCATATGCAGGAAGAGCAAAATTAATATTCATTATAGGCGCAAAAGAAAGAGAATGAGTATTTTTAGGCTAAAAAAAAAAGGAGAGAAAATGAAGGCTGCGACTATTTCATTATTTTACCTCCTTTTTTTTAGCAACCCCCTTGAATGGGCTCTTTATTGTAATTGTCCCTCCCCAATTGAGCACCNCCCGCCATTCCACGCCCACTCCCCCAGCCGCCTTGCGCCCCCTCCCCACTCAGGAGCGCCGCCACGCGGGGACACCCCCGCCCTTCCCCCTCCCCGGGGCTCGGCGCCACTCGGCAATTTCCGCCACGCGAGCCGAGTCCATTTCCGTCGGCCTCGGCCAGACGGGCTTTATGTCTACCAGCGGGGCGCGCATGCGCGGCTGCCGCCATCTTACGTTGTCTCTCGGCTGCCCTCCCCTTTGGCGAGTTTTCCCCTCCCCCCTGCAGCCCCGCGCAGCGCCCTCCTCCAGCGCGCCGTGAGGAGACGGGGCCGGGCGGGGGAGAGACCCGCGGCGGCTGGCAAGCCGGGAGAGACCCGGAGGGAAGAAAGAAAGGCAGGGGCAGGCACGCAGCGGGAGGAGGACGGGTCTCAGGCGCGGTTCTGCGGAGGAAGAGCGGGTGCCGCCTGTTATAAAGGGGGAGGAGGCGGAGGGGGAAGGAAGAGCGTGTGGAGCGGAGCCTCCTCCAGAGACAGCCAGACACAGAGGGAGGAGAGAGAGGCTGCCTGGCTGGCTCCCCCTTCCTCCCTCCCTCCTTTTCATGGACTCTCTTGTTGGGCTGCTGCTTTTCTTCCCTCCTCATTCCGTCTCTTTAATACCCAAAATGATTCAGCTCCATGGCTGCCACTGACGGGGATGTCCCTGCCCGGCTCAGCCTGCCGCTGCCGNAGAATGAGTATTTTTAGGCTAAAAAAAAAAGGAGAGAAAATGAAGGCTGCGACTATTTCATTATTTTACCTCCTTTTTTTTAGCAACCCCCTTGAATGGGCTCTTTATTGTAATTGTCCCTCCCCAATTGAGCACCCCACTGAGCTGTTGTATCTTTTTACAACCCCTAACAACTCGCACCAGTAACACAATTACCGCCAGATATTTATAACGAGAAATTACTTTTCCATTTTCACCCGCGACGATTTCAAATAAATACATGGGGACGCATAAATAAATAAATAAGTGGCCCGGGGTGGGGGGGAGAGGGAGGAAGAAAGTGAATGGCGGAGGATTGAAAGTGTCACATTCAGAGGCGCTAATCTAGAGGCGGCGGAGGACCGGTCCTCGCCCCCTCCCTGTCTCGGAGGAGGAGAGGGGGTGGTGAGCGGCGGAGCCGAGGCGTCTCAGCCCGTGCTCTGCGGGAGCCGGAGGGGGTTGTGCGCGGTGTCTCTGCACTGCCGCGAGCGCGAGGCTAACTGTGTGTGTGTGTCTGTCTCTCTCCATACCGGGGGACTGCACTCTTAAAATACACCCGATACAATGCACCAGCCTGACTCAGCCGCAGACATTAGTGCTAGGAAGATGGCGCACCCGGCAATGTTTCCTAGAAGGGGCAGCAGCAGTAGCAGCGGCAGCAGCTGCGTTTCTGCTCCCACTGCACCAGGTACCGGCGTTGGGAGCGCAGCCCTCTCCGCCGAGGATTATCAGCCACCCTTGCTGGTCCAGCCGCCGCCTCCATCTCCTGCAGCATCTTCATCGGCGGGTCCACAGCCGACACCCCCTCCTCCACAAAGCCTGAACCTCCTCTCACAGTCTCAGCTCCAGCCACAGCCTCTTGCACAGACTGGAGCTCAAATGAAAAAGAAAAGTGGCTTCCAAATTACCAGTGTGACCCCTGCTCAAATATCAGCTAGTATGAGCTCTAATAACAGCATAGCTGAAGATACAGAAAGCTACGATGACCTGGATGAGTCCCACACTGAAGACCTGTCTTCTTCAGAAATCTTGGATGTTTCTTTATCCAGGGCCACTGACTTGGGAGAACCTGAGAGGAGCTCCTCTGAAGAGACTTTAAATAACTTCCAAGAGGCAGAGACTCCTGGAGCTGTTTCTCCAAACCAGCCTCATCTTCCTCAGCAGCACCCTTCGCTGCCTCATCACCCACAGCAGAGTGTTGTGATCAATGGAAGTGTTCACCCCCATCATGTTCATCACCACCATCATCTTCACCACCACCACCATGGACACCATCATCCATCGCATCCCGGGGTGGGCAGTACCCCAATTTCTGGAGGACCACCGCCCAGTCCATCGTTTAGAAAACTATCAACAACTGGAAGCTCTGACAATGTTATATCAACTGCACCAGGTTCTGCTGCATCATCCACTGGTTCCCCTGCATCTGTCGCGTCTAACATCCGCACTACGAGTACTCCTGGCAATTTAGGTGTAAGTCCTGCTTCTGGAACTAGTACCTTAAATAATATGGGCGGTGGTAGCTCTAGTGTGGCAAGCAGCATGCTTGGTACTATAAATTTAAGCAGCATCACAAGTACTGGTAATGTAAATGCTTTGTCTGGAACTAGCAGCAATGTTAATGTGAATATCTTGAGTGGTGTTGGCAATGGTACGAGTGCTTCCTCTAGTGTCATTAACAATGTTACTAATCCAACTGCAGGAATGGCAGTGGGATCAAGCCAGCAGCAGCCTGCATCTGGCACATCAAGGTTTAGAGTTGTAAAATTAGATTCTAGTTCTGAACCTTTCAAAAAAGGTAGATGGACATGCACTGAATTCTATGATAAAGAAAACACTGTTGCAGTTTCAGAAGGAGTAGCAGTAAACAAAGCAGTAGAGACGATAAAACAAAACCCGCTTGAAGTGACTTCTGAAAGGGAGAGCACCAGTGGGAGTTCTGTTAGCAGCAATGTAAGCACACTGAGTCACTATACAGAAAGTGTGGGAAGTGGAGAAATGGGAGCACCTACTGTGGTACAGCAGCAAGCGTTTCAAGGTGTGGGTCCGCAGCAGATGGATTTTAGCAGCGCTGCTCCTCCGGCAATTCCAGCATCTAGTATACCACAGAGTGTTTCTCAATCACAGCTTGCACAAGTCCAGCTGCATTCTCAAGAGGTAAACTATCCACAGCAGAAGCCAGGGGTCCAACCTCCTGCACAGGCCAGTCTAACCACTGTTACTGGGGTGCAGCCAGCTCCAGTTAATATACTAGGTGTATCCCCATCTCTGGGCCACCAGCAGCCTGCCATTCAAAGTATGGCTCAACAGCAGCTACCATATTCTCAGCCAGCGCAGCCTGTGCAGACTTTGCCAGTTGTACAACAGCAGCAGTTGCAGTATGGGCAACAGCAGCAGCAACAGCAGCCGGTTCCTACGCAGATGGCCGCAGGTCACGTTAAACCAGTGAACCAAAACTCTGTTACAGGGGCTATGCCAGAGTACATTCAACATCAGCAGATCCTTCAGCCTCCAGCGCCTGCTATGCAGCCCAGTTCTACAGGAGTAGGAGCAGGGCCACCAGTGCCTGTTGCCCAAGCCCAGAGCATGCAGCCTTCGGTACAAGCACACCCAGCTGCTGCCCCAGCTCAGCCTGTTGCGCATGCTCCAGCAGTGATACCAGGTGTAGGTACCAGTGGTCAAATGCTGAGCGTTGGGCAGCAAGGAAGCGTAGCCACTGTGGTGCAACCACCGCCTGCCGCAAACAAAATTCCACCTCCAGTTATGCCGTCAACGGCTGCTCCTCCATCTTCACAAGTAGTGCAGCCTGTGCAGACAGGAATAATGCAGCAGGGATTACAGGCTAGTGCTTCAGGCCTTCCTCAGCAAATGGTCATTGCTCAACAAAACACTCTGTTACCCGTACAGCCACAGGCACAAGCAGCGGAATCGGTAGTCCAAGGAATGACTGGCCAGCAGCTGCCTGCAGTTAGCCCTATACCTTCTGCTAGTACTGTTCCTGCACCGAGTCATGCTGGTTCAGCTGTGCCTCCTGGCATACCTTCTGCTTCTATAGGTTTGGGGCAGCCACAGAACATAGCACAAGCTTCGGCTGTACAGAATGGGAATTTGGCTCAAAGTGTTAGTCAGCCTCCATTGATATCAACAAGTATAGGTATGCCAGTAGCACAGAGTGTGCCACAGCAGATACCACTAAGCTCTGCCCAGTTCCCCGCACAGTCGCTAGCTCAGTCAGTCGTAAGCCAAATTGAAGATGGCAGACGCCCTACGGAACCTTCCCTAGTTGGTTTACCTCAAGCTGCCAGTGGCGAGAGTGGTGTTGGAGCATCAGCCGTTTCAGATGGCAGTAGCAGCAGCGTGCCATCCTCTGCTTCACTCTTTCCGCTGAAGGTGCTGCCACTGACAACGCCTCTTGTAGATGGTGAGGATGAGAGGTAAGACTGTGTAACTTTATTTGTAAGATACACTGGATGATAGTTCGATATGCACTAACTTGCAGCTTTCTTTACAGCTGTTCTGTGAGATGAAGCAGTGTGATGTTTTTGTCTAATTAGAAATACTGTTTCTCAGGTCCCGGCGTGTGTAGGTATTACAGTAAAATGCTTGTTTTTCTCTTGAGGGGGTGGGTTGTATTGATTATGCTCTGAAACTACTGCGTGGGTAAATTGTGTTTAACAATCTGTGACAGTGTGTATGTTCCCATTGTACAGAGGAAGACAAAAGAATACTGTGGAATGTGGGTATGCTAGTGGTGAGTGTAGTTTAGATTATTTATTATACTGAAATAATTAATATTTATTCTTAGGTAGATGAATTTTTTTCCACAAGCCTAGACTTCATCCTGCCTCAGCTTCTCTTTTCAAGTATTGACTTTTTACTCAGGTTGAACCAGTTGCGAGTCTGTGGTGTATATATAGAAGCCTTCTCTTTGACAGCCAAGAGATGCTTTAGGCAAATGAGTATGGTGGGAAAAGGGAGAATCAGCAACATTGTTGTGGCTCTTTAAATTGAACTTGGGGCACTTTTGGTCTTAGTGGTTTTGCTTCAAAGCATTAATCCATTGTGAGAGCAGCTCAGGCCTGTGGAGGGGCAGTGAGCCTTTGAATCTGACGCACCTATTCAGTGCAGTCAGAGTAACAAACTACACACTTTTTCCCACCTCCAGTTTTTCAAAGAAGTGAGAACTGTTGGTGTTAATGGTATGTGCTCGTGAATATTCTCATTTCTTTGACAGTGTGTGCAAAGAAGCTGTGTCAGTTGCAAAAGGCCCATGCGTGTGCAGGATAAAGTGATCTTAACAGCAGTTTTACAGTGCTGTTGTTTAATGTTGATTATGTCTGGAAGTTCCTGTCCCTATTGAGGACCTCTTGTGATATGCATTTACAAATGGACAGGAAGACTGTGGTGGTTTCCTAAAGAACTTCTTGTCTAAGAAGAAACTACGCTAATGGGAGAAGTAGATAACTAACATAAATAACCTACCTTGAAAATGGAGGAGAGGACAGAAAAGAACACCAGAAAAGAAAAGCTGAGACTTAGGAAAGAAGACAAAATAAAACACTGAATACTTACAAAGTGGGGAAAAACTGTTATGGCAATAAATAGGAGAAATATCAGTGGCCAAACTCTATTTAAAAAAAAAAAACAAAACCAAAAACAAAACCAAAAAAACCCCAAGTTGCTGGGAGAGGCTGGATTCTTAATATTGAAAATACTAACTCTATCAGCAGTCTCTGATTATGTTGATCATGAGGTGTTGACTGTCTTAGTGGCTTTCATCACATATTTCTAAGATGCCAGAGAGCTATAATGAGTAGCAGCTTGTCTTCGAGGAGTGCTGGAAGACAAGTTCCAACACTGTTTCGTTTTGATTATGTTTTTTAGTCAATAAATACTGTGAAGGTGGTAGAAGACAGATGGAGGTGTTAAAGCTCACAGTGTCACCGTTGTGCTGCTAGCAGTCAATTTTGTCAGGAACTTTTTATTTGCTTTTCCTTCCTTCGATCTTTCTAAACTCAGACACTGATCCTTCTCTTCACTGGTCCTGTGTTTTTTTTTTTTTTTAAATCAACCAGTGAAAAGAAGAAAAAAATTCTAAGCTTCCAGGAGATCCCAGCTAAGTAAGAGAATTTTAAGCTCATTGATATTCAATGTTTTGGAAAACCACATCTAGCATGTGACTGTACCCTGATTTTAAGAGCATATGTTAGCTGTTTGTCATGATTGGTAGCTTTTCCCAGTGTGTTTAAATCCCTGAGGGTAACAATAGCCAGAAATGCTTTCTTCCTCTGTTATTTGGCTAGCTAAAGATCATATCCTTTCTTCTCCAGTGCACGTTGTGTCTTTGTTCTATCTGTCATCTCCAGGTAGACTATACTTTTGTTTAGCTGCAGTTGGAAAATCATTTAGATGCTTTACACAGAGCAGGATATGACTCCATTAAATGGAGACCAAAAATAATTGTTCTGCATGGCAGTAGTGGTCAGTTTGGTTGGGTAATTTACGGTGGCACTTCTCTCTGTATATCTGCCTGTAAAATTAAAAACTTAGTGAGATTGCTTCTGTTTCTGCTTCCAGGGAGTCTCGGGGCAAGGTGTTATGTTGTTGTCTTGACTGTGGAATTTCTTTTGGTCTGGAGCTTCGATCTTGTCACTCCCTACAGGCAGCGCAGGACATGCTGTTACTCTCTTTGGCTTCTCAGTTCTCTGGCCATTGAATGTCTCTAAGTAGAGTTCTCTTAAGAGTTTTTTTTTGCCTGTTTGTCAGATTATTCCCTCTTTTACAGGAGGTAAAAGGGTAATATATTGTAAGAGTACATAAACATTTAAGAAGGAGATGCACTGTAAATAAATGTGTGTGCATGTAAAATCCCCATCTCTCTTGCATGCGCATGCACATGTATATTGTTTAACATTATATCAATGCATCCCAGGTGGTTCTAAACCTGGCAAGGGAAAAGATAAGAGAAGAAATGCAAGTGATGACATAATTGGGCCAGTGAAGAAGCTGTAAAATTCCATTTAGTGTGCCTTTGAAGAAACATCTGACCTACGTAATACCTTGTTTAGATTAACTCCTAGCTTTCATTAAACCTTTATATAATTGTGTTTAAAGACATACCAGTATCTTTCAGTCTTTAGCTCTGATTTTAAGGACACTGTGTGCAGCTCTTTCTATGCCTGTTATCAGGGCATGGCCTTTTAAATGTAGGCAGTGTGGAGTGTATCTGCTTTGGAAACAGTAACCTTTATTTCCCCCTTATGAATCAGGTTTTTTTAATCACCACTATGACTTGAAGAGGTATTAAAAATGAACTGCTTGGTAGAATGTCCTATGGAAAAAAAGCTTGCAAATTTCATTTATTAAAGAGGATACAAATAATACCCTTAGTTCCTGCAGTTAAAAAATAAATTCTTCTAACTAGTATTTCCTCAGCCTGTCAGGTATGCCATAGATATTTACATATTGGTAGACTTATCTCTTCTAATATTTCAATCTTCAAAGCCATTTTTTTGGATGTTAAGTGTCTTTTTTTGTTTTTTTTTCATTAGCTTGAGCAGTGGTATGAACTCATTTTAATGTATGATTCTCATATAGTTACTCCCTTAGATTTGCAGCGGTTACCTCAATTTATTCAGTTATTAAACCCTATCCATTTTAGACATGGTCTTTTGAGCTCAACATTTCATCTGTAGAACTGTAGAAGAGAATTTTCTATTTCAGTGCTTTTGAAACCTTAAGTATGGAAACATATATTTATATTGCAGCAAATTCTTTTGAGTATTTATACTTAGTGTTACAAAATGAATCAATTTTACATCTTCGTAGACAATGCTTTATTATGCTGTAGGTACTTGCAATGAGAGTTTGTACAGATTTACATAATTCTTAAATTACCTCTAAAGTGAAAACTTAAAATAAATGCATTTACAGCACTTATAAGGGCTACTGTAAATCAATTTTAAAATAACTTCATTTGAATACTATTACTGAAAAGCAGATTTTATAAATGAAAGGTGAAAACTAATAACTGTCCTTGTCCTTGACGTTTCCTCTAGAGTTGCTTTCAGTTTTTCATCTGATGCAAGTTGTTTTTACCTGTTTGTGCATTTCATCCAGCAGTGAAGCAAAAGAGAAGGGAGGAAAAGATGATGATAAACACCTGAAATTGGCATAGGTATTTGAAGTATTCTTTATTATCTGACAATCTCTCCTAATTCTCTTTCTAAGAGAAATTTTTAGTAAAAGATGTCTTTACAGCTGAACAGACAGCAAAAGCAATTTTTGGAGGAAATGTTTTCTGTATAGTATATCTATTCTGGCTTGTTAAATCAGTGGAGCAGATGGAAGTTTAAAGCTGAACATGAGAATTGAAAGACCTGTGAACAGAACTTTGAGAATCTCTAGTTGTAATAACTAGTAGTAGCTTGTAAAGCAAGAGTACGCTCAGGAAATTGGATGAAGTTTCATGTGCGCGAGTGTATAATAGGAAGGTTGGTCAGATTTTTACAGATGTAATTTAGTACTTGTTGAAGATGTTAGTAGGCAGCAGTGAATGAACATATTGACGTACAACTGGAAGTTTCAATTAAGTGTTATTTTTGATTCAGTAACTGCTTTGCATGCTTTCTTTATTTTGGAGTTCATATGGACGTTTTTGTTTTCTGTAAATTTTGCTTCTGTATATTTGAGGAAAAAGGAGGAAGATACCTTTAGATGCTTTACAACAAAGCATTTGTGGTAGCTTAATATGGATTTATGGTGTTTTTTTAGGTGCAGCCTAGTCACAGTGTCACTATCTTCCATTTTTCAGATGTTAAGCTTGCCTTAGAGTCTTGCCACCAATTTAAAAATGGCATAACTTGAATTCCAGAACATTGACTTTTAAAAAAAAAAAAAAGTATTTTAAATTTGGCTCTTTATGGAACTTGAGAAAATAGTTACCCTCGGTAATGGCAGGTCACATGATTGAAAAGAGTGCTTTGGTGAAGCAAATGCAGTTACTGCTATGTGGTGCTAACAAGTTCAGCTTCTTATTTCATCTGAGGAAATAAAATGCCTACTATTGGCAGAATTGACTTTGTTAGTTCTCTGCTGTAAGCAAAGAAGAATGAGGAATTCATGGTCTGCACCTTGTGTGTCTGCTGGCCAGCTGTAGACAGAAGAGTGCTGCTCTCCCATATATCTGCAGCAGCTTTGATTCACTGTGCCTCGTCAGCTGAGTTTCGTGACACTTGGGCTGTGGTTATCCCAAACCACAGCTTGGGATAGTTAGCACATTTCTCTGTATGTAACGACAGCAGCTGCTTTGCCTTCATTGTGTAGTTGCAGAAGGGGTGAAAGGGTGAACTCAATGCAGGCAAAAAGTGGTGGTATCTGTTTGGATGGACCTTCTTCTGGTGTCTTTTATAGATGCATTTTCTGCATGCTTGGTGTTGCATTGTCTTTAAAGATAGGAAAAATCAACAGATTTTGGGGGTTATAAAAGCAGTAATTTAACACTGTGGGATAACGGGACTTCCAGAAAATGTTCGTTAGCACTATGGTTTTGGCTGTTCTTTGGAAATTGCCAGCATATAAGCAGACTAAATATCTATGTATGTGAAAAGAAACAAACAAAAGTTTCTGAAGTATTCAGTGCTGAAGAGCAATCTTTACTTTCTCACGATCTGCATTCCTTAAGCTACAGACTGAAGTGGAAGTTAGAATCTGCTAGTCAGTCTGTATTGGTAGTGAAGTGTTTCAGCTTTAACAAGTTACCATGGTGTAGATAATGCCACAACAGAGTAATGGCTGTAATGTTCCCTGGTAAGCTAGCAAAGTTATGTGGACAGGGGGTGATGGGTGCGGTGGGAGGGAACTATTGAAAAGTACCTTGCTTAAATGCAAGTAAAAAGACTTATGGATACCACACCTTTGCTATGAAGAAGGCTATAATAATGCTGCTCACTTTACAGAGGGTGATAAAGAGTATAAGCTATTAGGTCTGAGAAGGCTTAGGAAGTAGATCAGTCGTAAATAGTGCTGCTAGTATAGTGTTTTAGAAGAAGAAACTATGGGCACCCAAATATCAGTATAATAATAGCAAGTGTATTCTTAGTATGGCTTTTTTGGAATAATTTGTGATCTGGCTTTGCAGTTTGGTATATGTGAAACATAAACAGGTGTTGAAAAGAGAGCTGTGTCTTTGTTCTCATTGATTTTATGCCCTGGTTCTATTCTATTCTTGATTAATTTACGAGAATAAAATGTGCTGTGTGTGTAATATGTATTATACTTCAACAAATAGTGAAATTTTTTTTAAAAGTGGGCCTATACCTGTCATTTACTGTACTTGGGGCACCAAAGGCAGTGCTATTAAGAAAATGCCTGCTTTAACAGTTTACTAAGCGCAGACTAAGGGTAAGATTGTCAAGTAAATTGTTTCATGGTAATGATCACTGTAAATAAGGAACTAGTTTATTCTCAGTGTGATTGTACAAGAAACCATAGCCTAAAGGTAAGATGGAAAGAGCTCTTAAGAGACTGGAGATACCACTCTGCTTATTTTAGCCTATTCTAAAATGTTCACAGTGTTACGAGTTGGATGATGGAAGTGCAGCGTAATATGTGGTATCAGACTGGGGCACCTTCTGGTTTTAATGTCTTACAAAAGATTTAACTCTTGATCTGTACTGGGGAATGAGCTAACAAAGATAGTAATTGTGCTGTAGTCAGTTGTGGTGTAGAAACCCCTATCAGCTCATTTAGTGCAAGCTTCCAAACACCTGTTGTGAATTATCAGTGTTTGAAGCAGGATTTGGTTTGTGGTGCAGTTGTATGAAAAAATCTCATACATGCAAATGCTAGAGAGTATTGCTGTGATATTTTGGATATTTTATCACTGTTAGTTACCATATGGACTAAATGATTAGTTAGTA
>VXAL01001160.1:306964-334473 GCA_013399475.1 Chauna torquata | reverse complement strand
GGACTAAATGATTAGTTAGTACCTACTACATGAGGATTTCTCACTTTGGTGCTGTGCAGAGATGAAGAATGACTCATCACAGCTCAAATATAACATTGTGTGTTAATAACTGAACTTGTTCAATTTTATGAAAATATTTATACTTGCAAAGTAAATCACAAACACTTCATTAGGTAACCTAAAGAGTCACAGTAAACTTATTTACCATTTTTCTTTGAGCAATCAATCCCTTTGTTGTTAGACTTTCCATTTTTTTGTATTTCAGAAATGACTCGTGATTTTTTTCTACTCCAGTCTTAACTTACTGGTTTTGACTTCATCTGCGTTGTTTTAATACTATTCGTAATTTAACCTTTTTTATTGTTCAGTTGGTAGTTCACTTAGCCCAATGTGTGTTGCTGTGTGGTTTTTAAATGCTCTTAAGTGTTTGTTATGCTGTTATCATGAGGTGCGTAGTATTGATGAGACTTCGTATATTGAGTACATTTGACAATCAGAATGTATAATTAAGTATTGTAGGCATTCAGGCTTGAAGTTCCTGTCCCAGTATGTATTTTTCTTTTCTTTGCTGTGCAGGGCCGGCAATGGTCCAGAAGGGTCGAAGTAATTTTGTTTTGTCCAGCATAGAACTGTTACCGAAACAAACTACTCTTTATTATTAACCTTCCTTGCAGGGGGTTATAGGTGTTGTACAAACTGAAATGGGTGCAGAATTTTGAAAGTGCATTAGAAGAATAGAGTAGGAAGTAATGCAATTTGAGTTTTTTTTATTGTCACCGGGGATTAGAAATTTAACACTTTCTTAGAAGCTGACTGTAATCCATGAAGCTCAACAGATGTGGGTACCGTTGATGTTTGCTTTTTTTTCTCTCAAGGAAATTTTCAGAAAACCGTGGTTCATATTTATTTTAATAAAACTTGAGGGATATCTTGATCATCAGTTCATATACTTTTGAGCAACCTGTTATTCTAAGTATATTGTAGGTATAAGTAACACTTATAGTTTGCAAAAACAGACACTGGAAGATCTTCTGTAAGTTTAGGCTTAACTGAAAGATAGGAATGGATCTGTTAAAAAGATACAGATGCTATTTCTAGTTATGTATAGATTTGATACCAACTGGAAGTTGTTTGTAGAGTTTTCTAATGTGCTGTTCAAGTGTGCTAAACCACTTGGCCAGGCAAATTGTTTGAGCTTCTGTATGAGTTGTCCAGCTTTCTCTTCATAGGTCTATTGTTGTTGTAGTTTTAATTAGCATGGATATCCAGCAGGAACTTCTGAGGACTCTAATTTCTTCATGTGTAATGAAGATTTTGACTTCTGTATCAGTTGCTTAAGCAACAGTATGAAAGTGCTGTGCTAGGTATTAGGGAGAGTACTGAAAGCAGCTGAAAATGCAGATACGCATTCAACTGTAGTCTTAGTGGTTTTATGCCTTTAATAATTTTTTGTTATTACTGTATTGTAGTGTAATTCTTAAAGGTGAGTTATGCAGGTAAGGTTATTTCAACAGAAAGTGCTATTAGTATATGCTTATTTCTGTATTGTGAGCTTTACGCTCGCCTCATTCGTGTAAGATCAGAACTTATGCAACTTTTTTGCAAGCACTGTTTTTTTTATTTTTTTAAATTTGTAATCAATTGTCTTTGGCCAGTAACAGTGCTCGTTATTGGTAATCAAGCGTTAATCTTCAGTGCTTATGTATGTGGTCAGTGCTCTTTTAATTCCATGAAGTGTTAAGTTTTGGAGCGTAGTGCTTAGTACCTGTGGTGAGTTTTGCACTTGGTTTAGGCTCTTTCCTTTACATCACTGTAAACAAATGTATGGCACAGAAATACCTTTTAATGTTTTTCCAGTAACTTTGAACTCCCTGTGCACTGTAGAGGGATGAAGTCTCTGTCAAGATGAGAGAGAACTTAAATGCTTTTAAGCTTCCTCTGACCTTCCCTTCACCCAACTCTGTCACAGTTGTGTACAGATGAAAGAGAGGGATGATCACTGGCAGTCGTAACTTGTACGTAAGAAACGGAAGAAATCAGAGATCAAAACTTAACCATAGTGAACTCGTGTTTCTAAATATTTAGTGCTGTTACAGCTAATAAGAAAGATTGTGATAAAACCTGATAACTCATGTATGATTACTTGGACTTCCCTTGTCAGTGCAATTTTGAAATATCTTTTTGAAGAAGATCAAACAAACTTCTTGGGCAGAATCTAAATTGTTCATGACTTGTTTGGCATATATCACAACTGAATTGGGATAAGCTTAGTCAAAAAATTAACTTCTGTGGATTTACTGAAAGCTGATTATTTTCAGCTTGGTAATTTTATTGGATGTATGTATATGTAACAAAGTCTCATAATGTGGTGGTGTAATGTGAAAAGATTCCTTACTTCTTTTGAGGAAGTCAGTTGGTGGACTCTAAGCAGTGTCTTAATTCTTACTTCCAAGCTGAGCCTGACAGAATTGGAATGCTTTCATCTGGTCTAGGCTTTTGTGAGGGTTCATAATGCCTGGCCCATGGAAAGGCACGGAAGGGGAAGCGGAGCAACTCAGGATGTTCAGTGGTTGTCGAATGTGTGGAAACTTGTGCGAGGTATTGTCATTGTCCCTTGATGTCACTTGTAGTCCTGGATTCTCATGAACTCTGAGCATCTCTGAAATCTGGCAGGGAAGGAATTTGTAGTGATTAGTTTATGTTCTGCAATATGATTTATGTTACAAGCTGTTTAGTGAAAATCTTGACCTGGCCTAAACTTGAAATGTCTACTGAACTTTTTGATTCATTTTTTAGGCTTAAAATTCTGAATGCTGCTTATCTGTATACATGTATATGAGAATATATAAATCTCAATTCTTTTTTAGAGCGGGAAAAAAAACCCCAAAAAACTACTGGTGAGAAAATGGGCGATTGCTGCTCTTAGTTTCATTTCTTGCATTTCTTCGAAATAAGACCAAGTGAAAATAAAAGGAACCATGAGTTAATGACTGTATATTTTAAGTACTTGTTAAATAATTTACTGTACTACTCAAATGAAGTTAAGGTATAAATGTACCTCTTTAATCTATTGAATGAGGTTATTATGTTAAGAATGGATCAGTGTATTGCACTGCCAAGTGTTTCTTTAGTAGGCCTAATATCCTAAATTAGGTGAAATGGCAAGTTACTCATAAATGTTCAGAGAATGGGGCAGGATGTACATGTGCTTCCACATTCTTTTCTTTCTTTCCAAGTTTTTAGGGCTTTTTCCAATTCTGTAATTGCTTGTAAAAGAGAGGCGTTCCCCAGCACAGATTTGATTGGAGAGAGAGGAGGGAGTAAAGAAGGTGTGAAATGTTTATGATGGTGGTTTTGGTTTTCTTCTTTCTTTTCTTAGAGGGGAAAGGGATTTTAATCTCTGTGAAACGGTGTCGGGCTTGTATGTGTTTGAGCCAAGTATATGCAGTTGCTGGCAATACAGGCTGTTAATGGTGGGGTAGTGGCTAAAAGGCCTAGTTGTGATTTGGGGTTCCACTTTCTTGGCTGCTTTATAATCAAGAGCAGGGAGGATGATCCTAAAAGACTTGCTGTCTGATTTCAGTGTTATTTTTGAAATGATTTTAAGATAGCGATGCTTTAAAGCAGGCAAAATTTGAACTGTTTTCAGTGGCTTATGAAAAAACAGAGCAGCAAGGCAGGATAATAGTCTGTATATTCCTGTAAAGGTGCATCCTGTTAGTAATGAAGGACACACTCTGCAATACTGCTGCACCGAAACTTTGAGTCACCATTTTGTCATGAAGAGCATGGGTTAGCCTTTTCTGTAAGGTTTCACTGACTTGGCTCTTGGGATGTGTATATTCTTAGTACTGCTTGCTTGTGCTGGGGCATAGCAATGTAATTGAGCAGTCTTTTTATTTCATTGGAAATTAACATATAAATGGAAGATTATTTGCATGAAGATATTTTCAGCTTCTAAAGAATACTGTGATCTATGGAAGTGGAAAAATAAATATTAACATGTTACAGCAGACAGTTGTGGCTATCAGTAGTTACAGTAGTTATCTTTTTGGAATTTGTCTGACTATGAGAATCTGCTCTGAGAATCTTTAATGTGTGTATTTACTGTCAAAATACTTAAAATACTTAAAGCATGTGTTTTTAGTGCCTGTGAAGCTATTAGATGAAAGTGCTTTGTCCAGAGATGTCACGAACAGTCCTCCAAAGAATTCTTAAAGGGTCATTGAAATAGTACTGTAAGTGTTCATGTGTATTTTCACATAGAAGGTTGCGTCAAGATTTACTAAATAAACAGTGTTTAAGAAAGCTATGCAACCTTCCCTCTTAATACTTTTTAATTGAAGAGATGTAGAAGGAAGCTTTATATTTTAGAAAGAGTTCCTTCTTACTCCAGCCTCCAAACAAGATAGTCTAAACCAACCTTGATATTTCAGGAACATAAAAATGAATAGAACATTTTAGATATTTATAAAATGTACAACAACAAATAAATTGAACACTGGGATATCTCTGTTAAATGGACTGTGCATATCATATTCAAATATAGATGGAAGATCAACTCAGATCAATATAAGAAGCATGCAGTGTTTCAAAATCCCAAACATCTTTTCTTTATTATCTCACTATGGCTTTTAAAAAGTCCTATAATTCAGTGAAATTATAGGTACTCTTTAAAATTGCTTTCTCAGAATTGTTTGCTGTGGTTTTGTTGTTCTGGTCACTGGTACGGTCACACGGGTTGCATTCATCTAATAATATTGCCCTGTAGCTTTGTACAATTTGGCATGGACAGCTTGACACTGAGGTCTGTGTTCAGAAATGTTCAAATGCAAGTTTTAATTTTCTGTAGTAAATGGTAGTATGTATGTGTAGAGTTTTTGTTATGCTACAACTTCTTAAACCATGCCCATTCTACTAAAATCTTGCTTTGTTGAACACCTTTCTTAAAATGTAACTGTAGTAAGAAAAATCAGACTGCATGAAACTTCATCCGTTTCTTTATAGGTATATCAAGATGGGCCAAGAAATAGTAAAAACTTTGGATTCATTTTTTTTATGAAACCAGATGTTTGTATTTTCAATTCATTGACTTTACCAGCCTGTACATCAGGGTACACTTGCACTAAAATAACTTTATACTTTAATAGTATTTTTTTTATGTAGCACTTCATAGGCCAAATATAAATTTATATCTTAGGATGAAGTGTATAATGAAGTTAATGAAATGATTTGTCTTTGTGCAAAATACTTCCAGTGTGACTGGCAAACACTGGGTGTATCAACTTGTGCTTATTGGTTGTATGTTTTCAGCCACTGGCTTATGTTGTCTGCCTCTAATGAAGAGATAAGATTCAAAAAAAAAAAAAAAAAAAAATTGCTGGAAATGGGTTTTGCTTCAGAAATAAGAGTTAAAAGAAGTAACTACCATGGGTAGTCTAATCTGCCTAAAGTGACCACAAAAGAAATGTACCAAACATAATTGCTGGTAAAAGTAAGTAGCCTTTTTTCTTAATGAAAAAAGAAATCCAGCCATGTCTAAATGCTACTTAATTACAGTGTCTGTCAGTGAATGTGGCCAATTCCTGTGAGACTGTCCTTAAGTAGTAAACAAAGGTTGTTTTTAATCTCAGATGGTAAGAAATGGTTTGAAATGCATTATCTCAAAAGATACACAGAGGAAAAACTGCCTAAGTATGTTGATATCAGTGGGTTGAATTAAGACTGCAAACATGTACTGTGAATGTGAAAGGTAAGACCATCTCTTGCATTTTGGTTTTTCTGAAAACTAGAACTAAATACAAAAATTGAGACTAAGGCAATAAACACATATAATGTCAAGATGGCTGCCGTTGATGTGGTAGCCTGGTCATCTTGAAGGCAGACTTGTGTTAATTCATCTAATTGAGGAATTGATAATGTCAGTAGAAGAGACATCCGCTGAAGAGGGAAGTTGTATGTAGGCCTGTGAGGTGGAGACCTTGAAGATCCTCAGTTGAGGTTCATGTTCTGGAGAGGTTTGTGCAATGGAGACTTGTGAACCTTTAGGCTTCTGCAGGAAGGGCATCTAGAAGCGGATGTGCTTTTCTTACCTTCAGTATCATTTCTTGAGAAGGATGAGTCCCTCTGGGTAGTATATAGATGCAGAGGCTCGCTGTGATAGGAAAACTGACTTGTGGAGAAGCTTTCGGCCAACTAGAGTGGATTTCATACAGTCTGGCTGGTATGACCTACTGTTGTGGGGATGCCATATGTTCTTGGAAGTGGCTGTTTTAATCAGTGCTTAATTGTTCTGGCCACCCCTTCAAGAATTATAGGTAATGGAAACAGTTGATCAATGTCAATTGGAGATCTAGTGGGTTAGCATGTTTTATGCGCGTGAAACTTGCATCTTAAGATTTTGTGCTGTATTTGCTTATTTTGATATGAACTGTTTGTATTGTAGCTTCACTGTATTGCTCTGAATACATACCTAAATACTGGCTTGAAAACTTTGTTCTGCTCCTTCCCTGATAATGTTGGCGAAACAAAACACAGATGGTAGGTTATGCTGCTTGAGCGAATGCATTAAGAAAAATAAAGCACTTACCATCCTGTTTTTAAGGCTGGAATAGTGTCTTGGATTGTTATTCAACACTGTGTTGTGCTTTTTTTAGTTTGAGTTTGGATCAGCATCTCCTGTTCTTGAGAAATCTCAAAGAGTAATGAATACTTTGGTTAAGGAAAACTAGGCTGACAGTGAGTCTTTACTGCAGAAACAGTGGAAGGGGTAAGGGAAAGGATAGTGTTTGCGATTAACCAAGTGGTAAGTTTGCGTTCTGGTAGTTTGTTTTGTCAGAGGGTGGGAAGATGTCCTCTTGTATTTTTCCTCTTTGTTTTCCTAGAGAGTCACTCCTGCTTAACCAGAAGTCCTTTGTCTCATCCTGTTAGGGTAAACTGGCTTGCTCCTAACTGGCTTGTCCTGGCTTGAGCCTTTGACAACAAAAACCTAGTGAGTTAAGGCCTGCTGTGGTGCTGTAGCCTTTACTAGAACATTACAGAATTCAGTTAGTGTTGTATTTTTTTAAATGACTAAATATTATCTACTGGGATTAGAAAGAATGCAAAATGAAATAACAAAGTAATACCTGAAACAAGAAACACAAATCTCTAAAGCTGAGCGGTAAACCTACATCAGACTTCTGTTTGAGACCGTGACTCATAAGGAGCCTAAAGCTATGATGATGTACACTTGTTTTCATTTATAATTTAAAGTACAAAACTAGTTTAAAACAAGGTCTAGCCCTTATGTACTCTCAAATAATTCGGGAACAAGGGGATGCAGGTAAAATTGTCTTGGCTAATTCCAAGCTGATGAGGAAAGGATTTTTTCTTTTTTAAACATAGGTTTTGTCTGTGAAACTCATTGCCACAAGATACTGTGCAGGCCAAGAAGTTAGCAGCACTTAAGGAAAGAATATGTGTACATGTTATGTATGTATGCATGCTTGCATAGGGAAGTATACAAAATTATAATAGCACATGGGAAAAATATATGACTAGTCTTAGGACTGCTAGCTAGTTCAGGGAAAGCAAATGTATTTTTCTGAGATAGGTTAGCCATAGCTACCTTCTACAGCAGCTTTTCAAGTATCTGGTGCTGGCGATTATTGAAGACAGGATATGTCATACCTTTTTTTTTAAACTTTTAGTGAAAATAGTTGTGAAGTTTGAGGGCAGGAGAGGAAACTGATAGAGTCAAATGGAAAAAGAGGTACAGAAGGCCATACCCCTGACTGTTTATAGAAATATGTATGATCACAGTTGATCACATGGCTGTTAAAAGCTAGCTGGAATGCGAGGATGTGTTACTTCACAGAATAGCAAAAACTGAAAGGTCGTTGTACCTCTGAAGTAGGAAAGGGTGTAACAACTGCCATGTTCTTTGAAAATGTAGCTCAGAAGTCAAGATGTCATGTAAGCATGAAGCAAGATATTTACAGTTTCATTAACAAAACTAACATCCATTCACAATCGTTATTTTTCAGGAAGCTGTCCTCGTGCTTGAAAAATGTAGTGGTCAGCACAGCAGTGGCTTAAAATAGCACTTTGGATGCTACAGCACTGACATTAGAGCCCCATTGGCAAACACCCAAGAGGCCTGTAAAAGAAGAAGAAAAATGCTATACATGTTAAACTTGGTTTCAAAGGGCAGCTTCTGATGTTTAATTTCTCTAAAGTTTTGAATTATATGCCTACTTAACAAAAATACTACAAAGCTTAAAATCCTGTGAGGAGTCACTTCATAGAAACAATTCTTATCGGCAACACAAAAATAACTCGGTTAAAGGAGTGTGTGTAGGGTGGCTAACTGCAAAGAAACACTGAAGTTGTACAGAGTGAAGTGGTAGCTGCACTAAGTAAGGTCAAAAGAAATAAACCTCAGCAGTTGCATTTTTCTGTTTTCCCATCATGCGTATTTTTCAAATGCTTGGTTGTCTTATCAGGATACACTGTAGGCCTTTCTAGGCAAAATCATCTTTATATAGATATGTTTAGTGGTTATCTGGTAGAACTGAAGTATGCCATTTGTCCTTCTGCATATCAAGAGTAGGGAAGTCCTTTGGCAGCCTCCTTCCTTGCTCCTTCCCAAGTCATGTTTGGTAGTTATATCCTGCCCCAGGGGAGGAAAGATGCCTTCATTAGCTTTTGCTAATGAATAATAGGCAAGTAGCAAGCATTTAAAATCATCAGGTTCTTAATTTTACTGCTGCCTGCAAAGGACTCTGAATAAAAGATGTGAAATGCTTCTTGTGCTTCCTCTTGCAATTCTGTCAGGTAAACGCTGTTACCAAAGCTGCTGTGAACTGTCTTCACAGTGAGGAAGAACAGGCTAGCTCTACTTGCTTCACGACTGCATGGTTGCTGTTGCAACTAGGGCACTAATAATCATTTTGAGAATCTGTGAGATCTGGCATAACTTTTTCAAAATGCTCCCTCATCAGTGCTTCTTTTTCAAATGCATTTATACTGTTTAATATGGAAAGATAGGTATGTTCCTGTAATGCCTTATTGTAGCAAGTAGCACTGGGGAGGAATTTGACTTTACTAATAACTTCTGAAACACATTTTTCAGGACTTCCCAATTTCTAGAATTGCTGGTGTATCAGATGCTCTGCGGATCAGCAAGATGTCAGAGGTTGCTAAACCCTAGAAGAGACAAGTAATCTACTTGTCTGTAATCTACTGTTTAGTTAGAGCACCTAGTTTGTAATATATTGAAAATAGCTTTCTTTTCATTGTGTTGTATTTCTGTTTTAATCCATTCAACAGCAGAATATTTGCACAGAGTAGAATATCTATGTATCTTGTCCAGTCATTCTGTGCAAATGAATGTTCTGCTTAATGTGTTTGTGCTTGGACAAGACCTGAATACGCTCCCCGAAGGAGTACCGTTGTGGGGGAGGTCTTGAGTCAAAACCTGGGTTAAGACAAGCCCCAGCTACTGTATCTGCCAATGTCTTGGCATGAAGTTCTGTACTTAAATCATTTCCTGTCTATAACCTTTTTCACATAGTAAGTTCATCTAATTATCTTTTTCCATAGTCTTAATGAAGCATTTTGAATATGTGATTAGAAAGTATATAAAACTAACTAAAACTCAGTTAACCAAGTGTTCTATTTATACTTTGACTACTGTTCAGAAAATTTATTTCTTCCTCATGCTGGATAGTCTTGAAATTTGTATCATATTATTGTGTAGGTGATATTGTGAAATGCTGTTATGAGAATGCTAGAGTGATGAAAGTAATTGTGCAGTTAGTTTTGAATATCTTAAACTTCTCAGGAGATGGGAACAGAGTTGTTGGAAGTGAATTCAAATATTCAGAAAGAAAGAACCATAATTCTTATGTCAGTGCTTACCACATGCCAGGTCTTGCTCGCATCTACTAGAAGAGGGACAGATGTGAGCATAACACATTCCTGTAAGATAAACTACGTGCAAAGGGCTGGGGAGAGGGATGCAGCCAAATGTGTAAACTGGCATGGGGATTTGCTCTCAAGAAACTGTACCTGACCCTCTCTTTGTCTAATATGACTTTACTTACCTCTGTAAAACATCCTGGGAGAAGCAGTCTGAAGGTGCTGGTAACTTATTAATCAGTGGTTTGTGAACCTGATGTGTATCATGGACAAGACAGTAATTTTATTTGTATGTTGCTGAGCAATGCAAGACAGAGGGGTCTTTGAAGATCAGTAGAAGCTTTTGGTGATAGGGGAAAGTTGTACTTGTATTTTGGCTACTTAACCACCCTCACAGGATGAAGGAGGAGTGTTGATAGCCAAGTACGTTCTTATGAAAGACATTTTCTGGTGAGGAATGCTTATAAACACTGGTGGGTGAGGAGGGGCAGGTAGGAATATAAAGCCATGTCCATTCGTTGTAAATATATCCTCTTTTGCCAAATATTACTATGTAAGAGTAAGCCTTGTTTTTAACCCTTTAAGCTGCTGTTGTGGTTTAACCCTGCAGGCAGCTAAGTACACAGCCGTTTGCTCACCACTCCCGCCTCCTCTGCAGTGGGGTGGGGGGAGAGAATTGGAAGAAAAAAAGTAAAAGTTTAATAGGACAGAAAAGGAAGGGAAAATGATGATGATGATAATAATGATAAAAGAATATACAAAGCAAGTGATGCACACTGCAATTGCTCACCGCCTGCTGACCAATGCCCAGCCTGTTCCCGAGCAGCGGCCCCCCCTTTGCCCTAGCCAGCCACCCCAGGTTTATTGTTCAGCATGATGTTGTATGGTATGGGACATCCGTTTGGTCAGTTTGGGTCACCTGTCCTGGTCCTGTCCCCTCCTAGCTCCTTGTGCACCCCTAGCCCCCTCACTGGCAGGGCAGCATGAGAAGCTGAAAAGTCCTTGGCTCTGTGTAAACACTGCTCTGCAGCGACTGAAAACATCACCATTATCTTCATCAAAAATCCAAAACACAGCATTGTGTGAGCCTCTACAAAGAAAACTTAACTCTGTCCCAGCCAAAACCAGAACGGCTGTGCTACTTAGTATGTTTAGATATATTTAATTAGATTGAGTAGGTCCTTTTTCAGTAGTGTTTTCCACGGTGACATTGACTAGAGGCTTTTTTTTGCTTATGTATTGCAAGCTTCCAGTATTTATGGTAAGGTAGAAACATGTAAGATGTGTATGTAAAAATTCTGTATGTTCTGCTTCCTGAATACAACAGGATATACAAGAGTAATAATGGGTTAAATGACTCTAAAGTGCTTTTTACAGCACAGAATCAGTTGCTGCCATCTGTAGCCAAGTAATTCTGTAGGACACTGTCTGCTGGGCTGGATAAGTTTGTATGTCTGATTAGTCTAATAACCTAGTGCCAATAACTTTAATAGGTGGCTTTTGCAGAAACTCGTTTTACACAGTCAGTTACGATTTAATCAGGTGTGATTGCTTGAAGTATGCAGTATTAGTTGTGGAGGTGGATGGAACGTTACTCCTGCTGGATGAGGACTTAAGGCAAGGTGCTCCTGATACGCTTCTTAGTTGTAAGTCATTAAAAAGAAAAGTGTTGACTCCGTTTTGCCTTTGAGAATTGTCACAACTATTTGCATTTGGGAAATGATTGTGCTCTTGTAGTTACGGGCTCGAGACTAATGGAAGAAAATGATGTAGGGGATCATTGAGTTCGTAGAATTGCTGAGTCTTGAAGTATTTTGTTTTGGTTAATTGGTATGGCTTAGATTCTTTTTTAAACTATATATCAAAATGGTGCTGAAGTTCTTTTAAGGAAAAAATGATCATGTGAGTAGAATTAGGGTGAAGACTAAGCTAAGAGGAAAAAATAAGGAAGCCAGAACAGCTCAGTACATAATTCTTTCTGTGTAAATTGCTTTGTAAACAGTGATTTCTGATGTCAGTGCCCTCAAAAAAATGCAAAGGGAAACAGAAACACTTGTATGTTACGTAGATCTTTGCTGGAAAACTTGTTACTCTTGCTAGTATGTGACTTAGTTTAAAGAATAAACTGGTAAAATCCAGAAGCTTTAGGAGATACCAGATGGAAAAGAGTAGAAGTAGAATTTCAGTGGTTGTATTTATTAATACGTGCATTATTTGTTGGAATGAGTCTGAAATGCAAATATTTTTTGCATTGTTTGAAACTTATATGGAAAATATGAGTTGTTCTAAGGACTGTTGAACCTGATTCAGGTTATTGTGTACCACGTTTTCTATTTTGGTTTGGATCATCTGATCTCCCATATTATTTAAGCTTTTCAGTTGTGGCACAAAAGAGCCTTACATCATGTTACGGCATCAAAACAAGCTGTTACATTCTTTGTTTGTACTAACAGTTTTTGTCCTTTTAAGGTTAATATAATTGGTTCAAATAATTAGCTGTGTAAAAAGCCTAGTTAATTAAAATCCCAGCATCTGAGGTTTAGCACAGGGAAGTTTGGGTTGGAAGGGGAGATCAACGAACAAATCTGCTTAACTTTTTGATTGATGCTTGATCATTCTTGCAGTCCTGCATAAATTTAGGAAAAGGATTGTTAACATATTCAGGATTTATGATATGGTTATTTCTGTGCTGTACTGTGTCTAGGCAGGATGAATTTCAAAGACTCTGACAAATGCTTATTATTTCTAGATATATGGAACTCATTTTTCTATGGAGGAAAAGGAAGAGTGATGTAGCCAGAGAGGAATTTTCTACTGGAGTTTGCTCATAGCTGTCTAATTCATTGAGATTTTGTACTGCAACTGCTTATTTATGGTTTTGTTTTTGTCTAAGGGAACACTAACAGAAAGGGAGAAAATGTGAATTGCTATAAATTGACACTGAGTTGATTATATTTGTTCTTTGAACCTCTTGCTTACCTTTTGTACCAATGTACCCCAGAAATAGGAATTTGGATGCCTTTCCCTTGAGGCTTCTCATTTTTTCACAATTTTGACTGTTCTTTATGAGTATTTTCTCATTACTATTCACTCTGTTTAGTTAACACTTCATTTTTAACACAAACTTTTTATATCCTGAAGATTTTTAATAATGTAGCTTCAGCTCAAATCATACATGTACCTAAAGAGTTTTCATTGAAGTCAGTGGGATTATTCACGTGAGTTGTTACAGCTCTTCCGTGTTTGCAGTATTATGTTTTCTCAGTTATTAATGTGGCTATTAGTTTATAAAAGCTAAAACAGACTTCATGGCATTGTCTCTAAATCTTCGATGTTTAAAGCATTATAAAATAAAACATGATATAAAAATGTAACATGAAATGCTCATTCTAATTTCAGTCTTTCATCCAGTTTAAATAAATCACTGCCTTTAAAGGGTCCCAAGTGACTATAAGTGTTTACTTAACTAGGGAGGAGCAATTTAGTCCTGTATTTTTATAATCCCTTTAATTCTGCTTATGGATTTGGGTTGATAGTAATTAAAAACGCAACAGTTTAGCGTGAGATATTATTGATATTCATGATTCAAGGGGGGTTATGTTATTTGCTTTCTGTTCTCTTTTAGTTTATTTAGCAGCTTGGCATGTACTTCCTTCAAAAACAATGTGTCCCAAAGCTGTCCTGATGAAACTCACCTGAAGTCAATAAAAAATTGTATCCCTGAATATTACTTGCTATCTTTGCTCTTTTTGGAACTGGCTTGTTGAAGCTTCTGTTCACACTTTTTTCATGTCTTCTGGTGTTTCCTGGGTTAAGTCATACTGATAAAGATTTCGGCATTTTCTGAAAGCGTCTCTTGGCTCTGCAGCTTCAAAACAAGTAGTTACCAATTTAAAAAAGTTACTGCTCAGCTTCAGGATTGTATTACCTGGAGAAGGATTTACAGTCTTCACTATACGTTTTACACTCTTGAAACTAAAGCTTTAAGATGCAGGCTTTTTTGTGATGCCCAGGTTTTGCTGTATATAGATTTTTAGTTATGAATCAATAATAGACTTTTCCCATCAGTTAAGGTATGGCATATTGCCTGGAAGAGGTTCTCAACAAATAAAGGCTTCCCCTAAACTGGGAAATACCAAATTGTGACGCATGTATAAACAAGAAGGTTTACCAATTTGATAATGAGGTGTCAGAATATGTTAAATATTCTTACTTACTTATACAAATGGCCTTGTGTGTGGTAGTTCCTGTAAAGAAAAAGCCTGCTTTTCCAAAGATTAATATACAAGTCTCTTATGTGCAGCTTCTGTTTTTGGTAATGAAGTACAAGTACCACTGTTACCCATCTTTGATGGGCAGGAGGAGGGGAAGGTAGGGGAGAGTCAGCTAGCTCCCAGCCCTGCTTGTTTCACGGTCTCAGGAGTCAGTACACTGGAATATTTTGCAGCTTATTGTTTCTTTTTTAGCTTATTGTTTCTTTCTGCTAGCTGGCCCTGCCTTGAGATCCCTTCTAAACCCAACTATTTGGTGATCCTGTGATAAATTCAGTAGACTTTTATAAATATTTCTTTAAAATACATTGCTTGTGGGGCAAGAAAGCATGGTTACTCATGTGGTGCTTTCTTTTAAAGAAAAGAAATGAACAAAAATGGGGACCTGGGATGTTAACACAGGAACTGAAGACTGTGCTTCATTGAAACAGAGATGCCATGCTTTCTCCATCAGGCTGAAACTGGAAATCTTAAATGCCTTAGTTCAATGTGTAGGCTGCAAGTCTGACTTGTATTACTCCTCTTAAGCTTGCAATTAATTCTTGTTTCCTCTAGAACAACTGTAACTTATTCCTGACACGCCTGCATTTTATTTAACACGCACCCTCCCCATTTTTAAGAAACTTGAATTAGATACTGCTGTACATTCCAACGGCTGGCTTGTTTCAAACTGCTTGCTTGCTTCCTCAGGTCATCCCTTACCCTTCTGTTGCATGTATCTTTGCCTTCCTATCTGATCTGTTGGTTTGCTTTATTTGAAGGCTTCAAATGGCGTATTTTGGGAAGGAAAAAGTAAAGGTGTGGTAAATCCACTGTAGTATTTTTGACAAGCAAACGGTTCTGGCATTGGTTATTGTCCATATTTATTCTAATACAGTATTTGTTTTACTTAAAAGTAGCAAGTTTTAGCAACTTGCTATCAAACTTGTGTACAGTTCAGTATGGTGAACACTTATTTTAAATGGATTTAGTTTACTACGCTTTGAGAGAGAGCATCTAGCTTTCTGTAAACTAAACTTTCTTGAAGGGCCATAAGGAAACCAACTGTTTCTTCTGCTATGGGTAACTACTGCTTGCCTGTTTGACCCTTTGTATCCTTAGAGCTATATCATGACCCCCTTCCTGTCTCCTTCAGTCTTGGAATCCACAGTGCAATCAACAAAGCTGTCTTGAGCTCAGTTCCTTGGGACTGAGAGATTTTTAAAATGTTTTTAGGCTGACTTTTTGGGGAGGCATCTGAGGGGGTAGGTGGGGAGAAGAGTCTTGGTTTTCCTTCTTCGTATTCTAAACTCGTTTTCACTGATACTTATAGAGGAGAACAGAAGCCTGAAGTAAAGATCATAAAGTTTGACAGAGCATTGAAGGAGAACCTGGCTTTGTCTGTTTGCCAATTCTCCTGGCTTTTTTTTTGGTATGCTGTTACCCTGTTGCTTCAGGCAGCAGCCTGCAAGTTTCTAGACAGCTGTTGGCCTATGCAGACACCAAAATTCCTTCCAGAGGAAGCTGCAGCTGGGTATGTATAGATCAATTGTAGGAGCAGAGAGGCATATTTATTGGACTTGCTGTATGCATAAGCATATCTACAGCGTATTGCTGTAGATAAGTCGTAGGGGGATCACTAGCCCTAACACGGGGTACTTTAGACCTATCGATTTCAGATACTGTAGCATTGGAAAGCCTCTGCGTATCATTCCTCATCTTGTATCTTCTGAACTTGTAGAGAATGTGGCGTGATTGGGTGACAGAGTGAAAATGACATGCTCAGACTTCAGTTACACCAGTAATTCAGAACTTGTTAGTTTTTTGTGGTTTGGCTTTGGCCCGTGAGCAGACCAGAGTGGGTATATCGGAGCCAAGCAAATGGAATATGCTATTGAATCATTCTTCAGATTTATTCAACCTCTTTCTTTGCCTGTTTGTTAAATTGCTAAATGGCTTTGGCAGATAACTCGAGGCAAAACGAAGGTGGGGGAATTAGCAACTGCATGTCCCTCTTCATACACCTTGTCTAGAGCCTGATGATTACCTTTTCAGGAACTTTTGTGAAGCTTTTTGAAAATGCTAGAATGCTAAAATATTAAATGGGAGAGAACAAATATCCATAACTCTTGCCCAGGTCCTGTATTTTGGGGTCAGATTATATCACCATGGCAGCAGGAGTTCCACAAATGATAAGCCTGGTTTTCCATGATGCATTTTAAAGATACTGGTGTTATGGCTCAGAAATTTCTTATACTTCAAATGTCATCTTCAGTGTAACATGATGAAAATGAAAGCAAATTAAAGGATGAAGTCAGCATGAAAAACAAACCAGTGTTTGTAGCCTCAGAGCTGAGCTAAGTTATCCAACAAACCAGACTCCATCTGAAAACTGAAGGCCCTTTTTTAAATATGCAGCTTAGGAACGGAGGAAAACTATTCAAAACTGTATGAAGGTAGAATTTCATTGCATTTCAACTGAAGCGCTGAGAACTCCCAAATTCTTCTTATCAAATAGCCTTTTAGCTAAGCTTTCCTTTTTAAGAAAATATGCACTACCTGTAATAAATATTAGTATAAATGGGATTTTGCTTCCGTAGAAATATTTTGAGCTTTGATTTGTCATGTACATAAACATAATGTAATGTATAGCGAGGGGCACCCCCCTGCTGGAAGATTGCAGAGAAACATTTCTTCAGCGTAGTTCTCTTGTTAGTACTTTTTGACTCATCTGTTACATTCCATTTTATTGCAGCTTCATGTTCTAATAAAACTTTTTTTGTTTTAGCTAATTTATTTCATGCTGTCTCTAAGTAGTAGTCGTTCTAGCATAGAGTAGTCTCACTTCATGTTTTTCTAAAGTGCACTTCTATTGGTGGTCTCAAAGGAAGAATGCGCCTGAAACTGAGCCAAGGATACTTCCAACTGGGCACTCAAAATCATTTGCAGTTGGAGGACACTTTCAAAATATTTGTTCATGTTTTGGTTGGTTAAAGGTAAAGGGATTCCCAAAAAGTCGGGTACTTAGAAACTCAGATTTTAGTGCTTCTCTACCCCAATACATGCAAGTAAAAGAAGAACAGGGAATAACAATTATATCTGTTACAAAGTATTCTTTGAAGGGCCAAATTTATTCTAAATGCTTGATTTTTCAGCTCTGGTAAGTGCTAATGAATGTGTCAATCATCCAGGAAAAATGATGCATGTATAAAGTTCAAGTTAAAATTGCATTAAAGTTTGAGAATTCATTCAGCTGATCAAGCTCTTTGAGATAAGCACAAATAAAAAATACGTACAGGTTTTAAGTTTTGAATATTGAAAAGTTCTCTTTGAGAGTCCCCTCTGATATTTTTTTTAAAACCTTGATAGTCTGATTTTTTTCAAAGCTTCCACTGTAAATTGTCATTCTTTTTATTTGTTTAGTGTGTCTTTCTATGTTAGAAAGCATTTGTTTTTGGAGTTCGGTTCCTGTGACAAGTTTTTAACTTTTTGTGTAATGTGATGCATGACTTTCTGATACTGTCATTCATGCAGCCTAATGTAGTGAAATGGAAGTAATAACAAAAAAGTTCTGTCAACTTTGCATATTATTTAGAAGGATAAATTTAATATTAGCAGCTCTCTTGTCAAGCATAGCAATCACTGCTTTTAATAAGTGTTTCCACCAGTTGAAGCTGCTGTGTGAAATTAGAATGGTTAGTAAGTATTTGGCAAGTAAGACAGTGTTGAACAAACTGCATTTGAGCAGTGTTTTTTTTTCTCTCTCAAAAAAAAAAAGCACGTAGGCTTGCATCAGGTCATGAAAGAAAAGCTGAATTGTACTTAAAAATAGCATGGCTGATGCAATGTTCAGGTTAATGTTCAAGCCTAAGTATTACATCCGTAACATGGGCTCTGGCCCTGCAAATGGCTTAATAAACGAAGAAAGTTAGTGCTGCTCTTGCAGCATTCAAGTTCAGTCAGTGGCTCTGCCACAGGGGTACTGTAGGATGCAGGAACCCAAACTAAAAGATTTGACTTCCATGTGTCTGTTTTTTTCCCCCTTCCAGGTATTTTTTGTTATTTGAGAAATAATATGTTCCATGAGTATTAGAGTTTTAAAAAAAAAAAAAAAAAGGTAGGCCTTCTAGGAATTCCTATCGGAAATCCCTTTTACTTTGGCACTGCAGTTATCCCTTTCCTATTACCATGCTGTTCTTCCCTTCCCTTTGCCCCAGTAATTTAAGTTGTTCTTACATCTCTTTCCTCTTCCTTCCCCACTGTAATTTCCCCTCTGCTGTTTGTGCCTTTTGGCTTGCTGGCTGGTTGAAGAAGAGACTCCACTGCTGCTGCCTGGCTGCTGGGCGCTGTCGCTCCGGAGGAGTAATGCTGCTGAGCTCCTTGCCATCCCTTGCCTTGGGCTCCTGGAGGCAGCAATAGGGACGTGCTTGCCTACTGCATCGTCACATTTCATGCAACTCTCCTTTTCTTTGAGGTGTCAAACTGGATTTAAATTGAACCATGGATTCAAAAGCTGCACTTGAGGGAAGATGCAGCAGAAATACTTTGTCCTTTTTTTTTTGTGTGTGACCCTATCAAAGATGTGGTAGAACGACGTGGGCAATAATCTTGTGGAGTCTGGAGTAGTTTATCACTTCAAATAATTTAAGTGTGATAACTAGTAATTTACAAGTTCATGGAGTTTTAAACTGTGCGTGTAAACTAAATAAACTTCTAGTAATGTTTAGTCATTTACTAAATGAGTAATTCTAATAAAATACGTAGAGGGGTTTATAGTTACAACAACTATGAGCCTGCTTTTATTTTTTTGTATGCAAACTTAGCTGCAATTCTGAAGTGGATTGTCAAGCTTTTTTCAATTTGTCTTCCTCATGGTAACTTAGGTTCCTCCCACTGAATTGTGTACTTTATGGCTAGTCCATGTGGAGATGGCTTACTCAGAACTGACATCCTTGTCCATAGTGTCATGTTTGTTACCTGAGACTATTTACACTATACATTTATGCTCCAAATTAACAGATAGTAGTAGTTTAAATAAACTTAGTTTACTGTAGATGGAAGGAATGGGAGTCAGATGATGCTGACTTTCTCTGATTGCTGGCTGCTAAATAGACTTAATTTTGTTTTACATTGATATTTAGGACACTGATGAAATAGCCATTTGCTATGGTAGGTCTTAAGTGATAAAGAAGAGGGAAGGAATATGTGTTAATGCATGCTGGGGAATGGGTGCAGAGAGAAGACAGCAAACAGTTGTCTGTAGTGAAAAGAATTTTAAGACATTTTATTCTTTCTCTTGACTTTCCTCTTAAATGCTTATAGTTTGTCAATAATGTCTTTTACCATTGCTTATTAAGTTGCAGTTAAAGATTCATCCTATGTTGGTGTACCATTTTTAGTCTGTAATCAGTATTATTTTGTTAAAGTTATGCAGCTCTAGACTTTGCACAGATTTTTGAGCTCCACAGTCCATTTAATGATTCCTTTCCTTTAAGCCCAAGGCCGTTGTATTTAAATTACTTGCTCTTTGACAATTGTCTGCCAAGGTACATGCTTCTAAAGGGTGTTTAAGTGATTTTTACTGCAGCTGTGGAGTATCGCCCTCCCCACCTTCCTCTTCGTCCCTCCTTCCCCTAGTTCTCTCTTCCCCCACTTCAGAGATGGGAATCATCTTCCTTGTTTTGTTGAATTCAGAATGTGTTCCACTGCATGTTTTTTGTGACAAATTGCAGTATGAAAACAAATTCTTGTTTGCTTGTGGTAGTGAGAGGCTATCAGTATTTTGTTAGTGCTTTTGTTTTTGCTAATCCTTTCTTCTGTCTACATATTTTAAATGTACAAGAAGAGAAAAATTGGTGAATCAAAATATTGAGTCATAATACCAAGATACATTACTTGAAAACCAGACTTTTGCTTAGCACAGGCTTGAATATGCCATGTTTCTGAAAATTCGTTTCGTGTCATAAGGAATGTTTTAATGCTGTATTGCAACATACCGCTTAGTGCTCACCAAAATACTCCTACAGCTTCTCTCCAACAAAATTATGCAGTTGCCTATGCGAGTACCATTCGTATGTGTTTTATTGGGTACCATATATGATTATTCTGTCATACAGACTGCTTAAATATATATGCATGCTGTGTTTTATAAAATAGAATGCAAGAACTTGACTGGTAAAAGGCAATTCCCTGGTGACTTGGAGAGGAGGAGGAAAAAAAAATACTGCCAGAGCGAGGAAAAGCAGACTGTTGCAGTAAGCTACATCTTGAAATATGAAGTTGGCAGTTCTGTCTGAAGAATTTTTCCTTTGGACTGAAGTCTACAATAAAAGTAGTTAGGAAATACAAGAATAGAAAGTTACTTGATGTTAATATGTAGAATTGTTTGTGTGAAAAATACTCAATATAATGCCTGCTCAGCTAAAAAGGGAGGAGGAAGGCGGGGGGGGAAAGCAGTTACACTGTATAGAACTCTGGTCCAGTTTGCAAAATGCTTATAGGGATTTCAGTTGTGTAGCTATTAAACTATGATGAATTACTTAAAACTTGGTGAAACAGCTATTTGGAAGAGTAACTACTCTTAAATAATACAGGCTCATTCTCAGTTGAATTCTATATAACGTAATGCTTAACTTTACAGCCTCTAGAGAATGAATTTTGAACATATGCAAACAATGACTTTTTATTAGGCATCAGTGTTGCAGTTTCCTTTAAGTTGGCTATGTAAAGCTTTGTCATGTACCCTATGCTTTCCTTTTTGTATTTTTGGTAAACTAGAAGGTGGAGTTCTAATTAAATAATAATTTAAGCGTGTGTAAGATAGCTTTCTGTTATATACTTTCCTGTGTGTAGAAATGACAGTGGCATGGAATGCTTGTGAGATTGACTTTTATTGGATAGCTAGGAAGCCCTTCAGTTGAAAATATACTACTTTGTTTGCATATACCATACAGCTAAAATTTGATAACTGTAATGCAGACTTTTCTTCAGTCCTGGTGCAAACTAATTTTAGAATCTTGCCTTAAAAAGAAAATGTGATGGAAGGAAAGGAGTCTTGCTGGTCTTTTATAGGAGAGCTGACCTTAGGAACTTACAGGGAGAAGCATTTTACTAAATATAACAGCTATTTTGAGGAAACTGATTTTTTTTAATACTTTTGCACAGAAAGAAAGTGATCGGGCAACTAATTTCATGCTTAAAAAAAAAAAAAACTCATGTCAAGAATTTCTGCTGTATGGGGTTGTCAAACTTGCTTACAAAATAAGCTTTGCATGTTGTATGTCTTAATCAGAGGTGTTTGGTAATGATTCAAATGGTGTTTTTTATCAAAAGAGTTCATGGTCTCTTGCATATTTGCCTCAGTGCTTGGGAAGCTCTTCTTATCTGTCCTGGATTGTATTTATTTTTGTCAATGAAGTCTTTATTCAAATGAAGGAAAGAGTGTCCTGTGAGATTCAGGGTATGGTTAAACACTGTCCGACCCAGATCAGTCAGTGGGGTAACTTTCTATTTTGGTATGGGTGTATCGTGTCTCTTCTCCCTCTTCTGAATAATTTTGTGAAAGCAAGAAGGCTAGGCTAGAAATAGATCTTTGTGTGTGTTCATGTCTATTTTATTGTTATGTATGACTTGATACTGTTTTCTTCTTTTCATGCAACCTAAAACAAGTGCTAATATTTCAACAGATACAGAATGACAGTCAAACATTGCACACTGGTATGCCTGTGAAGAGGCACTGCCAAAGTTAATTGTCTAGTGCAAAAGCTGGGAGTTCTGGCTGATCAAAGCAGGTAGGTGTGAAGGTGCTTGCATGGAGAAAAGATACAGGGGAACTCAATGCAAATGCAGTTCTTCCTAAGCAGAGCCAAATAATGTTTCAGGTGTCCTTTACCTCAGCTGACTTCCGAGCATTTTATTATAAAACTTGCAGTGGTCTTATACTAAATTATATTTGAAAAGAAGTATGTAATTTTAATTTGATACTAAAATATGGGTGAATTTGCAGCGCTGGTCCAGTACAGAAAATTATCAAGTCAGCAAACCTTCAGAAAGTGTTTTTTTTATGTGATGGTAGCAGTACAAGATAATCTAGAATGCATTTTTTTATGTACTGTTAACACTTACTAGGTTAAAAAATCAAAAATGTAATAGAGTTCTAATCTAAAACGTAACTGCCGTGGGACTTTTTCAGTTGAGTTTTGAACCTAATGACCAGACTTCATATTGCAGAGGTATCATGGTATGCTTGCGCATCAGTTGCAAGTCATGACTCTAAATTGGTTTCTGTCTCCACTGTTACCAGCACATGTCAGACAAAAATAAGCCTTAGTTACATCACACCACTTCGTAGTGCTGGAGAACGAACACAGCTTACAATAGCATTTGACATCAGTTTATGCCTCAGGAATAAGAGTAAGTTTCTAGGACGCTTAGTCCAGTTTTGGCCGTAGTGTTCTTATGGCTGCTGAAAATGAGAAAAGGATCAAACCTGTTGGTCAGATTACATGCTAAATTTGTAAGGTCAAGAATTAGGAACTTCTTTTAACGTAAAAGATGTAGAAGTTAATATTTGATATGGAAAGTAACATAGTAAAGGTTAAATTCTGAAATGCATGTTTTGAGTACTTTCCAAAGTAGAACTTAAAACAGAGGGCTTAAAAAAAAAAAAGCAGATTGTCTAGCTTTCATTTTTTTTCCAGTTCATCCATGTTGCCATTCACTAACATTAACCCATTGAATTTATATATATTTGAGTAAATACTTGTGTGAAAGGGATATTTTTGCTGTATTTGAGTTCTCCTTCACTACTCTGCTCTGATGCCTACAGTCTCTGGAGAAGAGCAAGGGTCAGAACCTACAAAGAAAAGCCTTGAGCTATTTTCATTTGAAAATTCAATTAGGGGAAGACAAACAACGAAAGAAAACCGCCAATCAATCAAAAACCAGCACTGGCATCCAGTCTAGGATGGCTTTTGAGCAGTATTGGAGTCATTCCTCTTAACGTTGCTCATGTGTAGTATTTTAACTTCCAGATTCTACAGATAGAGTGGGTGAAAGACCCTGACCAGAGAAGTGTAGGAATTATGTGAAGATTCAAAACTCAGTAAGAAAAATCTTAAAAAAAAAAAAAACAAAAAAACAAAAACAATTTTTTTAAAGCTTTAAAATTTATAGAAGCTAATTGCATGTAAATGGAATCAAATTGAATCATGTGAGCCATGTATTTAGACCTGAAAAGGAAAGCACAAAGACACTGTTAATATTAAGAAACTGCTGGTTTTGTGTAATTTCTTCAACTAAGTTCAAGATGTATGTAAGTACTGGGACTACTGTAATCTTTTTTTTGCTATAGTTGGCTTTTTTAAGGGAGAAAAAGCTAACAACTTGACATCATAAAAGATGTTATTTCTTAAACACTTTTCATATCAGCTCATGTTCTCTGCCTAGTAGTTTGAAGTATAGGATTTCCCAAAGGCAGAATGAAGTCTATCTTCCTGACAGAAATTTATATTAGTGCCAGTAAAGTCTGTTAATCTGATCTAAAATGTGTTTTAATTAGGCCATAAAAGGTTTGCTATCAACTGTACTTGGCATACGAAGTTGACAAGAAAAAAGGCATGTTGATAAGAACACTTAAAATATTCTTACAATGTGAACGGTTTATAAAATGAAAATAATTATAACATTGTTTAACAAATAGCCATTTAATTTCACAAAATTTATGCATCTATTAATGGGAATTAATTTTACAAAGTAGTATTTTCTATACTCACCAATCGATCAGTTTTATACCCCTAATATTTTCCTGCTGTTACATATGCTTGAAGAAATATTGTCTGTATTTCTCAAATGTATCGTGCCGTGACAGCTGTATACAACTTTGGAATTCTGTCATGCTGAATTTGGAGAAGTCATAGCTTTTTACCACTCCTAAACTGGAAGTAGGAAAGGTCTTTCAGTGAATGGTACCCGTGTGGATCTCGAGTAGGTCCGAACCCCTTGTGTGATAATCTAGACAGCACTGTTGCCCGCAATGGTATGTAGTAGGCTGTTAAAGAAGTTGAGCACAAAACATTTCTGGAAAGAGGCCAAATGCTGTAAAAGAAACTCTGAAATTCAGCAAGTCAAGATTCCTGTCATTCCAGTTGACTTCAAGTTTAGCTTTTAACGATGGGTTGCATGACACTTAATTTTTTAAAATCAGCGCTTTGATCTATTGTTTTGTTGCCTTTTCTCTTTCCTGAGATTTGATAACAACATTTCCTGGTGTAGCTATTATGATGTTCAATGACTTACTCATTTCTGTCCCCTCAATTCCCCCTTCCTCTCCCACTCCCCCAAACCAAAATAGACCAGCAAGTTTTGGGAACCTAGTTATTTTTTTCCTAGTATCAGTGGCTTAATTTAAGCAGTTAGCTTTACATCACTGTTGTTGATACTTCAATGTCCATGTCATGTTGGTGCTAATTTCCAGGAGAAAGGTGCTTTACTAAAATTTGTTGTTCTTGTAATGTTTGTTTTGAATAACAGTTCAACCAGATGCTGGTGCATAGATCCTGCAGTGGGTTTTCAGCCTGCACGTATCTAGAGGTATGACTAAACCAATGAATGGCATCAGGACAACAACTACTTCTCAACCTAGAAAGTTTTGTTTTTGCAGTTTCAAGTACTCCATATGGCCAGTAGCACTTTAAATCTAAAACAATTGTGTGATTGCATGATGCTATAAAATTTTAGTTTGAGGGCTGCGAAATAGTAGATCTAGCTGCAGGTATCTTGAATCTGATGCATCAGTTTGCTTTTTGTTTCCATGTTCTTTCATTTGGATCCTGTAGTAGTTGGAGCTGCAGTATTATAGAAAGGCAAAAAAAAAAAAAAGTGTTGCTTCTTGTACTCTATACCACTTACCAAATGCACAGATTCAGTGTTTTGCTTATTTTGCAGATGGTCTTCCACAGAATTTGCTCACAATTGTTCAGACTTTTCTTTATTGGCTATGGGGCAGAACCACACTGATGCAGTAAACTGGGGATCAGTCTTCACTCTCTCTTGAATTACTTAATGGCGGTGAACTCTGCCATGTAGAGAATGTAGAGAAAAAGCACTAAAGGGAGTTTTGCTCCCAGGGTCTCTATCAACAGTCAGGTCACTATGGAAGGGCAAGACTGCAGAGATCCCTTTCTTTCCTCAAATGAGCTGAGAACATGGATTCTAAGATTCTTTACCGTCTTCTGTATGCTCACAAGCAGAGATACCAGGGCCTTTCCCGACTTCATCTTTATCTGAAGATCATCTGCATGCGATGTTCTTGTCATCACAGCCAGAGTTTCTCCCTGCTCCGACTAGACGGATCCCATCACAGCCTGCACTTGAGGTAAATCAGCAAACTACAGTACAGTGACTGAGAGAAGAGCTGTTGTCTGTTCAGTTCCTTAAGCTGGCCTAACATCACATTTTTGTAACAAGAGTCAATTCTGATGATGGCTGAAGCAACAAAAGACCTCTCCCAGAATTCCCCTAAGAGGGATTCAGGTACTTTGGATAACCTGTTCTAGATCTCTTTTCTAGTCTTCTAAATCTTAGAAGAACAAAGGAGTATTTAGTAGCATTTCTTACCTCAAAATGCGGAATGATGCAGTTGTTTCAGCCTGAAATATGTATCCATACGTAGAAATCAGGCTAGTATTTTTCATAGCTAGAACTCAAACATGACCAATTTTTTTTTTAGTGTTCAACACAAGTCTACAAGGGAAGAAAGATATATGAAAGGATAAAACGTAGAAATAAAGGTTGTTGTTTTGTTTTTTTGGCAAAAGGAGAAATGCTATGACCTTGATGCAAGGAAGGGAACTTAAAAACAAGTTATTCCTAGCAGAATGTTTCAGAATGATCTCCCAGAAACTGTTTTGCTGCTTATCTATGAGGAAAACATCAGTGCAAAAAGTTCTCATAGATGCTTTTTTCCTCAGGTTTTGTATTGGATCTTTGTCTCCTCTACTGAACTGCTACATGAATAGAATAAGACCAAGTAATCTTCTCCTCCACACCCCTGAAGCCTGAATAGGTGATTTCATACTGGGCAGTATACTAAAGGTGGTCTGGAGTCTTTTTTCCAGTGAATAGGATCTTTCCCTCATTGTAGAGGACTTCTCAAAGGCAATCTTTTCTTGATATTACAGAGACACTAGACAGATTCTTGTTTGAAAGCAACCTACACTAAGCTGGGTCATGCTGCTTCATCTGCATTGATTTGCTCTGATGTCTTCTATTGCTTTGAGCTGGAAAGGAATATCAACTTAGTAAGTGTTAGTAATGTGGCTTCAACACCTATCACCTGAAATTAAACCTTTAATGCTGTGTATGGCATTGCAGTTGTGTGGTGTGTATTGTCAAGTAAGTAGCAAGTATTAGCAACTTGAAAAGTTACTGAGTCAAGGTATTTGCAAATTATATAATAAGAAAGAACCTTATATGCACAAGGATATCTGAGAAGATATGTGCTTTAATTGTACTGTCCTTTTGTGATAGTTTTTTTAGCCAGCAAGTAGATAGCAGAAGAAATTCTTTCCTTGAACACATCCTGTTTGTTATATTTTTTTCTCTTCATTTATTTTTATCTTGTATCATCTTACTGGAAGTGGAGAACATAAACATAATCCTAGGGACATCTAATGGCCAATTACATTTATGTATGTTTTGGTCAGTTACTTTTCTTTGCAATCAGAAAGATCCTCTTTCACAGAAACACATATGCAGGATGAAAAGACTGAACCTGACTCTCTAACCTTTTGAAAGTTGATCTTTAATCAAAAAGTCAGTATCTTGTCAAATTGAAAAGTATAGGAACACATCTTGGTCTAATGTTGTTCAAATGAAAATATCTAGGTAAATGTCATGAAGTTCCCCTAAAGGACGATTAATCCTCATTTCTTCTATAAAATAGTCTCTCTATTTAGAGCAAAACCTCTTACCTTAAATTGAGATAATACCACCATGTTTGTTGTCCTTGGAGACAAAGGCAGAACATCTCTCTGTGTGCCCAAGTAGTTTCTTTGGAATTGATTTGCTGATTTTTCTAGTGTAGGATATCAGGTCCTGTTATTGGTGACTTTCAGTCGTCTGTTTAAAAAATGATGAAGCTTTCCTGTTTACTACCCTAACTGCAAAAATTAAAGATACCTTCTTAACAACATATTAGTGCAGTGATGTGAAGGACGAAACCTAGGTTTCATTCCAGTTTTTCTTTACAACATTAAATCATTTTAANTGGTAGCCTCTCATCTGAGGCATATATGGCTCAACAGCTACCCCGTATGCAAATACCACACACTCTTGCTGTTGTGCAAAAGCTATTGC
>VXAL01001160.1:278848-297828 GCA_013399475.1 Chauna torquata | reverse complement strand
ATGGTCCATGACTCTGGAAAACATCCACTGAAGTGTTTCATGGGAGTGTTTACACACCTGCTGCTGGCATGTATGTAGAACTTCACAGGATAGTAAAATTTGAAGTATCTTTTAAAATGTCTTCCTGTTCTGTGGTCATACTCTGCATTAGATGAGAAAGCAGGAAAAAATTAATTTGGAAAGTGTTTTTTGAATGTGTGTAAAAGATGGAGAAATGAAGCCAGACTGAAGCATGTAAGAGTGAATGAACAGAGACTTCAGTGCAGTTGGTGCGTATGGACAGGATGCTCCTGAGTGATTTCAGGACTGCAGAGAAATTCAGGCTAAGCTGGGTATTGGAAAAGCACAGGAATTGAAATAAGTATTCAGCTAATGTAGGAACTCTCCTTCATCAGGCAGTACACTTGCAGAAAACCACTTGCAGCAGTTATTGCTTACAGGAGGTGTGTGTGTGGGGGGAGCTTGAAACTAGCAAAGTCGGGGTTCCTGTAGATCTGTTGCTCATGTGGTTAGGTTCTGCGGTGTCTAAGAGTATGAGCTCTGGGTTGCAGCTTCCTTGTGCATTCTTCATTGATTATTTATGACCTAATGGTGTCTAAAACAATTGAGTCAATACTGCATTTTTTTTTTTTTTTGAGGGGAAAGTAGGCGCAAGTTAGAAGGGCTTCTGGACTCGCTCATTTATTTAAATGCAACTTTTTAAGAACTTGCATACCTTTGGAAGCTGTAGCCCTCTGGATCTGGTTGAAATTAGAAATAGGTTAAAATGATAGGGACATGAGATTGAAGACATTCACAGAAAGAACTTGTATTAGTTCCTTTCTTAATAAAGCTAATTAAGGGTAATTTTAAAAATGAGAATGTTATAACAAACTCTTCAGCTTCCCCAGTGCTGATCTCCTCTGTTTTACCTCTAGTACTCCAGAACACGACTAATATATTGTCTGATTGATCTCTGAACTTTTTAAACAACATTTACACAGCACCTACTGACATTATTTTCTTTGAGTATTTTAGGGAACAGTAATGCTTTCTTGTATTATACTGAGGAGTGTTCCAAGAATTGTTTTCTGTATTGACATTTCTGTTCATTTTATGCTTATATTGGTGATACCTTTTAAGTATCTGTTCCCCTGTATTAATGCTAAATTTTAATTATTTTTAGCTATCTTTCCCTATACTTGCATTCACTTGGCAGACTTTTCCCACTCTCTCCCTTTTTAAGAGTACAGTAGTCAGGTGTCTGAATTATTTCCTTTCACTAGGCAGAATTGTTGTTTTGTTTCTTATTAAATCAGTTTTGCAAATGGGAATGATCAACAGTAATACTGCATTGGTCCAGAGAATAAATGCTTAAGAAAAATCAAGGAAACAATCAATTCTCCTATTGTATCAATTCTCCTATTGTGTTTTTGGAGAACGTATTAACTTGGAAGACTCGAGTATTCCCCTGTGACTGGCATTCAAGCCAGTGGTTCCATTGTGGCAGTACTTCAACTGCAGGACATTGTGCTTGCCTTTCCAGGTAATCCTAACACCCAGATTCCTGCTTGTAGCTGAACTCAAGTTACTGCTTCAGGTTAACTTTCTGTCTCCTTAAAAGACTACTTTAATTCTAAACTTGGTGGCAGTGTAATAATGATTAAAAAGGGCTGTGTTCCTGCCCATTTTTTATGACTTGGAAAATAAAACATTTTTCTAAGGGCTTGAACACAATATATTGATGAGGTGAATCTAGGACCTTCACTTGCATGTACACTTCAGCAGTGAGTGATTTATATTGCCACGTTTTGTTCCCCTGAACTGTCATCTGTTTTTCCCCTCTTGGAGCTCCTCCTGCTTCAAAATCAGGCTTACTCTGTGATTTGATGTACTTTATAAAGAAATTATCCTTTCTGCCTTGGGTACTGAAGTATATGCAAGATGTGACTTGACAAGCTGTTTGTATTTGTTTCATTTGTATGTTTCTTTGCATACAGTGCAGAATTTTAAATCGGAGGTACTTGAGAACCACATATGCACGAGGCCTTGGTTCAGTGAATGATCTCACCAGTTTGATCAGCGTGTGATACTCAGTTATCCTCAGGACGCTCCTTGGAAAAAAATTTTGTTGACTGTACTGTACTGGAGTAGACAGCATAGTGACTGGCTTTCTGCGGGACGAGTTGCCTTGTTGCCTGAAGGAACTTTCTTCAGCTCTAGCTAAAAGCAAAGACAACAAAACTGTCTCAGCCCCTTATTTCTTTTGCCTTTCTTCTTTCCTAATGAAGAGATTTTCTTTACCTAGCAAACTCCCCACACTTTTCAGTGAATCCTCAGATTGGATAACTCCAGAAAATTCATCATTTTCAATGTGACTGATGACCTTAACTTACGAAGTACAGTAATTCTGATACTAAAAAGCAAACAAAACCCCGCAATGTGTCTCAAAATACAGGAATTTAACTTTTTTACCTAGAATTACAGTGACTATAATGTACTATGAATGCTATTTCCACCTCTCCGCTTCAAATCTACAGTTGCACTTAGTCTGTCTAAAGTAACTTAGGATGTCATTTTTTTTCCCTTTTCCGCTTGATGCCAAAAAGGAGGAGGCCTTGCTTACTAAACGAGTTCCATGGATGGTATTTTATTACAAATATTTAATAATGTGGTTTCTAAGGCAAGGGTTTTTATCTGCTCCCCAAATGAACTTGCCTTTCTTTGTACCCACAGTTGAAAATTGTTCCCTCAAAGTTCTGACGTAATTCAGATGGTATGACAGGCTGTCATGCAAGGATTTCATGAAGACAAAAATCTGACTAAGTTGGAGTTAGAGACCTATAATATAAAGTAAATTATAACAATGTTTTTTTAACATGACTAAGAATAATTATCTTTGGGGATTTTACATTTTTCCCCATAGCCGAGCTTTTGAAAAAGGAGTAATTGGCATTTGTGAATGTTGTGAGGTTCTGCTAGTGAAGACCTGCTTATAAGCCCTGTCCCCTTGTTGCCTGGTTTCTGTCTATCACACTGACCTTATTTTTTTCTTGAGTGGGTTTGTAGTATTTTCTTCCTCCTTTAAATGTTGTAGAGAGACTTAGTTAAATGTTTAAAAGTTAATACGTATTTTCCTCTACTGTGCTGTTTGTGATGGCTTTAGCTGTGAGTTTGTTAGACTTTTGCTAAATTGAAATATTCATACAGGTAAAGGAACTAAATACAATTTTTTGTTTTACATAAAATTTTATGCTCTTGTCTATAGAACAAAGCAAAATAGCATCTTTTTAACCCATGAATATTATGCAGGGATGTGCATGGACACACACACACACACATATACACACACATTTCCCACATTTCTGTGTATCGGGTTACAAAGGTATCTGTTGAGTAACAGTATTGTGTATTTTTTTTTACAGTATCATCTCCTATACTCTTCAATGTATGTTGTGTGAGACTTGCATTGAAGGGTGAAAGAAAACTGGTAAATGTCTTCAACTTAAGATGTCTTAGAGTTGATGTCTTGAAGAACTGCTTCATAGCACTAGATGCTCATACTGACCTTTAAAATGAAAGCTAAATCCAATAAACGCTCACAGTAAATCAACTAATGTGATTACTTGCAGAAAGCAGACTCATATAGCAAATTCTGTGAGGATTCCTGCTGAAGTTACACCTCAGTTTATGGGGAAGTTGGGCTACGGGGGCAGATGACTATTTTTGAAGCGAGGACGTTGTGAGAGAGACGATTGCTTTCCACAGCTTCAAAACCTTTCATCTGTGTATACTTTCAGCTGTCCAGTAAGTTAAGTGTGAATTTATATCAACTTCAAACTCCTCTAAGAGCATATTGGAGTATCAGGTATATTTTGACTGCTACATACGTAGTGCTGGTGCAGAATATCAATTTTGTAAGCAGCTTTGAGGATTCAGCTTAAATTTCTTACTTCTGACTTTAAATTCCATGAAAACCAGCACCTAGTCATTAAATAGATAAGGCCTTTAAAATTTTTTTCCAGCCTTTCACACTATTATACTACATTTGTCAAGTTCTTAATTAATACTGCACTAATGTTTAATGGTTTTGTCCTCACAAGGAGCAATAATCTGTTGCTGCAGTGGTGGTACTCCTTTGTCATTAGGTATGGCTGTAGGAAGCTTTTTTTTTTGCCATCTGTCACTCCTGTGCTGCTTTTTTGATTTGACCTGAATGCTCTTGCTCTGTCAAGGTTTAAATGCTGAGCACTGACTGATTAGCAAGGCATTAACTCACTTAATTCTTTCATTTTTAAATAAAGTATTAACATGGTTTTGGTGGCCACTGATTTGCATTTTAAGAGATGGCTTATGTAAGCAGTATGGATTTTTAACCTATTTGTGGTGGTTGGTATTTTGCAGTTCTGTATCTATCTAAAATCATGAAGTTTAAAAAGAATTGCTGAATCTGCTTGCTTATGGTAACTGTTGCAGTGATGAAAAGCAGATACTTTACTAACTTTGAAGATGAAACTCCCTTGTTAATGAATAAGCAAAAGTGTGCAAGCTTGGTTCAGAACAAGTATTTGCAATTTTTTTTTACATAAGGGATTTCCTATGGTTACAAAGCAACACAATGTTTATTTATCAAGAGGTGGCTTTGCCACTCCTTTGGCTTACTACCTGAGTACCTAGTACCTGAGCTAGCTTGGTGAAACTTGGAATAAGGTGGGCTAGGACTTGAGGACGGTGGAATCATGCCTGCTAACTATGGTAATGAAATGAATTATGTGGCCTGCAACTTAGTTGTTTTTAGCAGTTTATAAAGTTCAAGTATAGTGGACTGAGTATTTCTCAGTCACAGCCATAGCAGTATATATGACCGAAGGTCCCACTGGAGGGGAAGAAGTGAAAATATTTTCACTACTTTTGCTTTAGAAGTGGATTTGAATGCTGAAGTGGCTCTCTTGCTTTTATGTTGTTTTTACAAGAGGCTCAACTCAAGATTTCTATTTTGAGGAGATGCTTCTGAGTCCTGAAGCCATCTATAAAAAGATTTTCATAAAAGGATCTTTCCTTCATCTAAGAACTCAAGAAGATTCATTAATACCACTTCAATTTCCTGTTCGTGGGGAGGGCATAAGAGCAGTTAAACCTCTCCTCTTGTGGCTTAGCAGAGGACTGGATACTGCAGTGCAGCCTCTTTCCAAGAGGTGGCTGCTGAATTTCACATGCACTTTGGTCCTTGTGGATTAACAGGTTCTGTCTAATACTGTTACCAACTCGTGGTATCCTACCTTTTTTAGGAACCTGTCTCACTTTATACTCTGGGAGCTGATGTGCTCTTGAAGGGCATGTTGGTATTTCTGGTAGGTGTAGTTGACTTGTGTGTGTCACCCAAATTATGGGGTACCTGCTGACTCTAAACATATGCTTATCTGGCATCACTATTTGCAAAGGAGGGCAGTGCAGTGCAGTGCAGAGGGCAGCTCTTTTTTTCCTAGATGCTGTGCTGAGCGGTCCTCCTGCCAGGGCTGTTTAGAGGGGCTGTTCTGATGTCTTAGCTGGAGATCCTGGGGCTCCCCTCCTCTCTTCCTGTGGCGTGTTACAGCTTTTGTTTCGTACTAAAGCTCTTATGTGTTTCAGTGTGTTGGAATAGAGAGATGATGTAGCTGGGGCATGTGTAAGGAGAAGCAAGACAGAGGTTTTGCAGAGAGGCTTTTCCCGAGAACTCTCCTTAATGTACAGTAAACACAAGTACACCAGGCTTATCTTCCCCTCCCTAGCTGTGTATCTTTTGGGTGAAAGGCTATTATTCACATTCCTGGAGGCCAGAATAAGATAGGGAAGTTTATTGCTTGCAGATGGTGCTTAACATGCAGAAATACATGCTTTCTGCTTGTACGGTTACATTACTTAGAGAACATCTTACACAGCTTGGCTGTAACTTTTTAATTGCATTAACACATCCGAGGTTGGAGTTTTTGTTCTTTACCGATCCTTTTTCTAGAGCTTATTTTGCAGTTATGTAGGCCGAATAAAAGGTGGTTCTTAGCAAATTAGTTGTTGCAATAAAGGAACCACAATTTACTGAAGTCATCTTCTTCGTTGCCTTTTAAAATGCGACTGAAAGTATGAATAAGACTAAGAAATGGTCTTTTGAGCCGTAAAGACTTTGTTTTTGCATTATCCATATACTTTGGACTAAGCACCATACTTCTGAGTTCATGTGGAAGGAGAAGCTGCACATACAGTAATTAAAAGAATGTTGACATAAGTGTATGGGATACTTGCTTTGTGTTAGTCATTCCTTCTGTAGCCTGAGCAGTGAAACGATAACGGTTTGACTAGGGATTTTTAAGTTCACGTTTCTCTGATGAACAATGTTGAAACTGATGAAGTTCTTAGAATTAAATGTTACGGGAAGAATTATGAGAATTTTAGGCCGTGTATAACTGTTCTGTAAATCTAAAGGTATCTTCTTGAAAGGCTTCTTTTCATGCTTTCATGTTGTTACTGTGATATCCAAGTTCTATCATAAATGGATGTGCCAGGACTTGACAAGTTGGACCAAATTTAATACTATTTTGGTAATGGAATTAAACCAAGATAAATTTGACATGATTGCTTTCCAGTACTAAAATTATCCCTGAACATCATCAGTATGCGAGTAGTTCTCAGCTGACAGTGATGGCATGCACTTTGTTTCCCTTCTTTCTTACTGTTATATTGAAAAATGTGTTTTTTATTTTAATGATGATTTCAAAACCTATGGCTGTTGATCTGAGTAAGCATACCGAATGCATTTAAAAAGGTCTTGTCTGTCTTGTACCATTTCCTCCTGTATTCCCCCCCACTCTCCCTGGAAAAGTTCAGAGATGTAGTCTTCATAATACTTTACATTTTCGTATGAAAATATGGAGTTGATATGTAGTGCATTGTTAGCAGATTTCAGTCCTGTATGACTCCAGGTACTGTTGTAATATAAATACTAAATGTGTGTTTCATAACAGTAGTGAAAGTGAGAGAGTAATTCTACAGGGAACTTTTTTTAAACTAAAATGCGGCATGCTGAGTAGACATTTTAAGGCTGGAGAAGTAGGGAGTTGTCCTTTCTTCTCAGCTTTACCCTGCCTAGTTCTAGTTCTTGCTGTTAGCCATGTTTTAAAACTTTAAAACATTTTTTTCCATTTTAAAAAGGTATTTTTTTTGTTTGGCTACCCACTTCCACTTGGTGAGTATGACATCTTTCTTGCCACTTTCCTCCCTCTACCTCAGCTGTTATAATGTTGACTTTACGAGTGAACCAGAACTTCCTCTCCCATGTTCAATACAAAAAAGGTATTCTCTTAGAACCTTCAGAGAAACTCCTAACAGGTCAGTGTTTGTGCAAAAGCGGCTTAAGTGTGTTGTATATCCTCTTGCATGGTCTTTGTGTTATATCCTCTTGTGTGTGATTCTTTGTCCGTGTTGATCTGTAGGCTGCTGACAATGGAGCCACAGCTTCCCTGATACTACTACAGGTGAAAAATCAGTAATGATGAGGGAAGGATCAAACTGAAAAATAAGGGCAATTTATATTGAGAATGTCTAATATAAACTAAGCATATGGTTGTGTGGGTGGCCATAGACTTTCTGAAGCTCCATGCTTAGAAAACCTGCCTAACTAATATTTGGGTTAATCTCTAGCTAGTAGAGCATCCAATTCCAGATGCTTGGTAACCAGAATTTTTGCAGTCTCACCCACTGCTCCAGATTCATATTGTTCATCTGTCCATTTGAAATGCCTCTCTCATGGAGTAGTTCTAAAATTACCCACTGTTTTGACCTGACAGTAACAGGAACATGTGAGCTCCTCCTGGTGCTGTTCAGCCAGCATGTGGCTGCTTGCACCATTCATCAGAGACGATACTTCTGCACAGAAAAATAGGGCATTTAAAATGTTGTGCTGACTCTTAGTGTATATTTGACCTTTCCGTCACTGTGACCGACAGCTTTTCAATTTATCATTGCCGTGACAAGAGCACAGCCTGTTCGTTACGTCAGATATGCAGTGCTGCTTGCTAAAATTCAACCATTAAGGCCTTGCTCCCCTTGTAAGCACTGTAAGAACCTAACTTGCTTGTCCTTACAGGTGTTGAAGGTGCTGCCTCGTTCAGCTTGTCTGGCTAAGCTCATTGCTCTCAAAATATGAATTTTTGTAGAATTTCTTGCGCATCTGTGAAACCTGGGGAAGGAGCCTTAGAGTATAATTCAGTAATAGTAGCTGTTCTGCTGTTTTGTAAATAAGTCATGGGGACCAAAGAATTTGGAAACACTGAAGTTATAATCTAAATAAAAGCAGATATTGATTTCCAGTTTTTCAGAACAAAAAAAAAAATGGAATTGAAGAGGGATCTGGAAGAGTGGAAGAGCCATCACCACATGCATTGATAGAGAAGGACAGAGTTAGGGTTACTGGAGAAAGTAGTAAGTGGGAGGTGATGGAAGGGAACAGCTTTTCAGTTGTAACATGAGAAGCACTGCCCTGGTGCCTCATAGTCTGTTCCTCTTCCATTTTCTGAGTAAGTTTTTTTCTTTTGTGCATGAAAAGGTTTGCAACTTTGCAGCTGCTATAATAGTTAGTAAGGAAAGCAAGAGATCTCTCACCCTTCTAGGCGTAAAATGGTACTTTGCAAATTCCAAATAGTGTCTTTAGTTTTGTTTCATATACCTTGCAGAGCTGCTATATAATTAAAACTTCAGCTGTCATCACCCATACAACCCAAACCTCCCATACTTTTTAATCTCTTTATGGTTCCCATCTTTGAAATGCTACGGTGAATGAGTTTTTTGTCATCAGATGATTTAGATAATTTATCCAAAGTTTAAAAACAAACATCTGCCTAGTGTTAGTTACATATTTAATTCTGTTGTGAATTGTGAATTAAAACAGTTCAAAATCATCTGTTTGCTGATAGACAGTGCTATGCAAATAGTACATGGTAGATAGTCCAGTTGCTTAGCAATAACATTAACAGTTGTGTTTATAAAGCAAATATAATGTGATATGGTCAACAAGGTATGTGGTGCTTTTTGTATTACTTAAGTGTCCTGATAACTGTTGGAAAACGTTTATTAGGATTACACATGAGCAAGCACCTGACATTTAAGAGCAACAACTTGAGTAAGTAAATCTGATAAATGATGTGCTTGTGTGTTTTAACCTATACCTCCCCCTTCCCCCCCAACTTAAGACAAGTGGTGAACATGATGATTTTCCAAACGCCTTAGCTTTGAACTTTGAAATGTTATTTTTCAGGGGTTTGATAAATACTCCTGGAATGGCTTTGGATGTTCAGCCTGGAAATACTACAGGTGATGGGTTATGTGATTAAAAGGCTTGTCTCCACACGCCCAGAGAAACCCAGAGGCACAGCAGCAGGCGGGGGAACCCCAGGAACCTCATGGGAGGAAGGAGCCCCTGACCTGGTTCCTGCCAGGGCTGTCACTTGAGATCATCAGCCCCGGGGACCTGGGTGACAGCCACTTGATGAGTAACTGAGGCTCTCCAGGCCAGCCTGCGGACTGGGAAGGGCAGGTGGGGTCACTGCAGGACTTGCTGTGGAGTGCAGGGAGGAACATTTTGGGAGTGCATATGGCTCAGTATGGGATGCTTAAGGGAGGGACCAAAGGTGGGGAAGGGGAGGGATCAGGGCGGTTATGGGGGAAGGAACAGCTGGGGAATTTAAAGAGAGAGGCTGGTTGTGTGTCAACAGGTGACCAGAGAGTATGTTCATCTGGCCATGCAGTGCCCTGGTCAGTGTGGTCTGGCCTGTCCTCTCATAAAACTGTTTTCAGTCCCTTTCTCGGGTAAGGGGCTGCTGTCTGTGTGCGTATGGGGGTCGAAGTGCCAGCAGCTAGTGTTAGACCCTGGTGACAGGGGCCCGTGTGTCTTGGGTGCCACAGCTGGAGCTAGTGAGGGCACGCATATCAGCGTGTGATAGCTGGTGGCCGCCAAGCTGGGCTAGCCAGTGGGTAGGAGAGACTTGGGAGACAGGTATCAAGGCGGTCGTGAAGTCTGAGCCAAATATGCGTGCGTCTGCATGGGAAAACTGGAGGAGCTGGCTGCTGGAGGAACTGGGGGTCTGGGTTTGGCTGAGACCCCAGTTTGTGTGTGCATGAAGTAACTGGGGGCAAGAGGCTCCAGGAGCCAGTCCAGCCTCACTGCTGGGTTGGACCGGGACATGGAGTTGTGGTGCCTCGCCTCTGTCAAGCTGCTGGGTTCAGCAGCTCCTACCAAAGGGATGTGGGTCAGAGGAGATGCTGAGGCTCCTTGAAAAGTCTCTCCTTATTCAATCTCAAACTGAACATCTGAGACTAATTACTTCAGAAGGTGCTGACTCTGGTTTTCAAATAGACTATGCTGATGAAAAGCATGAAGAGGATAAGAAACTTGGTGATATTATTTTAAATATACAAGTGGAACAATGGAAAATTATTTTAATGTAAGGACGTGTAGATACTGTGGCTTTTAGAAAGTCAGAAGTTAGTTTATAACTAACTTTGTCTTCCAAATTACGGATGTTGAAAACCTGGTTTAGAATAAAACTTTAAATGGACATGCTGTGTTCAGCAGCATCGTACCCCTGCTAGACTGTACTAAGTGGATTTTCAAAGTGTTAATGGGATCTTTTTGGTACCATGTTGTCACTTATTATTAAACTTTTTTTTTAGGCTGCTTAGGCAAATTTCAGGGTCCCAGATTTGACCTTGAAGCCTTCTCCCTGCACACTTCCCCTAAAGGAAAATACAGAAATCCAGGCGGGAGCAGCATGCAATTAAGTGTTTTTAGTTTCTGGGATAGTCCTCTATTCTGACTTAGTGGAGGTTGCAAATCATATTCAACCTGTAACATGTTTCACCCTATTGACATAAACTTAATCTGAACAAAAACCATTTTTCATAAAAACCTAAATGCTTAAACTGTTCTTAGTAATATTGCTTAATCTTATGTTAGCTGACAGCTTTTCAAACATATTTTGCTTTGGTGAATTCTCTCCTCCACCTATTTGGCTGGGGGAAATATAACTGTCAGAGAGAGAGGGGGAAAAAAAAAACACAGGAAAAGTGGAAAGCTACTTGCAGTAAGCATGTGAATAGATGTTTGCTGTTGTGCTGTGTGGAGTCTCAGATGTTTTGCTGCAAGGCTGTTTCAAAATGTCACAGGTGCTGTGTAAATAGGTTGCTATGTAGTCAGCCATATTCTTGTACCCAGTTCAGGTGCGCTTGGCACCTTTAAAAAGTACTTTTTTATTTTTAAAACATGCTCAGTACTCTGGAGAAGCTCAAGGTAAATGCTGTAGCACCATTTTAGAGTCTCAACTATTTTGGACCAACTGATCTAGGGGAAAAATGGGGAACACTGTTTGCTTCACATGAATGTACTGTTTTTTAAAAAAAAAAAAAAGACGTCTTGTGCTATTTGAGGAATGATATGCAGCCTATTAGCTGAAGACTGATGTAATGGTAGAAGAGAAAGGTCTCTGATACCTCAGTGTGCGATGTGGAATAAATAAGTTGATGGGACATACAGAAGCTGAGAGGGATCCTGAACCTGGAACGAATTGCCTTCAGGTAAAATCTGTAGGGTGGCAAAGTGTTTGCCTGCCATGTAAAAATGGAAAGGCCACCTGCTGAATTTAAGATAAAAATTTAAATTGAATTTTGGAAACTAAAAATGAACTGCCTTATCTTTTTTTTAAAAAAAAAAAAAAAGAGAAAGCAAAAAACATATTTATTTCAGCAGAGGAGTCTTTTGGAAAGAATGTGTTATGCAAACCAAGTTTCCAAGGAGTCTGTAGACAAAACAGACTTCAAAGCTTGATAGGCTAAATGGCTTGTCTTCTAGTGCAATTATTGGGGTGTATAAGTATTAGCAGTAAACTAATGTGAAGGTTTACATGAATCTTGGAAAACCTTTTGTGAGTGTTTATGAAGATTGGCATTTGGCCTTGTGTGGCACAGTGTATTGTAAATAAGATGATTTTGTGGCTCAGATGACTTGTGCAGTTCTGCGTCCGCCCTTTTGAATATGGGGCGGATCTTTGCAAGCTGTGGGAAGGTCTCAATTCCAGACAATAATGAACTACTGAATTCTGATGACTGATTTTTTTGGTTATTTGCTGAGGATCTTAGTGGGTACGTGTCCTTTCAGTCTTTGTTCTGCATGTTTTTCCCATATGAATACATGGCACTTTTAGTATTTTTTTTCCCGACTTGCTTAGCAGGTGACTTGCAGAGATGAATCCTGCTCATCCTCAGCAATTGAACACTGTGGCTCCGTTATAGGATTAAATCTTTGATTCAGAAGTCATTAGCTTCATCCTCTTTGACCACTAAGTACCAAATAAATATTTTCCATTGTATATTGTGTTAGCTTCTGCAAGATATAACTTGACTTCTAAGGCATGTTAACGTTTAATCATAATAAAAAAAAAAAAAGGTAGATTGCTTACCTGAATATTTAGATATGGATTTTTTTTGTCAGTGTAGTGTCTGCTTACTGATTACTCACTTTAAAAATGCAAAACATCGGAGTATGGGAACAATTGCAATGATTCCGGACTCCATTCCATGATATTTTTCCCTTTTACTTGTTAACATGCTTGCGTGCCTATTCCTGCCTTCACTGATCTTATATAGAAGTTATCGTTTCTTTCCTGTTCTTGCTTGCCAATAAGTCTTAAGCTAAATTAGTTGATGAAAATGTCTCTATTCTACTGTTGCTGAGTCAGAAGTGTTTATTTAAAGATGATGAATTTAGTAATCATCAGACCATGCTTAAATCATCAGGAATGCTAATTATAGATAGGCTAACCTATATTTCTGAAATACTTGAAGCCCAAATCCTTCCCTATTAAGTTTGTTAATAAACGAATCAATTTCAGTTGGAAATGGATGACACTATAATTCACATTAGGCAAAAGTAGCAATTATCTAGAGGCAAACATGAAACTTGTATCCTGTGACATGGGGGGTAGAGAAGCAGAGTGAGATTCTCTTTTGTATGTTCTCTAGAGTAAGAAAAGAATAAAACTGCTTGAGATTTTTTTATGCTGGAAACATAATTGAATGTTTTATGATTTCCTCTGTTTTGGTGTATTTTGAATGTTCTCACAGCTCTGCCTTTCCAACTGTGCTATCTTTTCTTAATTCTAGTGTTTTCTGTTGGCATTTTTATTAGCTAATCTATAGGGGTCATAGTGTTGTATATAGCTAGTGTATCAATGTCAAATAATTGGACAGATGATAAGGAATAAATTAAGTCTTCCATCTAGCTTAACTATTTATTCAGCATTTTATTTCCAGTAACTAAGCTATCTATAGTGGTGGTATCCATCACTAACTGGAGTAACTTTCCATTAAAAGTTAATTCTGAGATGGAGCTATTTTAGAGAAGATTGGAGTCTTCAGTTTCTTTTGGGTGCAGAGCATGAGACGGTTTTTGAGGTAAAGACTCTGAAATGTTGATCATTTAATTTTTGTCTATTGCACGTGGCAAGGAAATACCCGGATTGTTGTCTGCACATGCCAGTTGTTAATCTGGAAGTTTCATTTTCTTGATAATTGTGCAAGGTAATGATGGCGTAATGGACTTGCATATTGATGCGAAGCAGCACTATTTTACTGAAAATAGAATCCTCTTTGTTTTCAGAGATAATTTTTGGTTTTCAAAAAAAATGTCATTGTTCCTGGGTTTGCTTTTAAAACTAATGGAAACCTGGGTACTTGTAGTAAGAATCCATGGGGCGGGGGGGAATGAAAGAATTTTTATTGCATCTGACTAAGGTGCAGACTGTTCAATTAGTTGTGCGTGGTGTGCTTTCAGAAACCAGTCACCACTTCTAGGGAAGAGTCCCTGTTTAATTACAGTTGATTGAAAAATAATTCAATACAGCTTTCTAATATGTTAACATTTGAGCTAAATAGACCCTTACATGTTAGGCTAAGTGGCGATAAATAAAATGAAGAGTAGGCAGGTACAATTACTTAAATTACTGTTAGTGTGTCTGTATTCAGGATGAACATTTTTAGATCAAATTTTAAATTGAAATAAGTTTGGGCTGTACTAGTACAAGCAAGCCTTAGGTGTACTTTACTTTTGAAAGGGGAATGTCAAATAAAAAAAAAATGCATGTTTCCCTGTAAACAAAATGGTTATGTTTTATGGGCAGAGATAATTCTTTAATCGGTGCTATGATTTTTAAATTATTTTCCAGTAGCTATAGGATTACAGTAGCTTCAAGAGAAAATGGTATAGATGGCATGTGAGATTAGCTTTTTAAAAAAAAAAAAAGTAAAAATTGGTATTTCCCACAAATGCTGTGGGAAATTCTGTGGTTTTAATGAAGACACGTTCAGTACGGCAGTCATGTTGATGAAAGGCAGGCTAATACAACCACCGTGGCCAATATTATATGCATTGCTACTCCTCTCCTTTCCCTACCAACCTATCCCCTTCAAGTTTAATTTTAATATGGTTTATAGTTTAGGCATAAAGGTAACGCTGCTTTATGATGATTCTAGCTTCTAAGAGCTTTGGGAAAGAAATTGTGAGAGGGGGACTACCCTGAAAAGAATGGGTTAATCTGAGCTTTTCTTCAAATCCTTCCCAAAATTCAAGGATCAAATACACACAAATTTTCTGACACCAAGTATGAGCCTTGTCTTATTCCTGCCCCCCAACATTAAAAGAGATCTTAATGGGGAAAAACCCAACTTCCAGCACCTGTTACCTAAGTTTCTTCAGTGAGTTCCTGCTGTGTCAAATAACATTTTCTTTTTTTTTCCTCTGACCTGAATCTCTCAAAACTTTGTGACAACAGGAGATTGTCACCTCATTAAACTTTTGTATGGCTTAGCCGGGACAGTCAGTATTTGAGAATAAATGAGTCTGAGCATCAGAAGAATGTTTTGTGCCTGCGTAGAGTCCCAGTTCATAACTGCCAAGTTTAGGCAACTGCTTATCTTTGGGCTATTCTTAACCTCTGCAAACATGTATTGCAAACATTTCTAGCGTGTCTTTAACCTTGCTGTTAGAGTTCAGTCTGGAGTACAATTTCTGGCATTAAAAAAAAAGTTCTGTCATAACTTTTCTGACCATCGAGTTACCGAAACTGTAGAAACATCAATCTTCTCTAACTCATAGAAACCACAGAAAAAGACATTCAGTTAAGCAAGTGGTTGCTATCGTCTGTCAGTGCAGGCGAGAGTGCTTGGCATTCAAATGGTAACTGGCTCTTGATGGACTTCAAAAATACTCAAAGTTGTAGTTGCTTAACATAGACAATTTGAGAATAATGTTAAATGGGGTGACACAAGGTTCACCCCATGTATCCAGTGAATTTATATAGTCTTAATAATGTAGCAGGTACCCTGCTTTCTTCTGCGTTTTTTCTCTAAACTATAGACAGTGGCAATCATTCATCTATACATCTCTTAATTTCAATGTTTCTGTTCTCCTTTTCTGCTTTATTTTCCTTTTGAGTTCCAGAACTGACTGTGGAAAGCAGTACCCTCTGAGTTATTCATTAAATGTCTTTGCACTTTAACAAACTGTTAATGGTGGTTTAATTTGGGCAGCCTTAATCTAAACATTTGGACTGAAACAGTGGTTCATCTAGTTACAGATTATGAACAAAGTAGTCCCAAGTTATGCAGTTGTTGAACTTTGTGAAAGTTCTGTAATGGTAAAATGACCGCTTTTACAAAGCATATAAAATTCATGCAGACTCATAGGCAGGCTTTGAACATAAAGTTAAGACCAAAGAAATCTCATTTGTGCCTGCTTTGCTTTTTAAGTATTACCTATAGTTGCCTGTTAATCAGAAATGGTGGTTTGACTTTTTTTTGTTTTTGTTTTTAAATGGATTCTACTAAAGTCTGCAGTCTTCAGAGCATTAACATTTTGATTGTTTCTTGGGGTTGCTTTTTTTGATAAGATCTCTTGCCAGTTTGGACATAGCCTTCTTTTAATACTGTCTGCACCCCAGAAACTTTGACTATTGTTTTTACATATGTAGTTGGATCTTATTAGCGTGATCTGGTAGCACAGTTGTATTGTCTTGAGTTCTTGAGGTCTCTGGGTGGTTCAGAGCTAGAATTTAGTTGGATTTACATTTTCAAGGCACATGAGCAGGGTGTCACCTGGGACAGTACTATACAGTCAGTGACCTTCTGTGTGATGGATGTGTTTTGTACTCCTGTTATTGTCATCTTTCACTTTGTTGCCTACAGTTCAAATTCAACTTTCTGGAAAGGTTTCATGGGCTGAGTTTCTTGTTCTCTTCAGCTGTTGCCTTATTTACACTCCTGAGTGGAAGACTGATGGAATGTGACTTTCCTCCTTAAAAACAACCAGGAGGGAGAAGAATTGTTTATGCTTTCACTTTTCAGGGTAGTATGATCTCTTAGCTTGAACTGGTGTAAGAAACCCTGTGCCACATACTGAAGGCTGCTGCTGTTGGAGAGCTGAGATTGCGGCTTGGCTTCCAACCAGGAGTGCAGAAGCCAAATAGGTGAAGTCATTTTTAAAATATGACTTAATATAAGGTATGTTCTGAGGAGTTGTCTGCTGTACTTCTGGAACTGTGTTTTTCACGAGCCGTACAGTTTCTCCTGGTTCTCGTATCCTGGAGTTGTGATGTTTTGGGAACCAATTGCAAGTTCATCTGATGGGCTGTTCTTTTTCTTCCTGCTATTTCAGAAAATCACTTGCTCTGTTTTAGTTCATGGTGGGTGATCACAAGCATATGGCTTTGCTGATCTAAATTGCAGGGCCCGTACGAAGTCTGCACTGCTTCTCTGTTGACTGCTCTTGAGCATTGTGGTGGTCTTGCTGGAGCAGTAGTACTTGTGAATTTCGAGATCCATCTGTCGTTGAATTGCTTCAGAAGGCCATGAGCAACTTGATGTGATTTTGAAGTTAGCCCTCATTTGAGCAGGAGGTTGGTCTGGACAGAGAACCCTTCCAATCTAAATTTTTCTGTTATTCTGTGGTTGGTAGTACCAGACTATTGTGCACTACATTATACTTTGCTTAGTAGTTTCCAAGGCCTCCATTTTTAGCTAATTTACTTGATTTTTTTTTTTTAATTTGGCCTGCCATGTCATTACTTGCTCCCACACCTTGAAGGTATAAAATTCAGTTCTTTGACTTGTCAAGCCTATAGCAAAAAGCATTTGGTCGACTAAGAATATTTTGTGCTTCAGTATTCCTCTTTCCTGTGGCCCGTAAGTTCCTGTGTGTCCCAGTCAAGGTGTATTTTCCAAGTATTCTTGCAGTTTCATCTGAAGTAGACAGTAGTGGAGAACTTGGCTACTTGCGTAATTAGGAAAGCTAAGACAATTCATTGAAATAATTGAATAAAGTATTGCTTTATTAATTAAAATTAGAAATACAGTCTTGATCAGAAAATTCATGGAGTCTGTGTGCGGTATTGAAACTACAATACCAGACAAAACTGTAGCTTGGCATAGTAAAAGATTCAGACTTGTGTCAAATCCTGTTATGGCAGTTGATTACTAAATTTGGAGTTGTAGATTTCATAAAATGCCTGTTTTTTGTTGAGTTCACAATCTTGTGGGCCCAGCTTGCTGTAGAACACCATGTTCCAATGCATGTAGAGGTAAGTCAGCTAGGAGTACAAAAAAGTCAAGGCTTAATCCCTTTTTTATTGCCTTGGTGATGTCCTCACTTGTTTGGATTTTGTGAATTGGATGCCTGAGCATATGGATCTTCAGAAGAAGTGAGCTGGAGTGATTGTTTGAGGTGATCCCAGATCTTTTTATGATGTTGCCTTGTCTTACGAGCTTTCACGTTGCTGTGCTGAGTAAACTAACTGTAGTTGCCATTAACGCTTGACCTGGCAATGTGTACGTTCTGCCTCTTCAGAGAGAGGGCCAGCTTCGTAACAAAACAGCGCTGACATCACTTTTGCACTAGTGATGCTTTTGGCAGTTGAAGAACAAGTCTTTGCCATGTTGGCTGATGCTCTACTAAAACAAACAGGAAAAAAAACAAGGAAGGGACAAAAAAAAACCCACTAACACAATACCCTCAAGTGTTTAGGTGATCGTAAAAGGAGAAACACTGAATAGATACCAGTATGGTGAAAATGATTGCTTGTTGGAGTACTTCTTTTAAATGTACTAGGCTTTGTATGGGGAGAAAAAGAAAAGAGATCTGATTTTAAGTGTATTCTGGTATTCTAGCAGTAAACACGCCTAGAAATTAAGGTTCCCTGAAGGGTGACTGTTCTGACATATCAGCCTCACTTGTGCGTGTGCAGGTGTGCATGTACCTGCGCTTGTGTGTGTTTTCATAAGCTAGGTTCAGTGTGCTGTTATTTCTTCCCTGTAGTGTTCCTGGGAATAGCGGCAGGAATTCAGGATCCCAGCGCCCAACATCTTGCAGCGTTAATATTTGCTCAGAGGTAGCTGCAGCGAACAAAGTCAGGCTTGCTGGGGGAGAGCACAGTGACCCTTTGGCATCCTCAGTTAAAACAACTATGTTTTTTTTGTCATGTCTTGCGACTCTGGCACAACGGCTAAGGGCCATTTCTCAATAAAGCTGCAACACCATGGGCACGTGTGGTGGTGTGGGTGAGCTAATGACCTCCTAGCGATGGAAAGCAGTAAATTTAGAGGAGTTGTCAGGAAGACGTTGGAGGGAATCTTGCGATCTAGTTGACATAGGGCTTACTGTGGTCTGAGAAGTGGCGTTGGCTTTACAGCGGGGAAAGCGCGGCTGTTAAATACGTTGTCACTGCAGCGTTTTGAAGGGGGGAGAAGAACCAGGTGTCCGGCGCTGGGCGGACCCCTCCGTGAAACGAAATGCCCTTTTTCCCTCGCTCGTCGAGCGCGGGTGCTTGGGCGCGCCGCCAGCAGCGTGCCGCCCGGGCCGGTCGCGGGCGGGAGGCGGACATGGAGGAGGCGTCCCGTCCCCCGGGGCTCGAGCAGGCCGCCGGGCCGTGCTG
>VXAL01001160.1:253672-278838 GCA_013399475.1 Chauna torquata | reverse complement strand
TCGCTCCGGCAGCGGCCGCCAGGTGGCGGGGCCGAGGCGCGGCTCCTGTGAGCGGCCGCTGCGTCGCGGTAACGCGAGCGGGGTGGTGGTGGCGAGGGGCGGCGGCGCTTAGGCCGGAGCGCTCCCCTCGGGGATGGTGAGCAACGTCCCAGCTCGAGGCTTTTCGTGGCAGCGTCGGAGGAAGGGCCTGGGCAGGGGGAGGGCGGCGAAGCCGTAGTTTCCTTGAAAAAAGGCTGCAGAGTTCGGAAATGGCAGCACAGAGTGAAAGAGGCGGGCAGAATATCATGAGCTTGCACAGTTTGGGATCTCGATTTTCTTCCCCACGTGACACACTGATGTGCTAAGCTGTTAAGCTTTACTGTTAAGTAACTTGTTTTAGCAGAAACAGGATCGAGTCCGAAGACGGTCAGCAAAAGCCAGAACTGCTTCGGTCAACTGTAACTCGTGCCTGCGTGTTCTGGTGGCCAGGAGCACGGCGGTGTCTGCGCCTGACCACGCTGACAGCAGCTAGGTTTAGTGGGGCGTGGGTCGGGGAGGGAGCAGTGACGCTCCTCGATGATCTACGAGGGTGCGGACTCTGCTGGCATGTGACAATCTGGTGAAATGTTACTCGGGACGCTTGAGCATTCAGGTGACTCTATACATGGGCTTCCATGCGGGGAGCTGATGGAAGTAGCTAGTGGCATTAATGTTGCTGTTTTCAGCAGCAAATCTGGCTATTTTGCATTTATGTATGGCAGTGATTTTCACCTTTTTATGGATTGATTCTTAGGAGTCGTCCTTCAGGATTTTCTATTTAAATTTCATTTATACTTAGCTCTTAACTTTGAACTCGTTTAGAGCTAAGCCTCTAGTGAGAAGTCACTGCCGAGAGGAGCGGTTGCCTCTCTGAGCCCACAGACACCAACAGGAGGGAAAGGCAGAAAAAGCTTCAATAATGTCAGGGCTGGGTTATTTTTAGGTAAGGCTGTGGTATCAGTAGTGTAGCATATTTCAACAGAATTCTCTTAGCTATGGTACTCTTAAGGCAGTCTCAGTTACTGTTGCAGTTGAATAACACTCTCAAATTATATGATGCTTGGGGAAGAAATAGGTGAATGGTCGTATCTATGCTCACGCCTTTTTGTCTTTTAAGTTCAAGTTCCCAGCTGTAAACAAGGAGGCTTTGCTGCCTTAGCGTGACTAAAAGTTGCTTGCATGCTATAAGGAGGCCTTCAAGGGCAGGCTCGGTGTGGATTGTGTTCAACCGTGCTGCAGCGAGACTGGGGACTTTCTGGTTACGTAAGCGTTGTGCACGGCTGATTCCTATTTTTGTGTGCAGTGTGCTGTATGAAAGCCTACAGATATGCATGTTACCTCTTTTTGTTTTTCCTCGAACATTACGCACATGGTCAAAGGATAGTTTTTTTTAAAAGCTGCGTTATTTCATGAGCATACTAATATCAGTGGCAATTTTGTCTTGCTACAAAATCAAGCTGATGCAGAAGTAAAGAATAAAAATCCAAAAAAGTTGTTTTTGTGCATTTAGGGGAGTGTTTTTCTCTAGCAAAAATAGATACTTTTTTCTCCCTTTTTGTATGGCTGTGTATGATATTTTGTAGGCAGCTGAGCTATTGCATAATACGGGCCTCAAAGGAGAACGAAGCAGTAACCTAACTGGTGAATGCAGGGAGTCTCGAGTTGGCACGAGCAACTACTCACTTTAAAAAAAAGCAAAGTGAGAATAATGTGTTTTATGGAATACCGTTTAATTCTAGTAAAAGCTTTCTTTAACATATGACCAGCAATTTGAGACTGAAAGCTATCTAATTTCCTCTTAATTCAGGTTGGCAAGGAAATAATTGAGACAAATGATGAAACAGAATGAAGACTCTAAGGATCTGGCTTCTTGAAATAGCCTTTGCTATGTAATTTAACAAAGGTCCAGGTCTTTAAAAATCAGAATCCATCTACTCTAATAACTCCTGTTGCCCTTGAAGATTGAGTGCTTTTTGGAGCTGCTGAGACAGCTGTTGAGCTGAGTGTGAAAGATCTGAACCTAAAATGGTTTAGGGTTAGTCTGCAATTTGGGAGTAATGAATTTTTTTTCCTCCTGTTACCATTGGCTTTTTTAAAGATGCCAGATGGATCTGTTCTTGTGGGCTGTGTCTCGACTTTTCTTACAGTGGGCATGGTAGAAAAAGACAACTCTTCTCCATTCTCTACAGGGATATCAGTAGCGCAGAAGAATTATGCACACTTGGTATCCATTGCCCTCACCCCCAGCTCTTTGTCTCATGCTTCCCGAATGCATCTTCTGGGGTGGGAAGAAGACCTGGAAAACTTAGTATGTGCCAGTCTAGTAAATCAAGGGGGAAAGGACAGAGAAGAGTGTGGGGAAGAAGTGGATGGGCTGGAGACCAGGAGAACAAAGCACAGGAACAGAAAAGGTGTGATTACTTCATGGAAAGGGCATCATCTTTACTTACCCTGTGGAGTGTCATTAGGTACTTTCATGTAGTCCATTGAACTGAATTTTTTTGGTGGTGTTTTTTTTGTTAAGAGCTTCCCTTTCAGAATTTGGATTATGCTGGACACTGGAAAAACTGCTTTGTAGGAGGAGAAGATATTCCTCTAAGCTAACTTTAGTACAGGTAGATTGTTTGTTGGACTCCTTCTGTCTCTAGCAGGGGGAGAGAGAGAGAGAGAGGCAGGGACAAAGTGCCTTAGGCAGGGTACTGCCCTCTGGACATCTAACCTTGACTGTGCTAAAGTAAGCTTTGGGAAATGCCTCGATATGCAGTACGTGGATTTTTTTCAGTAATATTGCAAGCAGACTTTTTTTTTCCTTTTAACTGTGGGCTTATCTTGAAGGGTTCCTTTGAATGGACCAAACAGTGTCACAGTTGACGAATTGATGACTTAGCCATATTTTTTTGTAAAATAATGGGATAATCAGTGTTAATACCTCTTCATTCCTAGGCACAGGTGATTCAGTGAGTTGTCAAATAATGCTGAAGTATTCAACAGGCTTAATGTTAATTGTACTTGGTGTTGTTTTTCTTTAATATTATAGCTTTGACTATAACTTTTTTCTCTTTTTTTTTGCTGTTCTTTCTGCCTGTTTGCCTGCTTATCTTCTTTGGAATGTGGTTCTTCAACTGTTCTGATAATCTTCTGACACAGGTAAATATCAGTCTGTTTATACCAATATTTACTGAGCATGCCCTCTGCTTGGCAGTGTGCAATGAATATTTAATCAGATGTTGCACGCACTTAGGTGCAGACTGGGAAAGAGCAATCCCCCTGTCATGGTGGGTATCATTAGAAGAGAAGGTTAGCTGGGAGAATGCCTCGAATATTTCCTTTCTTATTTGCTTTTCTTATTTCTCTTCCTGACCTCTATCTCCACCACTCCTTTACAAAAAAAAAAAAATTCAAATACACACTAATAACAAAAATCCTGTTGGTTTCTGGTGCTAGTCCTTCATGTCTAGTGTGTTCTGGAAGACTTTACCCTGACAGCACAGTTGGTGTGTATGCATGTGAGGAAGGGGAAACTAGCCCAGAACGAATAATGTTTATATATTCATTCTTTCCCCTCTGTCAGACCCTCATTTCTGTATTTTGTATTGTCCACATGGTATATAGCAGGCAATTTTTGGTAGATTATAGTTTTTCCATCAGATCCAAGGCAAAGGAGAAAGCAAGAACATGTGGGAAGGATGAAGCAGGAGAACCTTTCACAGCAATTAATTGGAGCCTGTTAGGAAATGCAGTAGTGGAATACACTAATGGAGCGAGCGGAAAAGAATGTTATTTAACTTGTCTTGTTAGCTATGTTTGTGTCTCTTATTAAACCATAGAGTTCAACTTCTGTCAATGGAAAGCCTGTTGACATGAATGCCTGAGCAGATTACATCCTTGAACTTAGATCTGTATGTATGTACCAATAGGGATCACATTTAATGGGATATTGAGCTGTTCACTGAAGGAGAAAGTAATAAACTTTGATTTTTTTTCAGGCACCTTGGAAACAAGAACTCTCAGTTCGTATAACTTGATAAATTGATACCCAGAAGCCAAAAGTACAGACTCTTAGAATACACTTAGAACCTATCATTCTTACCTCTTCTGGAGTAGTTTTCATTGAGCATTATGAAGTACTAGCCGTTATTAGCTTATTGACATATTTGCATTTCATTTTTAGTTAACTTTGTGTCTGCCTGTCTGTCCTTCCCACTCTAACACCCGCTTTCTCTCTCCCTCCCTGTGGAATGAAAACGATGCCGTATTATTTGGAGCTGACAGAATGCCGTTCTCTCAAATCCTTGTGCTTGCTGTGACTGAATCAGTTGTGATCATGGAAAGACAGGCGTAGGCTGGCTTTTTACTTCTAATTGCTGCACTGTTTAACTCACCTCCACCGAAGGGCAGCAGCTGTACTGGTTAAACCCAAGGCTGCTATTGTGGTGCTGAACTGCAGTGCTCCTGGTAGCAGAAATAGCGTGGAGGGAGAGGTTTTTCTGCATGGCGATGAAATGCAGGCAGCGCGGTCAGAGCCGTATGAGTCATTTTGGGACGAGCTACCCTAGCGCTGCCACATTAGCCCTTTCCAGTGGGGTAAGCTGAGCAATTCAAAGATCCTGGCTAACATAACTGTTACACTTCTGGTACCTTAGGTTACAGTATTTGTCTAGTGCGCTGTATTTGGAGCATGAACTAAGGAGAGAGTCAGAATAGGCTGGATGTTTCTGCTTGCTTATACAGAGACAGGAGACAAAGCTGGACACTTATTTTTATTCTTCTTTTCCAAAAGCTGTCATCATAAGACAGTGATGTCATGGCACTGGGTAAAGAATAGAAGTGCTGGTCTGCCGAGGGAGGTTGCAGGGCTTTGGCAACTGCTTACCGTAGATTTAGTTTCTTAATACTTCCCTTCCTATATGTTGCCTTTCCCCGAAAAATCTGGAATTTCCAGAAATGCTCTTCCTGTTTTTCAGATGTTATATTAAATGTACCAAAAAAAACCCCCACATCTGCTATTACCTTTCTTTTGGGTATTTTTAGCCTGTAATTCCTTTATCCTCTTCACTCCCACATGCAGTTCCTGACCCTTCTGTCTTTAATGCCTTGTTCTCCTTGCTATTTTCTGACTTCTCCCTGTTCTTTCCCTGCTTCTACTTTCCTTTTCATTTCTGTGTTCTTCTATCTCATTGTTATGTCTCTTTAGTTCACTGACATGCTTTTTGAGTCTGCAAGTCTGTAGTTAAATGGTTTTCCTATGATTGTGTTACTTAATATTTAATTTCATTATAAATACATCCTTTCATTTCTCAGTCTCATTAATAACAGTGGATATAAAAATAATCTCTCATCCTCTGTGAGATACAGTAATACGCTTTCAAACATCTATGCATTTTGCTCCCCAGAATAACCTCCATAGCTCTTACCTGAGTTGAGCAATTCTTTTCAAGAAAAGGATTGATAATTTCTGGTTATGGAGCTGAAGTCCCAGTTTCAGGTTTAAAAGAGGGGCATTTTAGTACATCTGGAGTTTCATCAGTTCTGTGCTCCTTGCTGATAAGGGAAGAAATGAACATACAGTCAGAAGGTATTTGAAGAAAATGCTTTGTCAGAAGAAGCTAATTTCAGAATTGTTTGCTTTTGTTACATAGCCAGATAAGAAAATTGCAGGTTGTGGCTTTCAGTCCTTCTGAAATAAACATTGCTGAATGCATTCAATTTAGAAGAATAATGAAATAAATACAGGGTAAGAGCTGTGTAAGAATTAAATGTTCACAGTAAAAATAATAAGGTATAGGATTAGTGCTGTCTTCTACTGCCTGCCCAAGTAACTAATGCTTAATGGTAGAATATTGTTGACACATGAACTACTGGGGCTTAATCATTCATGATGGGCCGCTGATGTGGGGGGAAAAAAACTTGCTGTATCTCAGTGGCTCCGAATGGCAGGGTATTGACTTGGCTGTCTGGGGTGTTATTTTATTGCTGCTGTTGTCCTGTGAAACCTCCTTATCTAAGAACTTGTATATGTTCATGGAAATCAGCATATTTTAGTGAGTTTCTGCTTGTCCAGGAGCTGAGTGGCCTCAGCACGGGCAGTCTTCAGTTCCTGGAGGCTACGGTGAAAAGCAGGACTTAATTCTGGTTTAGACATCAGGAAATCGTTTTAGGTACATCTCACCTTGCAGAGCCTCTGCCCTAAATGAAGAAGAGAGTCAGGACGGCAAGGTCTTGTGGGGAGGCTGCTGATGGCTCCTTACCTGTGAAAATGTTGGGCATGGCAGCTCAGCAGCTTGCTTGGGAGTCTCGAAGGTCATGTGGCAACTGCAGTGCCCAAGAGGGATCACTGCTGTGGGAATCTGTGCTTGCGTAGCGTCTCAGAGGTGATGCTGCATTGCTCTACCCGCTTACCTCCTTTTTGAGACAGGTTTGCTTGTTGAAAATGTGACGCAAGCCTCACAGAGCCCAAAGCTTTTTGGGCCTGAACTGCTGCTTGAGAGCAGGAATCTGAAGGAAAGTAAAAATCTGAGGGAAGAGAGCTGCAGAGTTAAAAACTCTTACTATCTTGATAACAGTTAAAACTACGGTATTATAAGTTTTGATAGGTATCATCGAATGCCCAAGCAATGTCAGATATGATTTAGTCTCATAAAGCTCCTGTTTTAATGAGGAGTTTCTGGTATCCAGGAATACTTGTAATTGGTTACTGCTAGCCCACTCCTGGTGATGAACCTCAGTTTGAAGGCTTGGGCCGGGTGGTGACTTGTTCTGGAGTTGTCCTGTGAAGGTTTTGGATGTTGAGGTACAACCACTGCTCCCTCAGGTAGCTGCCCTTCTGAATAGAAGGGTTTGTGTCCTGCTTAGTGCTGTATTTGTCTGTTGAAATTAATTTACCCTTGACCTTGAGGCTCTATTTCATGGATTGTATGACTGGCAACTTCATTGTACTCTCAAGTTTTCTCCTGCATGCATAGGTTAAAAACCAAACACGTGCATCTTGGGGGGAGGGTGCCTTCCTCTCCAGTCTAGCTGCTATCCATATATCCTTCATTATTTGTTTTGTATTCAGTTAATGTAACATGCAAAACAAATTGACAATCCCTTGCAGCAAAAAGAGTTGAGCTGCTGTTACTGTGCTGTGTCAGTCCATATTAATGAGGCTCCTTGTTAATCAGATTCTGCTGGTTTGGATTTCACAGGTGCTGCAGCAAAGGAGAGGAATGGTGTTTTTTAGAGGAGGGTAACATAGCATGGCCAGGGTAAAGATGTCTTACCTGGAGAAGTTGGAGATATTAGGCTTGTCTTCCTGTACGCGTCTGACTTTACTGATCTCCACGGTACAAAAAGCCGTAACCAGTAATACTAACACCGTTAGGCTGTTCGAATACACTTTTGAGGCCTTTTGTGTGATTAAATGCCAGAAGCTCAGTGACTGCCATTTAGTGGCTTGTAAGGCGTTCACTTAGATTGCTCACTGTGCTTCTCCATTGGAGAAGACCGACTCCATGCAGCTGCCCAATCATGCTTGTGGTGTCTTATAAATCTTTGTAAATAAGAAATCACTCTTAGATCTGCTCCAGAGATTCAAATTCATCTCTCCTTAGCAGCCAGGGTGGTTGATGCTTCAAAACTGTCTCATCCCTGGGTAATTAGCTCAGAATTAAGCAGCCAGAATTTTACGAAGTCTCACAGCTACGTGGCAAGAGTAATTTCTGTAGAGGAAAGCAACTAGACCAGTTCTCGGAAGAAAATTCTCTCGAGTTATTAAGCACTAAGGTGTCTCTTCTTGTGCAGGAGCTCCCTAAGCTGCAGATTGACAGGTAGATGCTGCAGGAAAGTTCAGCTTGCCTGCCTGCCTTTTTTAGGTTGTCCCCCAGGCCTCTTTCTCTGGCTGTGTATAGCCTATCTCCTAGGCTAGATGGGTATTTCTGATGAAAATGTAAAGCAAGCGTGGAACAACAGGTTAATTCTGTGTAATTGCAATGCTTATCTTTAACTGAAAACCTTACCTTATATATTGCTTGATGATGACTATGAAGGATTTAAAGGATTATTCCTAAAATGCGCAACTGGGATGTTAATAGCTAATGACATTTTTTTTTTTTTGAGTTGCTTAATTGTGAGCTGAAATAAGTCCTTCTTCTCTAACTGCAATTTATAATATCAGCTCAAAATACAAAGGTAGCAAAGGTACAGCCGTAACTTCTGCTGCTAGCGTTTGGAATGAGGCACTTCCCAGACTTGGCATCTGCAGGCTTGTCTTTCACTTCAGTGCTTTAGTTTTCATTATGGTGCAAATGTCTATGTACAGCTTCTTGTATTTTTCACCTCTTCTCATTGTCAGTTTCATTTCCTTTGATATTGCAGCATGCACTGCTTCACTGGTGAGTTCTAATGAATATTTTCTGAAATCAGGTTTGTTTTTGTGTGCTGCAGTCTCTGATGAGCAGCCTTGCGAAGCACCCCATGGCAAAGTGCATGATTAAGATTTATCAAGGTGTGTGTGTATGTTGCGGGGGCTGGGGGTGGGAGCAAAGCATAAAAAATACATAACTTATGATCCAAAGAGTGTCTGGAGCATCTCCCATAACAGTAAACACTGCAAGTTCATACAAATTGGGTGTGATTTGTATTATATTTATTTATTACTTCTAATGTAGTGGTCTTTGGAGACTTGTAATCAGACAACGTTCTTTGGAGATCCTAAGGGCTGGTAGCTTTTATCAGTCTCAGGTCACTGCTTTAGTAATTTTTTTCAACTCTAAAGTCTATCAAAGATCAAAGACTGCAGATTTGTAGTTTTTGAGAAGAGCTCGAATGCTTTGTTTGGTCTGTGTTCTGCTTGATCAAGCACTAGTATTCGCATCAGAATTTTGAACTCTCCCTTAGTTTGCTGCTTCATAACAAAATAGACGTTTTTACCATAGGGCTTTTTATGCCTGTAGTCTAAAGATTGGCTTGCCACTTTTTTTTTTTGCTTTTTTCTATGTTAAAGTCTAGATTATTTAAGCTATCTCTGACGTATTCTCTAGTACATGGAAAATGAACCTGCTAAGTGTTTACTCCACAGAGGTATAGCAGCTAACTCAGTGATGTGTGATGTGCTCAGGAATTGGTGCTCAAGTGCTGAACTTCATTCAGACTGACATAAACAGTAAATTTTGTTGGTTGAATGCCAGATTAATTCACTTGGGTTGAATCTAAACTGAGGCGCTTTTTTTCTAGCAAAACTGTTGGAGTACAGCAAGTTAAATATCTTGCAGTTCTCTTCCCCCTCCCCTTTGGGCATCACAACTATTGAGGTGGGGGGAAGCTAGGTACCCTGATGTGATCATGCATGAATTCTTGTTGTTTTTTGTTTCATTAAATGCTAAAACTTATCCATATCTAACATCCTAGTGTACCCACAGTGATAATTCATCTGTGCACAATCTGTCACTTTATATAACAGCCAGAATGGTTCAGGACAAAGGAACGAAAGCATAGCTTGGTGCTGAATTCTTGAATGTGACAGGGGAAGAAAGAAGATCCTTGTACGTCAGGCTTTTCTCAGTTGCAGCTAGAGGCTATTTTTCAAAGCAGTAAAAATGTTCCATCCCTTAGTTAATCCAGTTGACTTACAATTTCTTTGTGGTTTCTATTACCTGTAAGTTGTTGACCTACACATAACTAAGCAATGTTTTTAATTACTTGAATGCATTGCAACCAGAACTGGCAAATTTATGGGAATGTTTGCAAGAAGAATCCCATAGTTATTGGAATACCTGCCTCTGAAGTGGTTATGTTGTAAAATTTAATTTGGTCTCAGTCTAGTAACTGATGAAGCAAATCCATTGCTATTTTTCTTGAAGGTGATAAATTGAACTGATAAAAACTCCTCTGGGGCACAAACACCTCAAATAAAAAGGTGATGGCATGAATGTGTGCTTTTGGATTGGTGGTATGGAAACAATTTTACTTGTAACTGAAGAATTAGCATCAAATAAAGCTAGTGAGTGTTAAAGCTTGCTTACTGGAAAACTGTCACCAGAACTGGGGCTGAAGCATGTGGAAAGGTGCACAGTGTTATCAGAGATGGGAGCTACCTATGGCTTCTCTTTGCGAGTCCAGCAGCATACTTGCTTCTCTGCCAGAAAAAGCAGCTGAATGTATTCAGTAGTCCTGCATCATGCGTGCATTTATATATATATATATAATTTTTTCACCTTTCTTTTTTAAACTTGGCTCTGCCATGACTTCTTTTAATAATCAGAGCAAATTACAAGGATTTTAGCATAAGCTCATGAGGAGGAGGATGGAAAGAACTTTTTTTACAGTATCTTTTTATTTGTGTGTGGGCATGAGTTGATAGTACATATGGTTATTTATCTTTCATAAATTATATTTAGTCCTTAAAGATTGGTCTCTGAAAAATGGACTTTTTTTCAGTGTAATCTAACATTTAATCATCCTTCTGACTATACAGGAAACCCAGATTTGAGTCAGAACACTGCTGGAGCTAAGTGATGTCATAAGTGAGATGTGCATAACTTACTGGACCTTCTTTTTAACTGTCTTGACGCAGCCCCAACATGATGGAGCTGCTGTACAGGAAACATCTTGGAATAGGAAGGGAGGAAGCCGCGACTGTCCAAGTAAAAGGTTAACATCACTGCTTTCATCCCTTTCCCATGCCAACATATTTGTAATGTGTATTCGTTGGTTTAAGCACCCTGGAGAACATCTGTGACCACTGTATGCACAGTAGTTAAGGAGAAAGACTCTTCCTCACTCATGTCAGTAGTGCAGCTTTAGAGAGGGGAACACAGGCAGTGCAGAAGGCAAGAAGGATGTTAGAGGTTTGTGAGAAGGGCAGCCTGAAATCTGAAGGCATCAGGTCTTGGTGCAGTTCTGTGGGATATAGGCTGAGCCAAACCTGACCGCCACTGATGGCCATCCTACAGTCAGCTGTGTAGTTTACAGGGAGGCTGTAGGATAAGTGGTACATAAGGTGATGTTATCAGTAGGATTCATTAGAGATTGTTCTTGTACAAAGTCTCTCACTATGAAAGGATACGTATGGATGTCACTTAAGTTATAACTTCCATCTTAGTTCAGCTTTCTGGAATCAGTTTTGAGCATTTCTGTAGTCAGCTTGATGTTTCAGCTCTTTAAAGTAAGAAATATTTCATCTCCACTGTTGAAGTTACTCAATAATACTAGGTCAAACCTTCTCAGCTTAATAGCTGTTGATCCCTGTAATTGTTGACCCTTTGTTCCCAGTTTACTGTTGAAAGTCCACTTGCTTCTACAAACCATTCCCTCCCCTTTTTTTATATGGAGTTGTACCATGTTAGTCTCCATTTGAAGCTTTCAAGGGTAGATTTGCTTCCAAAACAAGTGGTGTTTTCGTAGGGCCATTACAACGTTCTACCTCTTCTCCAAGGATCAAGGCACTGGAGTACAGTTACTCTGCGATCTGAATGGTCCCACCTTAATAGGTTTTTGGTGGGAGTGAGGAGAAAGCTTAAGTTTGCCATGGCTGTTCCCATTTCAGTGCTGTGGTGAGGGAGATAGACTTGATGTAAAGAGGGAAAAAAAAACGTGAAGTGCAGCTTTTCTGTTTCAATCTCCTTGGTATGCTTTAAGAACAGAGCATCATGTTTCTTTTAAGCAAGGCTTACCAGCATCTGAGAAGACCAATTAGAAATATTCTGCAATGTTTCACACGTCAGCTCTGATGCCCATCTTAAATTGTCTGAACTCTCTCTTGGCTCTGGGAATGGGCAGTTAATCCCCTCTGCCGGGAATATCATGTTATTTCTGTTTGTTTGCTTCCTTTCTAACTCCTAGCCAAAATACTCCCTTTATGTGATGTTAGACTTGTTGGTGCAAATAGGTGGGGTCGGTTTTCCATCTCCTGGTGCCTTCACTCCCTTAAGCCAGACTAGATTTTCTTTTTATCATGTAATATCTGGTTCTGTTGCTGTCAGAGTCACCTCTTCAGTGTCATAGCAAGGTACAACAGAAGTGCAGCAAAGTAAGAGATAGCTATTCACTGAGCCTATTTGCTTGGCCCTTCCATTTTGTTTCTTTCCTACATAGTCTTACAAGGTAAATCTATTGAAGGAAATGCATCTGTATTACTTAACAGTTGGAGATAAGCCCAAGTAGTGTTTGCTAGGTTAGATTTCTGGTTTTGTTTAGGCATTTTTATGATCTTGGTCTGATGGGAGTGTGTAACATCAACGCCCATGCCCCACTGCATGGTGGGGGTTCTTGGAGTCATGCTCCAAGTAGCCTATTTCCATGGTGAGGGGCTATCTCTGGCTGTCTAGATCACATACGGACTAGGAAGGTGAATCCTGTTCACTTCTCCAGTGCACCGTAGGTAGTAAACTTCTTGTTTGCACGGAAAGCTTTTGCCGTGATAGAGGAAGGAGTATGTTGAATCAGTGTTGGATAATGGTAGCTGTGCAAGTAGGTTTGTAGCTAATTAGATGTTACATATGTACTACAACGCACTAAAATTCATTACGGTGATATGTGTTTCTGTGAGGAGGAATATACAATAGTCAATTGAATTTTGAATTGATACACGGTTTAGGAGAACAGATCTTAATCTGGTCTGCAGAAGGTTCAAATTAGTCAGATAATGTCTAACTCGTCACCAGTTCCTGTGGTGATAGCAGGCAGGGATAGGATTTGCCTGTTTAAAATGTTTTTGGGCTAACCCGGTACTGTTGGTTCTGTGTCTAATTACAGTTGTCATTAAGTACCGGAACTTTGATCTGAGAAACAGTACAACTTGGCTGTCTTTAAGCAGAATTGGCTACCTGCAGCAATTACCATATGCTTTACAAAAAGTGGGAGCAGTCTGAATTAGAGAAACTGGCACTGCTGAAAGCAGATGCATTTGTTTGAGATTTGAAAACCTAATCGTGAAGATTTTAATCTCTCTTGATGCTTTATGTAACAGAAAATCATGTGATCTCAAGATCTGTAGTGTCGTCACCATTTGCCCTTCTTGTTTTTGTTGATCATGACCAACCACTATTAAACTCTGCAAACTTTGAATAGAAGCAAGTGGATAATCTTTAACGGGCAAGGCTTTGTGATTCTTGAAAGTGCTGTGGAGTTCAGGACTCGCGGTTAATAGTGGAATGCTAATGCTAATCTTACGGCTGCCAAGGATTGAAAGGTATTTCTTCAGGCTCTCAGTCTGGGGGAACTAATCAGCAGGTACTAAATAGATACATCAATGAAAGTGACATTTCTCCAGAAACAGGGCTCTGACGGAGTAACCATGAAAGTGTTATTCTTAGAACTGGAACAGCACCTAAAGAGGTATTTATAAAGTTTTAATTTTTAGATGCTTGGTTTACTTGTCCCTTTTATTATTATAAGGGTTTCTTAAACTATTTTGTTTGAGCAAGTACTTAAAAGTGCTTCTCCTAAACCAAATTACTTGGCACTTGTTAAGAATATTTCAAACTATTTCAAGCCACGAGTATAATACCGAGAGTACTGTGTCATGCAGAGTGGTTTACTCATTCACTAAAAATCTGCACGTCTTCAAAAATCTTTACTGCAATATTTAAAATCCATACTATAAAATGTTTTCGTGTTTTTTTCTTCTCTTTTCAAAGACATGTTACTTCAGTTATTCCGAATCTTAAGTGCGGTACTGCTCAACCAAAAATGAGAATTTTAACATAATTTGAATCTTATTATCAAACAACTTTGTGTTTGTTCACATATTTTTCAGATGTAGTATATACCGTCTTCCACCTTGGCACATGTTCAAAGATTAGTTTCTCAGCCTTGTTAAATGTTTGGAAAGGTGGTGAAATACAACTTAAATGCAACTTGCAGAAGACTAACCTTTTACACATTAAAAACAAAATATGCAATGCATGTTTTGCTTTGATCAGGTTCCTTTAGTGTTTAGAAGAACTACCATGTAATTTGGTGAATGGAAAGAGTTATTCTACAGAGCTGATTTGAAATACATGATGGGGCAAAAGTGCCTTACTTTGTGTGTTGCATAGTTATTCTGAGCACAAAAGGCAAATAGCCTTCTGCAGGAGGAAATGCAGAATGTGTTCTTCATAGCTTCAACTCTCTGAATTGTTGCTTTTGTTAACACCACACCCTTAAAACAAAAACCTTGCTCTTAAATACATTTTTGACAAATAGTTATTATTACATTTCACCTCGATGTGATATGTTTGTGTTAGTACCTGTGGAGAATAGCTTTCTTCTGTGAATGGTGCCTTTTTAAAAAATATACAAGTTTATACATTGGAAAGCTTAAAAAAAAAAACTTAATGATTTTTGATTCTCTTCAGTGGTTGACAGTTTCTGAAAATAACATTAATTTGAAAGTTCAAGTGGAAGTTATACTACGTGAATTCATCTGAGCACTATGGAACCAGTGTAATGGAAATCTCGTATAATAGCAATTGAAAATAATGACAACAGGTATTTTATACTTGAGCAATGTGTGTATACAGCCATAACCTCTGTCATTATGTATTACTGAACAAGAAGTGTATGCTGAAGATTTTCCTACCAGGAATCGCTGTATTACACAATGTGTAGTGAAAATGTGTGATGGAGTAGAGATGTGATTTTTTTTCTTTAAGCTTTCTGCATTGTTGCAGTGTAACTAATTTTTACATGTAAGCAGAGCAGCATGGTGTAGCACCTCTGCTCAGAAAACAAAATTTGCATGTTAGCTTTGTACTGAGAGTTTGGATGTTCTCTGCTATATTCTTTTTCAGCTAGCTACTTCCTGTTTGCGTCTCATTTTTCGTTTTCTTTAGTTTCTCTCGGAGATGCTGGTTTTGCTCTGTTTTTTTTCTCTGAATTAAGATTGAATGACTGTCACATCACCATGGGTTACAAATGATGGAGAAGCTCTTAACAGCTGTTGCAGCTGTTCTTGGCTAATATTGCATATGGTTGTATTTTCCTTCCCGAACTGACCCTACTGAATGCGTAGGCCAAATCCAAAGAAGCATTTGGCCTTCTCCAGGTTAGACACACAGTGACTTTTGAGAGAGAGTGAAGGTGTGTGCAGTTTTCTGTAGGAAAGAAAAACAAATCCCAGGTCAGATGTCTCATTTCAAACTTTCAAGATGCTAACAAGCAGTTGGTGGTTCTTTTTTTCCCCACTGACTTGCAATCCTTGGTCAAGGGCAGTTTGCAGGGTGCTGGGAAGGGCTTTTACTTTTAGTAAAGTTGAGTGCTTTACACTTTCTTATGGTAAGTTTAGCTGCAAGAATGAAGTCCAAGATCTAGTTTCTAGGCACTTGAGCTGCTCCACAGTGTTTGGAAAAGTGATCCAAATGCCTGTGTGCTACTGAGGAGCCATCCAGCACCGAGCAGCTGGAAATAGGGATAACATGGGTGTGCGTGAGCTCCTTCTTCCCTTGTAATCAAGACCGCAGGCAGTTGAGATCTGGTGTGTAACAACAGCTCTCCATATTGATACTGAAAGAACTGTGTGGTGTCCTCCATATTTCTTCTTGAAACTTGGTTGGAAATGGAGATGACATGGGCCTGGTCAAGGGGAAGGAAAAAAAAAAAGCCAGAAGATGTTTCAGCCTGTCGATGGCATTAGCTGGAAGAAGGGAGTACTGGGTGCAAGTGCCAGATCCTGGGATTGCTGAAGTGTCTTGAAGTTGGTTAAAATACACGAACAATACTGAAGGCAGGGACAAAAACTTCCGTATGTCTTGTGCTATTACATTTAGGTTATCCCTATCCGGACTGAAGGACCTTCAGTTTGTTTAAAGTGTACCTTAACGAAGGGCATCCTGTCTCTATCTGATAATACCAAGGGGTGGAAAACCCACTATATTTATGGGCTAGTCCTTCCTACTATTTTTAAAAGGTAGGCTTTAATTCATCACTATACAAATACTAAATAGATGTGCTGTAATATGTAAAATAAAACAAAAATTTGACAGCCCCTTAAACCTAGCATTTTCTCTCTTTAAAGGCAATTGAGACCTGTTTAACTAAAGGGAACAATCCTTTCAAGGATTGTTTCAAGTACACTGACATCTTTCAGTCCAACAGTATAAGTAAATTCCCCCAACCCCAACCTCTGAATCAATTCCATGGTTCTTTTCTGCCCAGTTTGGTTTATCAATGGCTTGCTTTAAAATGCTGAGTTGTACAGAAATGGGGCTGAGAAACAGGTTTGGGCAAACTAATTGAAGGCAGGAGCCTAGCTCAATTGCACCAGTGCTACCCTGTGACTCAAACAAAAACATTTGTAAGCGAATGTTTATAACTTGCCATGATTGCTTGTACTTGACCTGCTGATTGATGTTACTTTTTACCTGCCCAGGGCCTCCAGCAATGAGTAGCAGTCAGGAAGAGTCAGAGGAATTCCCCTGCTCTGTACCTCTGTCAGAGCAGACAGGTGCCTCCCCGGATGGGAGGTTGCCCAGGGTTGTTTTTGGAAGAGGTGACTTGTCCCCTGTGCTGTGATCCCTTGCTTGGTGGGGCACCGCAGCGGTGTTTCCTTGGCTTCGCTTGGTGAAGCTGGAGAGAGGAGAGGCTTTAAACCAAGTATTGCTGCAGAGGTGGTCTTCTCTCCTTGCCAGCTTGATAGTAGCATGGCAGCTCACTGTGTCGATGCTGCAGGATAGTTGCCACTGGGCACCTGGGCTAACACCCCACCTGAGAATGAGGAAATGTACCTGCGAGCTGCTTGGGACTCCCAAGCGTTACTAAATGGGTTGTTCATCTCACGCTTCAGATGCTGGAGTTGGTTGGTTTTTGTTTTTGTGTTTTTTTTTGTTTTGTTTCCAGGGTTGTTTTTTTAGCCATAAAGATTCAAGGTGTCATCTTAATGACAGCAGTTTCTGGAGGATTAGATAATAGTTTTCAAGAAAAGTTATGTGCCTGGTGCAGTGCGTAAATGAGTTCAGACCTTGATATGTGCAAAAGACTCTTGGAATAGCTTATGAAATGTATTTTAGCTAGGTATCCACCAGAGTAGTGTCCGTCGTCAGCAGTGTGAGGGAATGGACTGGACTGCTTCATAAACAGGACACCATTCATAAACTTAGTCAACTCCGCATAAAGATGACTACCCAGGTATTGAGTATGCATGAAATAATACGCTGTAATCTTTCCTTTGCAAGGTGTGCCTTAAAAGATTAAGAGTATATCTTCTGCTGTTTGCAGAATGTCTGGCTCAAGGGTGGCTAAATGTCAGCGGTGTGCGCCCAGCGCGGGTCCAGCAGTCTCAAGGCACTTGCTGTTTACAGGCTAGAAGATGCAGTCCTATGGAAAATGAGGGCTTCATAGGAAGCCCTGAGGCTCCTTTAGAGTAGTGATAGGGTACTGAGGAAGGCTGAACCCCACCTGAAGAAGAACAAGGTCTTTGGGATATGCAGGCTATTTTCTGTATGTGACGTGGACCTATGCCAGCCATTTGCAGTCTATGGCCTAGAAGGTGCTCCAGGGGCATGTTCAAAATGTGCTGAGCTTGCGCATCTGTGTGCTGGCTGTTCTTTGGTTTGCAGTGTGGCAGGACTACAGGAAAAAAAAGCTGTGTTAAAGTAGGCAGTATATCTTTTAAAGCCATAAGTCAAAATTAGGTTGGATCAAAATACCTGTTTATCTATCTTTAGGTAATTTTTAAGTAGTTTTTAAGAACACCTTAGTTCATAGCCTTTACCAGGTATTTTGCATTCTTTCAAATCTATATCACTTTACAATTACATCCTTAAGCGAGGAAAGCTCAAATGTACTTCACGTAGAAGTACTCTGTGGGGATTTTTGCAATTGTGAATCAGCAGGACTTGTGTTTCTAAGTCACTGAAGGCTATGCCTACAGTAAGGAGCCTGGGAGCACTTCCCGACTCCAGGCTTTAGCTGTGCCACCTGCTTCTCAACGCTCACTTGACTTGAGGCATGGGCATACATCAGATTCCTCTCATCCTCATTTCCAGAGGAAGGAAAAACAAAAACAGAGGTTGGGCAGGAAAAAGGCATTGTCCAGCGAATACCTGACTTGGTGATTGATAAGGGGAGTGAGTCTTCAGGGTGCCCTGCACTGTGCAATAAATCTCGTAAATCAGGTCACGTTCTTGCACGTTTGTGGAAATTCCCCCCGTGCTTGCTCAATGGTTGGAAGTATGTGGATTTTGGTTCCTATAAACGTAAGTTTCCACTTGGGTATAAACATGCCATTAAATACGTTAGAGTGTGTTCAGCCTGCACTTCTGCTTGGATGGAATAGCAGTTCTTGAATTTTCTCCATATTTTTTAGGAAGTTACCAAAAAGATAAGCTATAGGGTCAGGCACAACTGAAGCAATGTCTCAAATGCTCAGAAATGAAGGGATTTTTTTAATGTACCTGCATTAGAGCTGGGAGATACAGGGGAGTTAATTTGAAACGTTCACTCAGTCGTTCATTGATATCGCTGATACGTTTGAAGCCATTTGCCTGTGACTGCATAGAGGCTGAAGTTATGGGAGTGTAAGAGAGGCACTGGTAAGACTTCTGTCCAGTTATCTGCTGAGGAAGGTAAGTGACACTGAACTCACCTTATTGTCTTTGGAGAATGCGTGTGGAAGAGAAGTCTGGAAATGTGCAAGTCGCAGGAAAAGCCATAACTGCCTCTATAACCAACTTTGGCCTCAAGAAGGTATAAGATACAAACCTCTAAGTTAGGCCTCCTTTATTCTAGTACACGTGTACCTGAGTTGCAGTGTCGTGGGTTTATTATTACTTAACAGGATGGCATTGAAAATGGTTCCGCACCCCACAGCGGTAGTGATATGCTGCATCAGATGTAGAGTAGTGGCTCGCCTATGTCCTCATCCGTGGCAGATGGGATTCCGTGTCCTGGGCGCTGCACCCTGGCACGGTGAGCTTAGGTTGGTCTTCTGTTCCCAATACTTTTCTGCTTTGACCATCGTTGGCTGTTTTTAATAATTTCTGTAGAGACTGGAGTAGGGAACTTCAGGAGCTTCTTTAGACCATAGGACGCTGCTTTTTAATTGCAAGGGTTTGGGCTTTGTGCCTAGCAACTTTGTTTTGGCTTCTGGTGTGATATACTTCTGTTTGGAACAGGCTTGATTTCAAGTGTTGAACTGAGAAGTAACCATCAAAGGAAAAACAATATTCAGGGAGAAGTATATGCCAGCTGTTATGCCAAATAATTTCTTGATGAGTGTGATTAAATTATTAACTGATCCAAGTTTTCCAATATAGTTTCAGGGGGTAGAATTNGAAAGTATTATTGGTTTTAAAAAAAAAATGCATAAGGGGCACAGGCTTTACAGGGGGCTGGGGAAGAGGAAATGGGGAGGACTTAAGGTTTACCATGCCCCCCCTACACTCTGCATCAGTTGGTAAGATGTAGTGCTACCACTTCATGTGACTTGGTCACAGTCAGGTGACTTTTCAGCAGCCTAAGGGAAATGGTCAGAAGATATTAAGAGCTGAAAAAAATATGACCCTTCTCAGTCACAAGTTAAATCAGCTTTTTTTTTAATTTGATGACAAAATCCCACTGCGTGCTGTGCAAGCTGGAGTGGGTGCATGTGTGTGTGACAGTCCCAGAGGCCCTCCTGGTTTACCACTCGGCCCTCTGGGTCAGAGATGCTGTTTAATACAGAGAACTTAAGCTTTCCAAATGCTTGTTGTGTCACTGTGCCAAACCACTTCCTATACTTGCTATATTTCTTTTGTTATGTTAGGTGTAACTTGAAATGCTCCAGTGACTCTCTTTTCTCTCCTCTTTATTTAATTTCGGAGTACGTGGTTGAAAAACTCTGCTCTTGCACAATTAGGAGAACAAGTGGGATTAAATTTTAACGTAAGTGGTTTTTACTGGGAGGCGTTCTCCTTGGCTTTGAGAAAAGCACTGCACATGAAAGCTACACGTAAGGCCAGGGAATTGAACACTCTTTTTATGAGTTGAATCTAAAATATTTAAACGATTTCACAGAAAGGAAAAATAAATTTCTGCTCAATACTCGGGGTAATGAAACCTGAAATTGTGACGTTTTGTCACTTTTCCACATCTGCTGCTTTATGGCACTAAACGTTTTTCTCCCCTGCCATGCTGGGAGTAGCAGCACACAGAGTGAGGCTGTGTGCAGCTTTTTTGGGTGGGGAGCAGGGGAGGGTCAATTTCTTGGTCAGACGTCTCATTTAAAACTTTCAGAGTACTAACACGGTTGGTGGATCTCTTCGTGCTTGCAGTCCTTGGTCAAGAGCAGTTTATGGGGTACTGAGGAGGGTGTTTTAATTAAGGCAAATATTTTACACTTCGTCATTTTGAGCTTGGATTATGAAGTTAGAGAAGCCTATGATTCCCAGGCTAGATCTTACTGCAAATGTGTAACTCCCTAAATTTAGGTGGTATAGCATCTGGATGCAATTTCAGGTTTTGAATTATAATAAACCTCTCTCGACTCTGAGAGGAGACTTTGAAACTTAACCCAATGGATGTGCACGGAACAGAGTCCTTCTTCCCAACTGCACTGCTAGTCTTCTGTGGATGATCTCAGGAAAAGAAATGTCCCAAGTCCCTTGCCAAACACCAAAATTGCTGTAAGGTGGCTCGTATTTCCTTGCAGAGTGCTCTCTGACCATTAAGTGGATTCTCTCTGTGCTTGTCTATATCCAGCTACTTGATACAAACCTTATCTTTCATTTTGTCAGCATTAAAATGAGTAGATTTGTTATAATTCTCTCATTAAAACAACTGGAGTTGACTTAGCAGTTTTTTTCCATGTAAAAGAGAAGGAGGATATCCTCAGAGGAGCCAGTGAGAGCCACTGCTTGTTCGTCTTTTGATCTTACATGGTTATCTTCTTGCTTTTAAATGCATCAGTCTGTCTCCTGCGCCGAATGCACAGCATGATGCTTCTGTGTATGTATTACAATTACAGATACTGCCGGGTTGTTTCCAAAGCCCCAGTAGGGTGTATGTATTCTTTCCTCTGAATGTTTAGTTATGCTTGCACATCTGGCAAAATATGTATATGTATATATATATAGTACATCATTTCACTAGCAGTATATCTTGCATGGCTTCCCTTTTTTTTTTGTAGGTCTAAAACCAACTTCCTCACAAATCAAATTACAGATGCAAATAACTTTATTACTATGTGGGAGAAAAAGCACACAATTAGGAAAACTGAAGAACTGCTTGGTACTAGATATTACTCTATTGATTTAGACGAGATGTGTAAACAGAAATACGCAGAAGTCAAACTAGAAATAAAATACATTTTAGCCTTTGGAGCTGAGCAATAAGTTCTCATTGGCTTGGTGTCTTTAAACAAAGATCATAGCTAAAAGTTTGAGGGTGGAAAAGGAAGCTGGCTGAGATTGTTCTTAATTTAGACTGTCTGAATGTTTTTGTTTTCCTTGGTCCTTAGTGTATAAAGAAAAATTGACTTACTGAGGGGGAAAAAACTCATTGTAGAGCTTCTCTACTTTATCTTTTATCTTCATTGAAATGAGGAAAAAAATCATGGCCTATTGAAATAAATAATCCTTCAACCCTTGATTTCAACTGCAGCTAGAGTTTCTTCTTTAGATTGTTAGTTTTGAGCAGTTTTCCAGAAGCTTGATGCTGTTGCCGTTAATACACACAGTTTTTAAATTTTTGGAAGTTAAGGTGGAATAATACTTTGTCGTTTTTAGATTCCAAGTGAAGTGAAAAGTTGGGTGTCTTGTAGAATCCAACTACTGTAGTCTTGAGTAATTAACAGATTTTTTTTTTTAACCTTGTGAGTTCTTCCATTGTTATAGCTGAAAACTGTAGTCCATAGGATCTGAGGCTGTCTATACAGTGTGAGGTGAAAGTGTGCTGTGACAGAAATCACTGTTTCCTAGTATGATTTCTGGTGTGGTCTCTTTTTGCGACATAGTCAAAAGATAAGATTTATTTCAAGTTCAGGAGATGCTTGTCTAGGGCTTTCAGTGTGACATCTGAAGGGAGCATACATTGACAAGGTACTTGAAAGATAAAGCAATTTTTTTAACAAGCACACAAATATGCCAAAGCAGACTTGCCTAGAGACAAAACGATTCTGTGCTGCAACTTACCTCATTATGTGCTTAAGATGAAAAGCACTTAAAAAAAAAAAAAAAAAGTGCTTAGCACAATTAAATTGAGACAAGAGGAAATTATTTAATGGGAGAGACAGCATTTAAGATCGAAAACACTACAAAAGGTGAAGCTTGCTAAAAAGTCTTTGGCTACGGTATGTGTTTCAACTTTGTTATTCAGAAAGAAATTAACTGCTGAAGTGCGCTGGCGAGCTACTTGTTCAGCACTAATTGCCTTTTGCCCCGTTCGTTTCTCAGCAGCCCCTCCTCAGTCTATTACTTTATGCAGTCTGTAAACACCTGTGGCGCTCCACAAATGTGCGTGCTGCCAAAGTGCGTGTGATGCTCCGCATGAGTGGACTCTGAACAAATGTCCCTTGGTGCATGCTCAGGGCTACTGGGGATGTGAATTAGGCCAGCATGGCTTTACACAGGTGAGGAGCTCTGCTGAAGGAGTAGGGGCAACCTTTCTCATTTCTGCGGCCAGAAGGCTAAAATTGTAAGCTTTTGCAGGAGTTCATGTCTAATATTGAGTAGCATCCATTAATGAGGTGTTAGAGAGGCTTTGAGTAACACAACAGTCATCTTCCTGACTCTCTCCTAGTGCTGTAGGGGAGAGTGAGTGAGTCGAAGCAACAATCTGAAAGTGTGGTGCATGCTGAATGTCACAGTGGAGGAGGCAGGAGGGGAGACAAACCCATGAACAAGCAAGGAGAACGGGAATTTGGAGGAGTGTTTCCCTTAGCTCTTCTACAGATTGCTTTATTTCATATACAAACAGCAATAGAAAAAAACTAGCCTGTAAGTATGGTGTTATGTCTCTGTCCTTGTCAGGCAGGCGAAGGGGAGTTGGGGCAAGAACCTTGGTGGCCATGAGCAGTGTCCTGTTCTTCCTCCCCCGCCAGACTTTTGGGATGAAAGTAGTGCTTGTCATGTTTTCTGTTTCCTAGATGACTGGAGAGCTCACTGCTTTCCCAGCCATAAAGGGACACTTATGGCTTTCTTTTTTTTATAGGGTGGGCAAAGCAGAACATGCATATTAATATGCAGTCCTGCTTGCGCAGCTGACAGCTTTCTGTTGAATCACAACTCAGGCTTGTAGGCAGCTAAAAATAAATGAAGGAACTTGCTGAAAGCCCACTGAAGTTAATGGAATATGGTTAATGACTTCAGTGGGAATTGGACTTGGGATCATATCTGTATCTCTTATTCATGAAGATTTATTAACATAGATTAGAAGAGGGCAATGTTATTTGTTGTTAATTTAGTCTGAGAATGGTAGCATTTTTCTCTCATTATTAAATGTCACCATTCCACTTATTTCGTAATTATCAGTCATTATGGCAGCAGCAACAATCTTCCTAAAATGCATCCATGACTTTATTTTTACATATGCAAATATCTGCCTTCTATCCTGCAACAGCAAAGCAGGCGTTTCAAGGGTATGTCCGTTCAAACATGCGGGTTCGCCATCTTCAAGTGAGTTGTTTTACAAGGATCCAAACAGAGGAGATGGGTCTTCTCCCACCTCGTCTGCCTTTTTGATCAAGAGCTGCAGGGTACCAACATTGCTCCTGAGCCTGTGTCCAGCTGCAGGCTTATTAATTCTGGCATCCCAAGTAACTGCTGAGGTGAGGAGTCATTTGAGACATTACTGATTTTCAAGCCCAACCCTTCATAAAACATTCATTTAGATCAAGCCTAGGACAGAAGCTGATACAGATTCCAGTACGGATGATGTGCTTCTGGAGCTGTTTGTTAAGCGGCTTGCTTGGTCACTGAATCTGAGCGTGATGAGTGTAAGTAACCTGTGCAAAGAGAGCAGTTACTGGAAGCGTACGAGCAGCAAATGGTTACTGGCAGTGGTGGGCTCGAGGTAGGAAGCTGGAGGCTAACGCACACCTTTTAATGCGTTGCGTCTAATTTACTTGCTATAAGGCAAGGCTAGTTTGTTTTGTTTTTGTTTTTTGAAAAAAAAATTCCTTTAATTTTCAGCCTGTTGTGCAGCATTGTGCGTAACTTCCCCACATACCCGAAGGGCAGGACGAGAACTGTGCCCTTCGGGATGCGCATCCGGCGCTGTTCCAGGAAAGCGTGCGCGTGGCACTCGGTATTCTTAAATGTGACCCCTCTCGTGAGTAGGATTAGTCTGTTTGCACTACTCCGCTGGCATTGCTGAATGAGAGAATAGTAGACGAGGACAACAAAAATAAACTAAGGAGGATGATGCAGATACGCAAATGCTATATTTAGCTTTAAGATGATTATTCTGTGGCTTCTAGCCCTCCTGCTTCCCTGAGAGCAAGCAGCACCTGTGACATGTATGTGACTTCCAGTGCCTGGAGAAGCTCGCTATAGAGAATTGAAGAGGTTTTTGACTTTGTGCCTTTAAGTCACGTAATGCCTGTTTAAAGTGCGGGTCTAGAAAATTGTGTTTTCAGAGCTTGGCTGTTTGATATGGCGGTGTCTTGTGGTGGTCTAGTTCAGCCTTGGGTCTGCTTCCAGACCGCTACTCGTGCAGAAGGGATCCCTTCGAGTCGCGCTGGCCATAGCGACCGTCTTCCCAGGCACACATCAGTGCGCAGCGCTTGTCAGGGAATACACTGCTGTTAGGTGGGAGGAGAACTTGTCCTGAATTATTAATGCGTGTTGCAACTTTTAAGACCGTAGATGCAGTGTGGTACGAGCTAAAAAAGGAGCGGATAGGCATTTTCGGTGTCGCTGCGGGAGAGGATCAGATGGCTTGCTAGAAGTTGGCCGTGCGTGCTTTTTGTGGCCGACGTGACGGCCGCGCTCTGTTCTCGTAACCGGTTTGTGGGCTGCTGATGCCCGGCTCATCCCTGCAAGGAAGAAACTCGGCTGGAGCGCATCCGGACATTTTGGAAACAGTTCAATTTGTGCGCGTGGATCTCGCTTTTCTGCTCGAGCCCGCGTTTCTTAGCTCCCCCGCGGGTGGCAGAGGGCTGCCGGGGTAGGGGGCTGCCGCTCCGCCCCGCTCCGTGGGCATGGCATGTGGGGCCGCGGGGGGTGCGTGGGGGCTCGGCGGGGCCGGGCGGCTCTGGCGGCGGCCGCGCCGAT
>VXAL01001160.1:229548-251849 GCA_013399475.1 Chauna torquata | reverse complement strand
CTGACTTTCAGGACCTGGTGAAGAGCCACCTGATGTACGCCGTGAGGGAGGAGGTGGAGGTCCTCAAGGAGCAAATCAAGGAGCTGATAGAGAAGAACTCCCAGCTGGAGCAGGAGAACACTCTGCTAAAGACGCTCGCCAGCCCGGAGCAGCTCGCCCAGTTCCAAGCACAGCTGCAGACTGGTTCCCCGCCTTCCTCTTCCCAGTCACAAGGGACGACACAGCAGCCTGCCCAGCCGGCATCACAGGGGTCGGGGCCTTCAGCGTAGTCACAGATGTCATTGCCGTCATGATCGCCGGCCTCCGGACTGCCCAGAGCGAGAAGGACTAGCGGGAATCCGCCACGGCCGCCCTTCATCCATTTCGATGCGCGTCGCAACCCAGACTGAGGATTCTGTGCCCTGCACACATCACTACGAGAGGCTTCCCTCCTGCCCACCCCCATGTTACGCACTCGTCTGTCTCTCTCTTCCCTCCCTTCCCCCTTTGGCTTGAAGGAGTCTTTGTTCTTAGGTTGATTTAATAAAATAAACTTCTTCCAGAGAATTAGCACAAGTACACTGGGGACTTGAGCAGCTTCTGCAAATGGCTGAGAAACGAAGCTGCGTGCCCGAATACTTTTTTTGTTTGTTTTTAAATCTTCCACTCATCCAGTGATGTTACTGATACAAGTGCTTTTCAAGCTTGGAAACGTGAAGAAGTAGACTGGAGTTTAAAAAAAAAAAAAAAAAGCGATGGCTCAATCCCCATCCAGCACTGGGGTTCCAAAGTGAGGACTGGTGCATAGGATCTAGGAGGAAGAGGGAGAAAGGTAAACTCAGTGTTTAACACTTAATCGTCACCTGAAACCTTAAGTGCAAATACTTGCACCGTTTTCTGAAGCAGTGGACAGGTGCATAAAGCTGTATTATATATAGAAGGCAGGTAGGTGACATACAGTTGGGTCATAGGATAATTACAATGAAGGTTATTTGCCTACTGTATATTTGTGTATTTAGTGTAATTACTTTGTAAAATAGCAAACTGTAACTATTTAGGTTGTACAGATTGAAGTTTAGTTGTTTCATTGGCTGATCTGAAGAAGTTTGGAAAGTCGTTTTTTTTATGCTACATAAATAAGAATGCACCTACGCAACTGTTCAGAATTTGGCAGATTTATGCTGTTTGTGTAACTTCTGAAGTTCCCTGGCTGCTGATTATCTTGAAGTAAATCTTTGTTCATTGTAGTTTGGTTTAAGACAGGAAAAAACCACTCCAAAAATTATCAAACCCTGCTAGCAAAGAATTAAAAAAAGAAAAAAAAAATTGGGTTTCCCAGTATGGATTTTTGCATATGATCTGTATAGTAGTATGCATATGTTTTTGTGCATGTTCTCTAAACAGTTGTAACACGTCAATGTATTTAACTGTTGCACTTGTCAACTTTCAATAAAGCATACAATGTTGATAAATCACTGTTTGTATATTGTAATAGTGTTAACTGCACTCATTTCAACGTGTTGCAGTTGGGCTTTTCATGAGCAGGGAGATCAGGAAGCAGCGTGGAAAAGCCAGGAGTGTTGGGTGCTTCCTGTACCTTGTGAGTGGAAGAGCAGGAGAACAGACACGGCAGCAAGCTGCACACTCGCCTGGACGCGGTCGTCTCGTGCTGGCAGCCACCCCGGGGCACGCAGCTCAGCGTGGCAAATGCAGGGGCATCGCAGCTGCCCCAGCACTGCGCTCTCTAAAGCTTTTGGTGACTAGACTGTGCTCAAATTTTGGATGTCCAAGAGTATCTCACTTCCACACCCACAGCTTTTACCTTGATTTTTTTTTTTTGTTAGTTGAAATTGTGTAAACTTGGCATAGAGTATTAATTCTGCCTTGTGGGATTGTGGAGGAGAACTTCCAGTTCTGCGTGAAGATAAAAACTGTTTCCCTTCAGTTTGGGAAAAAAAATGCTTCCTTCCTGTTCAGTCAACACGATTAAAATATAACCGAACCTAAACCTACAAATCCACAGGTGAAAGACTGTAGATACAGCATGAGGGTAGCCTGCAACTGGGCTAGCAGAGGGATTCGCAGTTTTACAGTGGATCCTGTTCACTGATGTTAAGGATGTAAATCCTGGGTACTGCAGTATTCACAACTGATGAAATGAAATGTAAAATTATCAGTCATTTACAGACTAGTAGGACAGTACTTTGCCCTTCAAAGCGACATCCTAAAATTTGAATGCAGGAATTTGACTTAAAATGTAAGGGTTAATTACAAAGTAGTTAATAGGGTCCTTTGCATGACAGCATGTAGTGAGTATCAGGAGATACAGTTCCTGGGGAATTTAAGATTATTGAGAATAAATAGGTGTAGCAGAGGAAATGAGAAGGCTGTGGGTTCAAAGGCAGGAGGGACCATCTATCTGTGTGATTTAAAGCTAAATTCTTGCTTTTGGGCTCAGATCACGCAGCAGTTCAGGCACTGCCTAGCTGTGTTACGGCACAAGTAGTTGTGTTACCCATCCTGGGATTAGTATATCAAAGCAACTGCATGCGTATGTCCCTGTGGGAATGTGAACTTTAATTTGTAGTTTGCATTCTCAAGGTTTCAATATATAATTTAAAAGTATTCTTAATGAGGAAACAACAGAGAAATGCTAGATGCTTTTTTTTTTTTTTTTTTTGATGGATTAAGCTAAAATTAGAAATTGATGATAGCCTTTGTGGCAGAACAGCACTTGAATTATCTGGATCTGACAAAAGGAATGCTAATTTTGGTGCTTTGTAAGTGGCTTAATTGTCTCCAGTTGCCTTTATATTCTGAATGTCTCTTTAGTGTTTCCAGGCCATAATGTTGAGTATATAAAAAGTCAATGTTAACATGCAGATATGCTTTTTCACCCACTTCACTCACCAAAATTTGTAAAGAGTTGTTTTATGTTTAAAAATGAGATTGACCTCCGGATTGATTTCTTTACTTTGTTTAAAGAACAGCCTGAGCATGTTCTAAATCCAGGATTTTTTTTTCAACTGTTCTTTAGTACAGTGTCCGGAAGTTTGAAGGCTTTAGGTTAGGTAACACGTTGATAATTTTAGTACACTGTGCTTCAGTGTTGGCAAATCTGATCATTTATTCTTTGATGCAGAACTGTTTTAATTATTTTAAAACCATGGAGCCAGCTTTTGGAGCTGTTTATTAAATTGCTAAAGTAAGGCAGAGAAACTTTGTTGCTGAGATTATTTTAGCAATCGCTCTGTCAAAACTGAAGCATCTCTCTCTGAAACACACTCAAATTGACCAAGATTTCACTTGAGACCAAAACAAAGAGTAGACTTTTCAGCTTGTTGTATTGTAATACTTCTGGAATGAATTGTTTTGATTTTTGCTTTTGTTCTGTAACAAATCATTTTTCAGAGCACTTTAAATCAAATGGTTTTGATAGCCAAGAGTACCTTTTTTTTTTTTCCCCATTAGAACTTTTCTTTGTAAGAATTCTGAAATGCTTAGGGTTTCGTCAACAGCGAAAATCAAATTAAGTGTAATCTGTCAGGCTTTCTATTCTCTGCCTTTCTCCCATTCAGTAACTCTTCAGGCTATATTCAAACTGTTTGTTATTTACCTTTTTGATGACATTTAGCTGCACACTTGCTTTACTTTTAACAGCAACATGATGAACTGATGTAAATAAATTATCACAGAGACCAACTTGCTGTTTTTTCTCTAGTTGCTTTTTTTTTTTTTAAACAAGATTTTTTGGCAAAAAAATTCTTAAGGCAAGTTCAGATTGTCCAAATTCTGAGGGCTTTGTAAATACTTGGGAAAGAGAAATTGGCTTCCATTATGTGTTTGAAAACTGTCCGGAGAGCATCCAGACAAAACCTCCCAGCAGCGGTGCAGTAAGTGCAGTGTCTTAGAGATGCCTCTCCCTAATTGTTACGGAATAAATCAATGCCTGGAAGGCAGCTTCCTGTCTTTCAACTGCAGGAAGAACTCAGCAAGGCTATTTGGGAATTACCATCCTTGAATGCTGTAGCTCCAGTGAATGTTTTGAGATTAATAAAAATATATATATTATTTATTCTTTGTGGGGTAGAATAGCGGTACTCAAGCTTGCTGGCTGAAGGCATGCTTGTTTAGCTTAGCATAGCATCTTGAGTAGTAACAGTTCAGATCTTGGATGTTGAATTATTTCTTGCTTTTCTCCTTTCTCTTTGAGATGATGCGTTTTAACTTTCTGGAGAGTTTTCTGCTGAGGTGGACCTGAAACAAATTGCAAGTCCAAGGCTTGAAGGTGGAAATTAACCCAACTCCAGTCCCTGCTGGTCAGTGTAACTTCAGATGTATGAAACTGAACTGAGGATGGCTGCTGGAAGGAACTCCCGGGGAGTCTGGAACAAGCTGAGGAGTTTTACATGTGTGCTTGAGGATACTCTGAAGAACACTTGCCACTGGCCTGATCCTTTTCCTGCGATGAGTAAGCAGGACTCTTCCTACTGCATTTACTTCGTGCCGAGCTAGGCCAACAAAGAGCATGTTTGAAAATCCCATGGCAAGGAGTTTCCAGCAGACTCTGGCAACTGCCCTCCTGAATCAGGGTCCAATTTCCAACAGGAGCAAGGCCAAGCTCAACAATGAAGTTAAAAGCCAAACCATGAATAAACTAACTTCCTTACATTGTAAATACATTGGAAAAGGGCAGCAGTTCAAAAGGGAAAATGAGCAAACCTACAAGCCCTCTGCTTGAAACTCAGTCCCAGGTTGCTGTTGTTGTTGTTCATTGAGATGCCCCCAGGAGAGTTGTGCAAGGCCAAGAGGCAACAGAGAAAGTTCAGATAGGACATGGCCAAGAGGCCCCCGAAACGTAGCACAACTTGAATTTGTGTACAGCCAGCTGAGGAAGGGGAAAACAGTCCTCTAAAGCCTTGCTCCTGAGCTGAGCCAGATTTTTAGGTCATCTTGAAGTTTAACTTTGATTCTTCAGCTGCATTGGGTGGGGGTGGTTTTTCAGAGATGTGTATGTGGTAATACGTTTTGGATGTGGTTCAAGTTGTTATGAGAAAAAAAAAAAAAAAAAGGTCATAACACACCAATTTAGTCTTCTAGTTTGGATGGGCTGGGAGCTGTCCTAAACTTCTCCCTCTTAGGAGCTCTGAAGGCACCATAAAATCTCAAGAGGCTGAGATCTGGCATGTGCAAGCTCAGTGCAAATCCACCTGAATATTGGAAGTAACAAAAGGACAGAGAATAAAAAGTGTCAGCCTTTACAAATGAAGTAAAGAAGAACAAACGTATCTGGCTTTCAGAAAGGAAAGCAGATCTGTTGTTCATCAAGGCATATGGGAAGGGAGGGAGATGAATTTATTTGTGCAGTATTTAAATGATGGTCAGCTGCTTTCCAGTCCTACATATATTCTGTATCTCTAGGAGCTGGTAGCTGGGTATTTGTGCTGAGCTGTTTTATGAGAAAAAAAAAAAAAAAAAGAAAAAAAAAAAGTCTTGTTTAAAGTATCTGCCTGCTTTATGCTCCCTGTGGAGGCCGCAGTAAATGGTCGTTCCTCCTCCCATTAGTTTTATTACTGAGAACAAGCCTGTTCTGCCTCTCTGCTGCTGCTTTAATCAAAGCTTTGCTCCCAGATAGCCATCAGAAAAGACATCTGCAATTCAATTAGATATGTGCTTAAACTCATGATCTCTGTGAAACCAGCCGCTGCTAGAACACCGTGCCCTCCACGCTGTGGCTCGCCCTGGCTGCAACCTGCAGGGGCTCTGCTCCGTCACTCGGCCGCTGCTGCCTCATCCACGGGCTTGTCCCCCCTCCTGGGCCACTGGCCCCATGGTGACACCGTGATGGTGTACAGATGCTTGAAACGAGGACCTGTATCTCACAGGAGGCTGTTGGAGTTGTTCTTCTTTGTTGAAAAGCAGGGGAGAAGCTAGAAGCAAAATGCCGTTCAGGAGCCGCAGGATCTGCTTTATAACATGTGAAAAGTGGTTGTTGCAGAGTAGCCTCTTTCTGCTTAGGGAGGCAGGCTGAAAAAGCTCAAAGGTGCTACAGGGGTAAATGGTTTGCACCCTCAGCATGGGCGTGCAAGCGCAATGAGTTGATGGGAATGCCCCTACCGATAGAAATCTGACTACTTCTCATGTACCTACTTCGGTCTCCAGTGCTGTAAATGCATATCCATTGTTGCCGGCCACGTTGACTGCACCCAGGGCCACCGTTCTTGCCCGTAGTGACCCTATGAGGTGACCAAGGTGAGGCCCAAACACCTTCTGGGCAGACCCGACCACTGAGCATTGGCCAGGAACAGCTCTTCACAAACATTTCCTTTATCTTCCATACAAGCCGGTGCCCTAGAGATAAAGGTGCCCTCCAAGTGGTGTCAGGCTGGTCCCCAGGCGTGCAGCGCAACCTTGTTTAAAAATGCTTTAAAGGACGTTATGAAGTGCTTTAATGGTCTTGTTTATGGTCTCTTTAAACAAGCGCCTCTAAGAGCTGATTATAAAAGCTCACAAAATCATAAGTGAAAGCAGTCAGAAGGGAGGTTTGCGTGGGCTTCTTTTTAGAAAGGGTGCTGTTGACGAAAACCCCAAACCAGAAGAGAAGTGAAAAGCAAAGGTAAGCAGTAGGAGTGGATGTGGCTTGCAGCTCGCTGCAAGCTTTGCTGCCCTCAGGGAGCAGCGTTCTTTGGTTGATAGCGAAGCAGGTTGAATGCTTACCTAGGAGAAAAAGCAAATGGGGATCAGGACAATGCAGCTGGCCACAACGCTGATGGATCAGGGTTGCTCTACCACCCAGATGTGGGGCAGCATGGAGACTGCCATCCCCCGCCACAGTCATATGCCAGGCAGACGTGTCTGCTTTGAATCTGGGAATGCATTTACCGTTTCCTTCAAATAGGATCATGGCATTAATCCTCTTGGCTACACTAGGCACTGCTCCATCTAGGACTTCCCATGAAGCACATGGTCCAGCTCAGGAGCAGGACAAGCGGAGCATGCAGGAGTGAAAACGTTCAGCAATGCCTTGTTAAGTTCTCCATAACCATGGCTGAAACCCTTCTCCATCTGCCCTTCACAAGGATCCACCCCAACTGGGATGATAAAAGTACTTCAGGGCTGTCAGGCTGAGATGAGGAGAGGATGAAAATGTACTCATAGGTGGTGTAGGAAAACGTCCCCTAGCCCTTCTCCCTATCTCCATAGGCTTCAAATTCAATTCCAGTTAGAAATGGTGGTGGATCAGGTTCAGTCATGCTCTTAATGAACACCAGCTACCCATTTAATGGGTTTGTGTAGAGGATCTGAGCCAGGACAGCCTGTTTTCTCAGAAGGCAATTACTCCTATTTACTTCTTAAGTGCCATAAATGCACTCAGGTTTTCTAAGGAACAGCAGTAGTTGTATTGCCAGGGCATGTAGCGAACTGAAGCAGTTCCAACCTATGACAGGATACAAAGAAGTCAGGGCTGGGGGTGCTCAGGTAGATCTAGGATGCAGGAAAACTATGGAAGTGATCATATTCTGATGTGACCTGTTGCATACCAATATCCGTGTTGGAAAAGTCATAGCTGAATGGTGTGCTTACTCCAGCCATGGACTACTACTGGCCTTTCGTGGCCTTGGTAGCTGGTGAGGTCTGTGACCAGATGCCATGACTGCCTAGGGGAGGAATGGTTTGTGGGACAGGGTCCTGAAATGCAACCTGGCTTGGTGAGAACAGGTTTCTGGAGCTGCTTGGAGCTCCTCGTGTTCATACTGCACGGGGCAAGTGAGGATGCAGACCCTACTCCATTTGCTCCAGGGCTGGTTCCTAAATCCTTGTGGGATGAAGGGATCTTAATGTTCGTAATACATTTTTGCCATCTGTACAAGGTCCTGGGCAACCTGCTGTAGGTGTCCCTGCTCAAGCAGGGAAGCTCGAGGTTACTTCCAACCTCAACCATTCTGTGATTCTGTGATTTTTAACAAATGAAGAGGAATCTCACAGAGGAAGGGAAGTCTAGCATGGGCCCCTGTTTGTTTCACAGGGTTGCCAGTGGAGGTTTGGGAATATTCATGGGGCACATTTCCCAGCTTACCACTGCAGTGTCTCTATCTGCACCTTACCTGCTGACTGGAAAGCCCCGTAAAATCTTGAGAGAGTTTTTGGGTAGCCCAGGGAAAGTGGCTTTCTCCACATTTTTGGTTGGCATTGGTGCTGCTCCCTTCCATCCTCTTGCTTGAGGTGCTATGTCCAGCCTCCGAGGAGGAGGCAACAGCACTGGCACTTTCAGGATGGACGATGGAGGTAGAAATTAGCAGGGTGCTAAATGAAGCTGTCTGCAGGAGGGTTGGATCCATTGCTTTTTCTCAAAATAAATTTAAGGTAGGCATTTGAATTAATCAGGAAGAATGAGCAATGCAAAAAACAAACAAACAAAACAAAACCACCCAAACCAAAATAAACAAAAAGCACCCTGCAGAAGGCTCGGGTAATTCTGTACACAGTGATTTTTGTGGCTCTGGTCATGAAAATCTTACCCCAGTCCAGCATGGGGGGAAGCACGAGTCCTCTCAACAGAGTCTGGCAGCTTGTTGCTGTTCCATCTCCTGCCCGATGAAGTGCAAGCCCCAGCAGCACTGGTGTGACCGGTAAACACACAGCTTAATGAAGTGCCTGGCACAAAATCCTGCATCGTGATACTGGAACGCTGTCTGCTGACTTGTCCCTTAAAAGTTGAAATAAATAAATGAATAAATAAGCTGTTATGTTCTTGGAGGTGGTTTTTGTTTTTGTTTTTGTTTTGTTAGAGAGCAAGAAGCTCATTGCTGGAATCATGGTACCTCTTGGCATGAACACTGTTGTTTTTTAGCAGTGGCTATTCCTATTAATCTATCCAGTACCACTGATGTTGCTACACTTCAAATGGTGCTTTTTACTCAGTGTACAGTGAGCAACTCAGTGCATTTTCCATCTGTAGCATCCTTGCCTGGGTTGTTGGTGAGGGCTGACTCAGACCATCTTGCCCAGCAATTGACCATGGTCAGCAGCAGATGATGAGAGAAGGTGCAGAGCTGTCCTCGACCCTGAGCATCTTCTCATCTTCCGGCAGCCAACAATTAAGGGACTTCCCCAACCGGACGATGCACCTGGACACCTATTCATGCATTAAAGTTCATTCTCATCCTTGTATTTTAGAATGTCCTGTGATAAATTCCACAGTCCGGTGCAGCCTGGCTGCTCTCTTGGTATCTCTTGTTGTGCTCCAACCTCCTTATATGACAGCAAGAGCTGTTCTTCCCTAGTTGTCCCTTTCCAGTCTGTCTCTCTAGGCTCCCCAGTGTTCACGCTTGCTCCCCAGCATAGTGGTACCCCTGGAGCCCAGCACTGGTGGTGACCTATGCTGATGGCCCATGTGCATTGCCTCAGACGTTGCATTTCCTGTTTGGTGTGTATTGTCTGTCACTTGCTCCTCACTCGTGACATTCTGGGTAGACTGTTGTGGCTAACATGGTGGCCTCCACAGATCTTGTCTCTCCAACTTCACCACCATCTCCAGTTCATTGCATTACTTAAAAGAAGTAATCCTCCTCTTGCTGAACAGGAGAGGATGTTGGGTATTGGCACCCCTTATTAGCACTAATTTTATTTGCTTTTGCAGGCAAGTCACTAGAAGAGACATCATTAAATGGGTCACTTCCATGTCTATGCAAAGTTTTACTTTCTCTCTCTCTCACAAGAATGTAATCCTGGCAGGGCTGAGAGGCAAACCCAGCCAAGAGAAGGCTTAAATGAAAGCATGTCCACCCTTTTGAGATGTTGCATGTGAACCTCACAGACATCAATTTCCTTTTTCTTTCTAAAAAGAGGAAAAAGGAAAACAACCCTTACTTTTGGTCTAAACTTTCACAAAACGCAATTTCTAGCTATACTTAAATCCAGAGTTCACCAATGAGGCTACTGGCAAGGTCAGTACAGGCATATATATATATATATATATGTATATATATATATATCAGCTTTGATCTATGTTAGGACACCCAGGAAGCACCTTCAGTGTAGCTAATTTCTGATGACTTTATCATAATGCCAGACACATTTGATGTTCCCATAACAGTCTGAGCTCCTGAAATCATGTTGCTTCTATGAGGCTTTTACCTTCTATTAACAGTGAGTCAGCTTCCAGCCTTTGGTTTCTGAGGAAAAGAGCTGAAAATATCAATGAGCTGCAATGCACAGAGCCAGAAACCAGAAAAGAAATAAAAGAGAAATTCCCAAAGCATTTCTTAAGATTAAATGACGCATTGGGCCTGATTTATGAAGTTTTTGGGTGCTTTGAGAGCTCTGAAACTGTGTTGGAGCAAAGTTTCTGCCCCTGTGCTCTGACCACAGCACAAGCTGTCTTTGCTCTTACGGTGCTCTGATCTTGCAATGCATTAATTTGGGGTTAAACAGAAATACAGGATTAGTCTTCCTGCTCCCAAAGTGGGGCTGAAGGTTTTTTCTTGATATGTGACAGTTTTGTGATATTTGTCAGATCCTTAATATTCAATATGTTTTTATCAATTTCTCTATTAAGGAACATTTTTGTACTGACAGTATTATGTCCTGTGACTTACATTATATGCAAATAATCAAGCTGAAACAGGAATTGCTTTTGTAGAGGGAATAAATGATCACATTGTTCAGGATCATAAAAAGCAATTCAATCTCTTCCTTAAGGAAGGAATAAAGGTTGCAACCTTTTTTTTTTTTTTTTTCCCCAAAAAAGTGGAAACAAAAAAAGACTGCTTGCTTTTAGCTGTGCAAACAGGTAAGGAGAAACAGCTTCAAACTGGTGTCTCACAGTACTGCAATTGTACTGAACCTCACAGGATTAGGCTCCGCTTTTGCTACAGAAGCAATGGCATTTGCTCATTCACCCCCCAAAACTCTCTGGAGTGCTTTTATTCTAGCATCTGCAACCTAGGCATTGTACAGCATCAACTGCTCTATGTTAGATAGCTTCGTTAGAGAAGGGGCTCTTGCAGACCATGCTGAGGCAGCCAGGGCTGGAGTCCCTCTGTGCCCAAGGGACGGTAACCGTACAGCCCTCGGTGTTTTCTCACAGTGCCACCAACAGTGAGGGCAGACCTCAGGAGCAAGAACCTTCTGTCCGCAAGTTTCCTAAATCTCAGGTTGCATTTTGCAGTAAAGGGTCAAGAGAAAGCACTGACTTTTTTGTTCCCTGGAAACCCACTGGCTAAATCAACAAGACGGGAAAATAGCAACAGCCATTTCCAACATAAATAACCAGCCGCAATAATGATCCCATCTTGAGTCCCCTCCGTGTGCTGTAGTTTTTGCAGAACTACATTAGGAGCATATAAAATGGGGGGAGAGCTATTATTTGAAGAAATAGAAGTTAGACCTTTTTCTCCCTTGTAAAGCTGCTATCTATCATGAGCCTGCCAGGAGATTTGGTTTATCTTGAGTGTCCTGAAATGTGTGCTCAGGGAGGTTTCCAAGGGGACAATCCCTTAGAAAACTGCATTCTACCATCAGCAGAATGATTAAGCAAAACAACCCAACCCTACGATAACATGTAGGCATTTCTCATGTACCATGGTAAGTCTGGCAACTGCTAATAAAGGTCTGTATTCATATGGGACTGCTCTGTCTGGAAGATGGTTGTGTAGGCAGCCTGTTTCCTCAAACCATGCAAATAGAGAGACAGAATATACTGTACATTGCTGCTCTGGCAGACGCATCCCAACCAGGCTAAAACAAAGGGCTTTGCTGGAGCAGGTAAATATGAAGCGGTTCCTCAACTGTTTACTTAATGGGGGCAAAGCACTTCAAAGAGGAGCAGTGGAATAATAAACCAGTCCTTCTAGAGATGTCTTTGGCTCTTGGAAAGGCATGAACATCATATGAAAAGGTGTTCTAGGAACAGATAAGGCAGATGACACATTTGGGACCTGGACTATTACTACACAGTGTACTTCAGCATAGTAACAGTAAAGCTGTTAAATGCTGATATTAAAGATTGCAGCTATTTAGCCAACGGAGGGGTTTACAGAGCTTGTGAGATGCCTGGATGGGATTGGATCCAGGTGATCTCTGCTGTGTCTGAGAGCAGCCACCATCGGCCACCCTGGGAGACTGAAGCCAGAGACCTGCTGGCTGTGGGGTGCTGTATTTAGACTTTGGCTCCCATTTCTGTGAGGGCTATAACACCCTGACCATGTATGATCTCCTCTGGTTTTGGAAGCCAGGCAGAATTAGGAGATCCTAGGTGGGAGCTGAGGAACTTGGGATGTTCTGGGTGCTACTGAAGGCTACACTGTACTTCTCCAAGTGGCACATGGAATCACAGAATGGTTTGGGTTGGAACGGACCCTTAAAAAATCATTTAGTCCAACTCCCTGCCATAGGCAGGGACACTTTCCATTGGATTAGGTTACTTAAAGCCCCATCCAACCTGGCCTTGAACACTTCCAGGGATGGAGCATCCACAACTTCTCTGGGCAACTTGTTCCAGTGCCTCACCACCCTCACTGTGAAAAATGTCTTCCTTATATACAATCTAAATCTACCCTCTTTCAGTTTAAAACCATTGCCCCTTGCTCTGTCGTTATAGGCCCTGGTAGAGAGCCTTTCTCCATCCTTCTGATAAGCCCCCTTTATATATTGGAAGGCCACTTAAGGTCTCCCCAGAGCCTTCTCTTCTCCAGGCTGAAGAACCCCAAATCTCTCAGCCTGTCTTCACAGGAGAGGTGCTCCAGCCCTCAGATCATCTTCGTGGCCCTCCTCTGGACCTGCTCTAACAGCTCCACATCTTTCTCGTACTGACCTGGTCCTGGCGTGTATCACCCCTACCTTCTTTGCTAGCCCAGATCGAAGTCTTTCTTCACTGAGATGAATGGGCATGGCTGGTGGAGCCTCCTGTAACAGGAGAAGCTTACTGTGCCACATGCTCCTGGGGACTGGACGGTTATCGCACTGGACCAGAGCACGGTCTATTTGTAGACATTTCCGACTTGCTGGCAAACAGCTGTTCTCTTTAGGCCACAGCTTCAAAATATTTTCATTTGGGAAGAGATGGGCTCTTTGGGAGTTGTGGTTGTCTCTTCCCAGTCATTTCCCTCTCTTGGTGAAGAGGGAAGCCCTTGGGCATGCCGGGCTGTGTGGTCTCCTGGGTCACCCTGCATGCAGGGGCGTGGAGGAATGGCACAAGCTAATTAATAACCCATGGAGTACTAAGGCATCACAGGCAGTAGGAAGTGCTGTGGTTTTTGCCTGGGGAGGGAGAGAAAGGGAAGAGGTGCTACAACACAAAGAGTAACAGTAAACAACCTGTGGAAAGCAGGCCGTCTTTTCAGAGGGGAGAAAATGCTGAATTCTCAGCTTTTCAAAGTAAGCTAATTTTACCTAGTGCTGCTGCACTTTTGAATGCAGTCTTCTGGGAAGAAAAGCATGGAAGTGGTGAATTTCGGGGGAGCCCTAGGGAACGAAACATCCAACTTGAATTCCTTTCAGTTGGTTCGCAACACCCAACCCACATGTCTAGCCTCCCCATCTGGATTTCTGACTTTTTCTCTCAATAATGATTTATTGTATATTAAAATACTACTATCGAGCTAAAGTGGCAAATGCACACAATGCTGCACCTTTTGTTTCTAAACAACCTGTTCAAAAAGGGAGAAAATGAGCTAAGGCTCAAAGTTTCTTGAGAAGCCTGTGCTACACAGATGCTGGAGAGTCATTCTCGGGACAGTGGCCCCACTGACCCAAAGCATCAGGGGAGGAAAGTAGACCTAAATGTGAAGTGTCCTACGTTTGGTCTCTGTTTGTACTGCGCATACTGACACAAAACCCCGGCGTGTGGTGGCCCGGGCTGTGTGCTGGACGTGCTCCGTGTGTTGATGCTGCACCAGCATGTGGCTTTATTGCTACAAACACTTCCAGTGACGAAACACCCGAAGACCAGTACTCCCTGTGGTCTCTTTGTGACCTTGGGCTGTGTGATTCAGGTCCTTCAACCCGAGACTGGTTCCAACGCATGTTTTGAAATGATGTTATCTGGGAAACCAAGGACTTTCTCTCAGAAGTGTTGAGTGCTATTCCTTGACTGACGCATCTTGGGTGTGGGATGCGGTGGTTTGCACGGCCACCAGTACAGCAAACATCATTGCTGCAATGGGATGCAGGTAGGGGATGAGACCAGGGTTAGGCACACCTCAGACTTGTTACCTCCAGAGCTGCGATTCATCCCATGTAATTTTAGGGGTGTCATAACGCAGATGTAGAATGGCTGAAGCTGTAAGGGACCTGTGGAGGTCATCTGATCCAACTGCTCACTCAAACCCAGCCTAACTTTGGCATTAGATCAGGTCACTTAGGGCCATGTCCAGCTGAGTCTGGAATATCTCCAGCGATGAAGATCCCACAGACCTTCTGGGCAACCTTATCCCGTGTTTGTGAAGGTTTCTTTCCTAATACCCAATTGGAATTCTCTTTGATGCAACTTTTGTCTGATTTCTCTGACAGAGTCATCCTTGGTTCCTTTTAATTGTTGTATAATTGAGAACTAAACTTCAGGCAGCTGCAATTCCTCACCCCTTTTAGGGTGAGATAGATAGCAACTTTGAAGGAGGAGTGCCCATCTCTCCCCACTGGTGAGACAGGCTCTCCCTGTCCATGCTGCTGCCTTCCTGCTGCCAGTTTTTCTGGGCTGTGAACACCACCTCCAGCTGCTGTGCCCATAGGAGACAACCAACCCTTTCAGCTGTGGTGGTCCCCAGAGAAAGCTGGAATGGCATCTATTGGCAGGCCAGGAGAAGACCTGCTTTCAGGAGGAGAAAGAGGTGTTGGTCACCTTCACCAGCTCCCCGTGCAGCTCCCACGTTTGGGGCCATGTATCCACACTCATGCACAGTCCCTCTCTGGTGGCCAGGTGCTTGGTGCTGTGCAGAGGGGCAGAAGAGATGTACACGGCTATGGAAGAGCCCTTTTCCTTGTCAGCATGCAAATTAAGACAGAAATGGCAATGTGCGTGTTTTTTTCTCAGCGTGTAACTTCAGTACTTGTGTTATTGCAAAGCTGTGGGCTCTCCGTGGAGAGAGTGTTGTGGCATAAAAGGAAAACATGTGTTTGACGGCCAGTGGGAAGCACTGTGTTTGAGAAACATTGATGAAATAGTAATAGAGCAATTAATTTATTTAGGAATGACAAAAAAGCCAGCAGGTGATTCTTTTGTTCTCTGACAGGGACAATAATCTTTTGTATGAAAAGGCTTTCAGGAAAAGCTTTTTAAGTCGACTCCATCAGAATTTTTCAATGGAGCATTTTTGACAGAAGATACTGATTTGTTGAAATAAAAAGGCTTACAAAAAATGGTCAAAAATGCTAACAAAAAGTCACAGTCACGTAGAGGGAAAATACGAAAGGCATGCTTTCAATGCATAAATTGTTCATTTAAAAAAATCTGGAATTTCACAATGATATTTTGAATGTTATATGTTATGTAGGGCTTTTTTTTTTTTTTTTTTTAACATTACTGCTGACATGTCATGAAATCATCACAGTGCATAATAACATCTTATCATTTCTAGCTCAGAGTGTTGCCTGTTTGTTGTAGTGAAACAGTCTGGCACCTGATCAAAGTGTCTCCTGCCTGTCTTGTAAAAAAAATAATGTCAAACTTCAACTACAACACAGACAGGAGACACTTTGATCTAGAAAAGCAAATATGTTAGTGTTTACTAAGTGGCAGATGGTTTTAATAGTTTTAAAATGAAACAGAATAAAAAAAAACAGTACAATATTCTTATATAATATATGGTACTAATGAAATGCCACAAAATACTATGAAAATAACACAGAGAAAATGTGAAGCAAAAGTAGGAAAGAGCATTGCTGGACAGCACTTTTCCCAGACATGACTTGCCATTTTCCAGGTTACCCAAAACCACACTTTTTCTTCCAAATTGCAATAAAGAGAAACACCACGACACCGTGATGTCTCTCAAGGAGCCGCCAGTGCCACACTTTGTCCCCACCACTGGGCAGTGGGACATGCTCGAGGAGAACGCGTCTTTTCCTCTGGGACCCACCTCTGGCTGGTGGAGGAGAACGTCTCTCCTCGCAGTCCTGACAGCAGGCTGAGGTCCAGTGAGCACGTTCTCACACAGGACATCTCAAATGGGATTCAGGAGAACTTAATTCTAGGCACTGCGAAATGTTGCTTCTCAGCTTTGAAACGGCACGGGGTGTTTTTTTGAAGGTGCGCAGTGGATGGGATTGTCATGGGGCTGCTCCTGGAGCATGGCTGGGAACTGGGAACCACTTGGTTTGGGGTTTGTTTAAAATGAGAGGTGAGGTCCAGCAGTCCAACAAGGGTGACTCTTGCTGCTGGTTTTTTTAACATCCAAAAAAGAAAAAAAAAAGTCCAGACGAGCAAGAATATATTTCTGGTTAATACATTTCTTAAGCAAAAACGAAAACCAAAAGAGCTGCCCGGTCTGGTGTTTACAAGCACAAACTTGAGATCGTCAACTGTGGTACCTCGGGATCTGTTCCAGTAAGTGCCTGAGTCAGCAGACTGACTCAAACCATCAGGCACCGGCTATTTGGGAAGCGGGTGCAGACGTCACAGGGTTGTGCATAAGCATTCGTTTGTAATAACAATAATATTTTTAAAAGCTCCAGCGTCAAACAGAATGGTGTTGTAGCATACACACAGCGTACAGTGTCCAGAAACAAACGCTCACATCGTCATCGCATAAACACACCCCGCGAGAGCGGAGGGGAATCAGCAGGGCAGCGCCGGGCCAGCTAACCAGTATGGTTAAAGACAATACAAGAGCAAAAATGCCCTTTTCGGTTGCAGTGGGGCAGGCTGGTAAAAGCGTGGTGACAGTTCCCATTCCTGTCTGATGACTTGTCCTGCCCTGTTTTACCTATTAACATGTAACCCTCACTGCTGACACAGGAGGGTTTGAGCAGCTGGCTGCTGCCTTTCCCAGATCAGGCTGGGGCAGTCCCCAAGAGGAGGAGATGACATTTACGCCTTCAAAACTGAGGGTGCCAAAGCCCGCGGCACAGTCGCTCTAGCAGGAGAGGCAGCAGCCACACGGGGTTGCTGCGCTCCCTAAGGGCCTGATCCTGCCGTCCACCTGCACGCCAAGGTGCTGGGAGCCTGCACACCTTACCGGTCTGCTGGATGGAGCCTGCATAGCTCGCAGGGTGCCCTGAGAACTTTTTGTCATGGGACTCCTTACTTAGGGCTTTGCCAAGGAGCAAGACAGCTTTCGCAGAAAGCAAGCCCATGGCACACAAAGGGTTACCGCAGGAGGAAGCACTGGGAAGAGGAAAGGCAGATTTCAAGCCCAGCATCAGCCAAAAAGCTGGGACTGAAGGAAGCTGTGCTGGAAAGGAAGAAAATAGGGGGGATTTGAATAGATCCAAGCCTGCTGAGAGGGATGAAGAAGGAGAAAAGCACCGCAGGAATGAAACCATTCCAGCTACTTCCCACAGACGGAGCAAGGCAAATTTGCCACAGGAAACAGAGCGAGGGGCTGTGAAGGAGACGAGACAGGCCACGATGAGGAGGACACGTCCAGGGGTGCTTCCAGCCTCCAGCGAGGCTCAGGCTGAGCTCGCCTCCCCCTGTGCGGCTGCGGCCAGTGCTGGATTTCAGGTGCTCTCAGGGACAGGCGGCGGGGATGCTGATGCAGATGGGATCAGGTGGGGACAGCTGATGGGCCATCACACCCCGACACGGTGTCCCCTAAGCGTTGGCAAAGGAAAACACTAAAAAAACAAACCTGAGACAAGCTGAGAGAGGAGTGGGTCTGGCTACCGGGCCTGACTCCTGCGGTCCCCGCATGTGCTGTGGCCTCTGTAAGCATCTGGGAGAAAGATGTTCCTCAACCCGTGATTCAGAACATTGCTGTAAGAGCTGTCAATCCCTCCCTTTGTGTGATAGCTGAATTAGCAAATAATAATAATAAAAAAACGGAAGGAGAGAAGTCACTGGATTCCCCAACCAGCTCCAGCTCACTGAGATGGGCTTCAGTGTCCCACCGCTGTCCGGACAGATGAGGACACCTTTAGCAGTGGTGGCATTGAGCATTCACAGGCTGACTTTCACTCCTGGACACTTTGCAAACCTTAGTTTAACCCTGAGCGGGATGTATGGGCTTTAGTTGTAGATATTTAACAATTAGCTACAGCTGAGCCGGTCACCCTACCTCCTTGATAGCCAGCGGAGATGGGACATCTCTCTCCAGATCTGGGTTACGTTGCCTCCCCAGAGACCCCGAAAATGGTGCCCAGGAGCTCAAGCAGGGATGCTGCACATTGGGATGCCCTGCAGAGAAAAACTGAGGGAAACAAGATGGTTGCTTGCAAACATGCAAAGAGGGTTTACAGGTAAAATCTATGAGGTTAAGGAGGTTGTAGGGAAACACAACTTGTGTTTTTGACCTTTGGTATTTAGGAAAGACATACAAAACTAGCTCAAATACGTAGAAGAATGACACGTGTAACTTTTGGGGTCATGAAAGGCCCATCCATGGGAAAGGATGGGAGAAACTGTAGTGACAGGTGCTGACAGAAACAAAGGGAATTACTCCACTGGCAGATGAGGAGCAGTGGCCTGAAGCTGCGGGACAAGAGTCGATCAGGTTCGACTTTGAGATAAAACTTTCAGCAGGCCAAGTGTTTGGGAGAAGTCATATGCAGAGGAGATGGGCTCCCGGTCAAGAAGTTTGTGAGAACTGGGTGGTGACTCATCCTGCAAAACACAGGGGTTGGGCAGCGTCATCTAAGTGGGCTTCACCATCCATACCATGAGCTTCGTGCCCCTCGTCCCTGCACACAGCCCCAGGACGTGCTTGCGAAGGTGGATGGGGTCCTGGGGTCCCTGCAGACACCACAGCATGGCCAGTCACAAAGGCAAGGGACCCAGGTGAAGCTGGCTGGGTTCATGTGGAGCTCAGCTTGCACTTCGGAAAGTGTTTCCACAGGCAGGAAGTGTTTGTCTAAACACAGCCCCTGTGGCTATTTCGCTCAAGAGTAAAGCCTGATTTTCTGAGAGCCAGAACTAAACAGAGGCAATTATCAGCGCCATGTGTTCAAGATAGGCCTCAAGATAGTGAAACTGATTCTGTTTCTCATGTGAAATTCCCATGTAATTCGCTGACAGCTGAGTGCAAATAATGAACACTGCTCGGGGTTCGATACTACAAATGTTTTCACTCAGAAATCAATCCATTGATGGAAGCCTTCATTTACCACTGGAGCAATCATGTCATTTCCCTCCCAAACCTAGCTATGAGTTTTAGGAAACGAGGCTACATATCCAGCTGTGTGCTATCGACTTTGTCAAGTCACAGTTATGCTTGCATCCTTTTCCTCTGCCATTCAGTGCTCCAGGTGCTCTGGGGTGGATTTTGTGCCACTTGTCCCTACAGGGCCACGCTGGTGGCTCTGGCACTGCCACTGCCTCCAGCGATGTGACGGACGCGCGGGGAGGTAGCGCGGGAGGCGACGTTTGCTCTTCCTGCTGGGGGTACTTGAGACAGCTGCGTGGCTTGTGATGGGAAGGGACAACAGTTTGGAGATGACCATAATGTATCAGATATGCCTAAGAAGCTGTTCCTTTCTTTTCTTTTCTTTCTTTCTTTCTTTTTTTTTTTTTTCCATTTTCCTTCTTAGCTGAAGATCACGGAGTCAAAAATCCACAGAAGACCGAGTCTGGCTGTTGTTAAAAGTGAGGACTAAGTACCGAACCTAACTTTGCTGAACCCATGCAATTCTGGGAGGTAGCAAGGAGATAGCCTTGCAAAAGGATTTATACCAGCACATCTATCCTGTTACAAAAACGTGATGTTGATATGTATCCAGCATGACTACTGGAGGGTGTGGAAAACAAATGCCTTCAAAATGCACTTCAAAGCTTTTGAAAGCTTGAGCGAGTTGGAAAGGTCTGTAGGTACCAACAGCGCATGGTGCAGCCTGGAAAGGTGGCCCAGTTCATCCCAGTTAGAAGTATCTTCTCCCAGATGTGCCAATAAGCACACAGACTAAAATCGAACCGCAAGAGCAAATTTATCACCTGCGCTCACCCAAAGGTCTCCTCCCCGGGGGTTACGGGCGCGATTCAGGTGGCAGCAGCGACGGTGGCCCTCCCGCACCAGACTCCATCCTGCAGCCCAGGAGAGCAGACCCACAGCGTCGCCCGCGCTGCCCAGTGCCCCGCCAGTGAGATGCCGGGGACAGCACGGCTCCCGCCCGCTCCCACGTCCGGGCACATTCGCTAGCAAGACTTGGCAGCAGTTAAATAACGCACGGTGAAAGTTTGGGAAGGAAAGGTAGCAGAGTGAACGTTTTTTTCATTTTCTAGAGCTTTTTCCTAAGCAACAAGCGCAGGTTTCAGGGGAACGACATCAGGCTGGTGACTACTTTCCACCTTCCAGCTCAGCCCCTCCCTGCCCGCCCTTCAGAAGCACGTTCATACCTGGTCTGTGGACAACAAAACCAGCAGCTGGGTCCTGCAGGGGACTTCTTCTCCTGTGGCCTTGAAAATATGGGTGGGGAGAGGGGAAAAATAAGATTTCGGTTGTTAGCACTTTGCTTTTTTGCCCTGCTAGCTCATTTAAAAACAGACGCAGAAAGACAAGATAAGGAACTCTGTGGTTTCAACTTCTAACCTCAAACAGCAAACACTCCTCAAAAACAGTTTACTATGCGGTCACGTTGCTTCAAAGAAAGGATAAGGAGCCCAACTGAAAAAAAAAAAAACCAACAATATAGTAATTGGAAAACAGTGTTTAGTCACAGAGGAGCAGTAAATACAATAGGGGATGCTCTGAGATCTGAAAGCTTCAATGGTTCAGCAGAGTTTCTCTCCCAGGAGGTTTCTTCTTCTTTTTCTCTTGTTGAGATGCCTCAGTTGCTATCAATGCAGGCACCTCCCGCCAACTTCTACTTCCAGCAAACAGCTAAATTGTTAAACCCTTCTCCCTCACATCCCATTATTATTATTATTTTTTTTTTCAGCCTGTGCCAGGAGTAAATTTGTGTGGAATTCGCTAAGATGTTGCAACTTCTATTCAGTTTATTTCAAGTCAGTACAATGAAGCAGTGCAAGGCAGGGTGTTGAAGCTGGGGAGGAACACAGAAAGGAGAAGTTCATGAATTTATGGTCATTTCAGACTGCTGAGTTTCGTTATCACATGTACCACCAGCATGGTACTCACAGAACAGGTTGAAGATTAAAAAAAAAAAAAAAGGAACAATTAAGTACTAATACTTTCTAGTATTAAGTTTTTTTTTAAGTTTTAAATACTTTATTAAGTATAAATTAAGATTTAATTAACATGAATTAATGTAATTAGTGGTTACAACTCCATAGAAAAAAAAAGCAGATGTTCGCTAAATGCAGGTGTTGCCAGGACTGAACAGCTTTCATACACTGATAATTACTCTTTGGACTTAAAGGCTATGTAACGGGCTGACTTCTCTCCCCGTGTCTGAAGAGTGACAGAATTCCTAGTTCGGCTTCCCTTTTTTCCCCTTTCTTTCCGCTTTTCGTTTGGGTTATGCTACTCCTTCCTACTGCCCCTGCTTCCTCTCCCCTCTGGCTGCCCCCACGGATGGGGGTCCCAGGGCAGGTCCCCGCTGCACCCCCAGACTGAGGCCTGGGGGTGGCATTTGGCAGCCCCCTTTGACCCGAAGGGACGTCAGGCAGAGGAGACACGAAGGTGACAAAGGAAAATCATGGACTGTTTGTGCCGCTAGAGATGACTCCCGCTGTTAGTCGCAGACGATCCGAGCAGAAACGCTGCTTTGCACATCAGCAAGTGGCAGGAGCAAAGGAGAAAAACAGATTCGCTTGATTTAAAGTAAACATAAAAAGAAAAAAAAAAATAGGTAAAAAGCACCCTCACTTTTTGCTATCAGAAAGGCAGTGGGCTGTAGATACTCTGCGTTTTAAATTGGCTTATAATATTAAACTTTTTGAGTTGCATTTTTTGGAAAGGGAGCAAATGCCACAGACTGGAAAACATCGAGAGCCACAACGTATTTTCTCTTAAAGGAGCACCTCAGGCCATCTCCAGCGCCGCGAGGGCAATGCAGCGTTGAAGCTAGATGGTGGCCAAAGGTTGCTGAGGAGAAGCCCAGCTGCTGGGGTGGCTTTGCCTGAGTAGCCCCCAGGTGACAAGACCCAGCCGCTTGTCCTTGTGAGCTCCTCCACCTTGCACATAGCTTTAATGAGCAGCAGGAGAAGAAAACACATGTGTGTGTGTATATATATAAATATATATATATATAGACATACGCACTCATATACT
>VXAL01001160.1:93865-229471 GCA_013399475.1 Chauna torquata | reverse complement strand
ATTTTATTTTATTTTATTGTGTATAATTCGATCACACTTGGTTTTTTTGTTATCTGGGGGCTGCAGCCAGGGCTGCTGGTGCCTTCCTCCCAGCCCCGCGCGTGTGCGCAGCCCAAGTCCCAAGGCTGTGGCACTGGGACATGCATGGGCCCCCACGGGAGGTGGGCTCACCAGCCTGTGGAAGCCCTGCGTGTCCCCTCCGCCACAGCAATGTGTCCCCTCAGTGCCGCCCTGAGCATCCTGTCACCTATGTCACACCTGCCCCCCCCAAGTAGCCCCCACGTTCCCGTATGCTCCCCATGTGCCCGCATGTGCTCTGTGCCCTCACGTCTTGCTGCATCCCCACGAGTCCTGTTGTCCTCCCACACTTGTCCCCCCTGCTCTCGCACAAGTCCTCCCATGCTCCTGTGTCCCACTGCACCCCCACGAATGTCCCCCTTCACCCTCATATCTCCCGTGCCCCCACATGCACCCCCCATGTCCCACCACGCCGTGTCCCTCAGCACCTTCGTGTACTCCCTGCATGCCATACGTGCCCTCCACACCGCCACGTGTCCCACCATGTCCCCGTGCCTGTCCCCTGCACCATCCCCACTTTTCCCCTACCAGACCCCCCCAGTGCCCTGTCCCCTGCTGTCCCTGGGGCAGGGCTGGCTGTCCCTGAGCAGAGGCTACCAACAGCTCGGTATGACATGTCACCAAACCCTGAGGTGGCACTTTGCAATTTTGGGAGAAGCGGCTCCCAGAGCAGCAGAGCTGTAGCAGCGAGGATGCTGTCTGAGACGAGAGAAAAGACCCCTGTCATCTCGTGGCACACGTTACCACCTCTGATGGACACCGCTTATTTTGAGGCCTCATGAGTAGGCTTTCCTTTGAGAAGATATCCGGGATGTGAAATCTGAGTGTTTTGGTGTAACTCACTCCTTGTCATACACTGACCGGTTCTTGAAACAAGAGCGCAGGCGGCTCTCCAGCTCACCCAGTCTGGAGCTATCTCAGCTTTCAGGATATAACACATCCCCAGGAATTATTTCAAGCTGCAGTGAGGAAAACACATGGTGAACTGTCCAGCTGCTTGCAGTAGCCCTGCAACAAGACCTGTGTCATACAAGTATGAATACATCTGACAAAAGGCAGAGTGTGCCCCACGGCATAGCTGCATGGCCCGGCAACTCCTTCCATAACCAACATCAGTTGTTAGTAACAACCCAAAAGCAATAAGCCTATTGCTAAGTGTTCTAAAAATCAACCTTCATTTCACAAACAAAGCGACAGACCTTCCCAGAGGCCAATATTCTGGTGTTTGCTTTGGGTATTGAGATTTTAAAGCTTGTCTTTAAGGGCTGGGAAGAGCTTCAGTCATTGATTGGGACTGTGCTGTCTTTGTAGAAGGACATAATTGCTTATTTTCCCATTTTACTGGGTATGGAGAGAGGAAGGCCACGTGTCCATGATGCTGTGTGGTGCAGGGTCATCCAGCCCGAGATGTGTGCTGACGTGTCGCTGTGGCCGTGGTCACATGTGTTAGACCACCCAGTGTCCATCTCCAGCTGTCACCAGATGTTTCGGGAGGAGGCAGAATAGGGCAAGCACTTGTGATGCTTCCCTTGCCACCTCTGGGTTCCTTTCCTACAGGCTCCTGGTGTCTGACTTCGCTTTCGTGACTGCTGCTGGGTCCTGAGCTCATGCTTTGGTGCACACCAAACACTGGACCTGGCTCTTGACTGGTGGTAGTCTGTGCAGAGCCCACAAGAACTAGGTTCCATCCCACCCCCTCCCCCTGCCCCCAACCCCATTTTGCAGTTATCTGTTGAATTTCATCTGCCCTTTCACGGACCACTTACCCCTCTGCAGTTCCCACAACACGTCCTTGTCCTCAGATAACTCCTTATCAGCAGAAAGTTCTGTCTCCTCACCCCTCACCACTTCTCCAGGCCATTTACGAAGACGCCGAGCAGCCAAGGTCTCTGCGCAGACCCCCATGGAAGGTCACTGCTATCATGCCTCCGCTGTGAGAACTGGCTGTTTACTCCTGACCTCCATTTCCTGCTTTTCAGCCCATTATCTGTACATAGCAGGACCCACTTTCTTACGCCTGAACGGCTGCGTTTCCTGAGGAGATGTCTCTGTGGCGTCACCTCATCCTGAGCAGCTCCCTGGGCTGATGGAGCTGTCGCACCCACAGGCATGAACACGCCGGTCCAAGCTCGACTGAGCCCTGGGACAGCTGTAGATGCACCTGCAGGTCCAGAGCCACCCCACCTGGCTTTGAACACCTCCCCCTGCTGCCTTTGGTAGAAGCACATTAGCTATAGGTCCTCTCTGTAGTCAAAGGGAGAGAGGGGCAACTCCGGACCTTCCATGGGGCCCATCTTCACCCATCACCTACGGAGGGGTCCTAAGACCACTGAGCCGCTGACAGGGCCGAATAGCAAACAGCAGGAGTCACTGCTCTGCTGAAGTCTGCAGGCACGTGTGGCATGCTCGCTGTATGCACACAGGCCACTGGCACCAGTGAGGTTTCTGAAGAAGCCCAGGAGATCTTGCAGTTGGGATGGGGCTCAGAGCACGTGCTTGTAGTGCTACTGTTGTTTTTTTTTTTTTTTTTGTGGGGCAGTGAGTCAAGTTCAAGACCTTTATTGACTGCTTCTACTGTGATCGGTTCCTGCTGGTTGCCATTAAACACTCAAAGCATAGAACCAGCAACTGCGTGGAGCTGCCTCTCACTAACAGCACGAGAAGTCCATGCAGTACCTATAATAGCATCAGACTTTTCTTCACATAGCACGTACCGGACAGGCACGACTTGTTTCTCTTCAGTCAGCTTTGGACGACAAAAAAAACATGAAATGGCAACAATTTTCTTATTGTTTTACTTAATGATCATTTTCTTCTCCCTCCTCTCTCTGCCCCTGTGAGGGATATTTTGGCAGTTTGCAAACATCCCCCTGTTCACATTCACTGAGTGTTACTGCAGGCATTTCTTTCATGTGACAGCTTGAAAAAAGGGATGTGAAAGCTTTCCTTCTTGTCTTCCTGGCCTTTCCCTCCATCATCTGACCCTCATGAATGCTATCCAGCAAACAGTTTGCCTTTCTTGCATGGTAAGATCTGGAAATAATTGCCTGCCCACAGCACTTATTTCCATCAGTGAATAAGCTTGTGTAATCACACTGTGGTCTTTGCTCCACAGTTCATTTTCCTGACTCAAAAATGTGTTTTTATTTTTTTGCACCATAGCATATATTATGTTTATCCCCACATTTCACCGTTGCCAATAAAGTAGGAAAATAAGGGATAATCACCACTTAAATACTTTCAAACCAATGCCATGTGTAGGGAAAAAATCCCAAACCAAGGAAAAAGTCCTAGCATCCTCAAAAGAATGTGCATTGATTGTGCCCTAGCTGAAGTACCCGGTTTGTCTGATGGATCATATTAAAACTCAGAGTCCTGACAACCTGACAAGCCACTTTTTGTTTCATCGAGTCTCCAGCTACAGATCAAAGGTTGGCTCAGATCAACAGCTCAGTAGTTATGGTTCTTCCTGATCACTTGTTTGTGTCTGATATAGCAAGCTCTGGGAGCAGAGAATGTCATAATTTCGTGTCATTGCAGAGCTCCAAGGAGATTACTGATAAATAACAATAATACAAGCACACACATAATGAACAGAGGCAGCAGCCAAACAGGAGAGTAACTGCTATCTTGATGGAGCTTGTTAACTTAAATTAAGCAGAAACAGTTTTTTGGAGTGGATTCCACCTTTTTAATTTCCTGAAAATACAAGGGCCAATGTACACCATTCAAAATATGTGCCCTGAGAAGAGTATCTCATGTCACAGGGAAAGAGCTGTGGATATGTTGTGCTTTCTCCGACTGTGTCCAATATTCGACCCAGGATCAGCCACAGAGAACCAAATTGGCCTTGTTCGATGTGGACATCGCTGTGACCTGGCCACCATCAGAGCATCTTCTTCCTCACTGAGTGGGTGGTGAACATAGCTCCTGTGCGCTCACCTCCGTGCAGTGACCCCAGACCAGGTGATCTGAATGTCCTACCTACATCAGTGATGTTCCCGTGCCCCGGGAAGGCTCCAGGGAATGAAATGGGTGTCCCAGCACACATCATGGAGAGGTTGTTTCTACCTCCCCCCATTTTTAAAGCCAGGGGGTCTCTGCCCTGGGGGCCCAGATGCAGCTGCCCCACTTTCACACCTCCAAGCAGTGCTACCCCAGGTTTTGCTGAAACCAGAAGAACCCCAAAACACAGCTGAGCACCCAAACCATTTCTTTAGCTCCAGCATTAGCCAGGAGCCAACCAGTGATAGCTGTTTTGCTGCCCATCCATAGCCTTTCCATGGTCTTACTGAGAAGGAGAGGGTCTTACTATAAAGGAAATGATTCCAGCAGAAAAATCTGGGCAAGCTTTGTCAGCAGTCAACTATATATGCTAGCTGCTTTTAGCCACTCCAGTTATGCAAAGCAGCAGTAAACCCAGATTAAGTAGCAACTTGTTTAGCAGATTTAAGTCTATTTCATGCCTGGGGAGAGATCTAAAGCAGCATAGCAAATCTGGCCCAAAAGCATACAGGCTTTAGAGATAAAGGTGAAATTTTGATTACACTGAAATTTATGAGACTTTTCCTAGGATTTCTCACCCACTACCCTGCAAGTCCTGGCTGAGACTCAACATCGAGCCACAGTCCTAAGGTTGATCTCTCCAGGTGCTAGAGTTCAGTTAATCACAACTGAAGTTCCGCAAGTTGACAGCTTCCAAGGATGAGGCACTGCAAGGCAGATTTTGATCTCTATTAACTGGTATTAATGTGAAATCAGAGGAGTTATTCTCAGTACATAGTGGTTTAATTAAAATTAGTCAGCTCATCTGTTATTGGAAATTAGCAAAGGGGAAAATGTTAGGGAATTCCTTGCTGTTGAACTGCAGAGAAATGTATGCAGCAATAGGATTCCCAGCTCCCTTGCTTGGCTAATGAGGTCTGCCACATGCACTGGTTCCCTGTGGCACAAACGTGGGATAATCTGTACGGTCTGGATCTGCACTCCCAGGGAAACCAGGCTGTCGTGCTCCTGCATCTCGGCTCGAGTCTTCTCCCCTTCCAAGTTAATAATAAACACAACCCAGCAAAGTGATATAAGGGACACGTTTATTACCATGTCCTTTAGAAGCAATTTCCTTTCTGCTCTGTTTTCTCACAGGCAGTGTAATTACTGAGTTAAGGAGAACAGGGGGAAAAAAAGTTTACAGATTTGATCCTTCCCAGATGAAATGACAAAATTAATGAACCAGCATATTCTCTTCAGAGATGTAAAGAGATATACCTTGGGGTTAACAGCTGTGTTTCAGCAAGCCTTCAAGTGAAGGGACACAGTGAAATCAACTCCGTATAGGTACAGCTTAGCAACAGCTTAGGAGATTTTTAAAGGACCGTACCCAAGCCATTGCTTTGTGCCTACGTGGAAGGCAGGCACCATGGCATACGCAGCTGTGCTTTGCAGAACACACCCAGCCACCACAGTTCCTCACATAACAGAGTGCTCAAGTTTTGTGTAGAAAGATAAACACTGAGATAAAATCCTAACACGGTTAAAGCAAGTCTGCCATTGGCTTTACTAGAGCTAGGATTTCCCCAGCGCGCTGCCTTGCCGTGGGTTGTGCAGGGGGAAATGCCGTGCATTTCGTGTTGCATGTCCTTCCTGTCCTGCAGCCGCATCACCAGGGAGCCTGTTTAACTGGGGGCTAGAAAATAACCCCTCTTCTGCAAATTGCTCACCAGCAGGTGCCCTAAGCTGTCTTAATAGTCACTGAAGCCAGAAGGCTGAGAGGAGCGTAAGTGAGGGTGTGCAGGCTGAAAAGCACGGGGAAAAGGTTGTGGGATTTCTCTGCACCAATGTACCCAGTGAGAAATAGTTTCCATGCATGCTTTCAACCTCTTCTGCTTGGAAAGAAAGGACGTAGCCCTAAGGCACGATGGCTACAATGGGCTCTATGTAAGATGCTGCTTATAAGCGTTTGTCAAACTGCAGTGAGTGCAGGACAGTGTGGCCATGTGTCCTCCTTCAGCAGCACTTCCCATGGGCAGTGGATCATGCTGGGAACCGGGCAGGCTGCTGCTTGATTCCGGCAGAGGGAAGCAATCTCAGGTGCTTGTGTTTTAACCTCTGAAGCCCCAAATGATTTGCCTTCTGACATCCTCAGAATGGGGCTGGTCATGAAAACTGCCCCCACCAGGGCGGGCACTGGGAAGCCCCCGGAGCACCCTTTTGCTCTGAAAGCCCTGGTGTGTAACATTTTTTGGCCAAAGCAGCCGGCCAATCAGTCTGGTGCACAACGTCTGCCTTTCGCCAAGCCGCCGCGGTGAGATTGGCATGAATGGGAATGTTTACTACGGCCGAGGGGAGAGATGGGTACCCTCGGGTTGGTGATGCTGGGATATCCCCGCGCTGTGGGTCAAACATAAAGAAGTAATTAGGCTTAATCCTTCTGAGGCAGAAGTTACGGGTCAGATTTCAGCTGGTGTAAATCAGCACAGCGCTGCTGGGGTCAATGGAACAAACCTCGCTTGTGCCAGCGCAGGCTCTGGACTGGTGCCTCCCATTGTGCGCAGTCACAAACACTGCTGAGTGCCATGAAATTAGAATGAAAGTTTAATAAAATCATATTTTGCATTGTCCTCAGCACAGGAAGGCTGGGAATGGCACAGCAGCCACGTATTGCCGGTGGCTCTGGCCCATGTTGTTTTCAAATCTCACCAGTGCGTATGGAAATTAATATTAATATGGCTACATGGTGAAAAGTATTATTCTCTGCACTGTTCATTAATTTAGCCTTATAGCTAAACAATTCACTTCATTTAGCCTTATAGTTTTTATTTTAATTCACACACGGCACTTTCTACTACTTCACAAGCTGAGCTGTTCTCTAGATGATCTTCCTGGGAACTTAGGAGCTGGTGCCCAGCAGGGGTTTGCTCATACGCTGTCCCTGTACCAGTCAGAGCCAGATGTGTCAGAGGAAACATCTCCTCAGTTCTTCATCTCCTCCTGCAGTTCCCACAGAGTTCCTCTTCATCGACAACTGCTCTGAGCTAATGACTCATTACAATTTATGATAACCATGTTCATTCGGCAAATTCAAGTCCACTCCTTTGCTTTTACAGTATGTAAGATACTGATCCAGTGGAAGACTTAGCATGTAGACTGTTTTCTGAAACAGCCTCTCAGGATTATGTACCAGACTGCTCCTCTTTCCCTAAATAAGAAAATACGCTTTTTTTTTTCTGAAATCCATTCATTTGCTGCTTGGGGTTTAGACTCATTCCCAAAAATTGTAATTAAGTTTTGCAGGTTCTATCTCAAACTCACGTGGTGTGATGTTGCTTGGGATATTAAAAGGTACTATTACCTTAAAAACAGTAACAGCAGATTTGATATTTATTCATATTGCACTTCTCATGAGTAACAGAAGCAACTCTGTGGTCCAACCAAACACTGGAGCTGAAAAAAAGCAAATTACTTTTTAATTCTTGGAAGTGTAGTAGCCTTTATTCTTGCAATTACCCACCTATGTCTTCTCAGATTAGAGTTAATTACCAAAAAAGATAAGCTGTTCTTGCTTTCACTGCTCCAGCTAGGGCAATGCTGTATCAGTATGACATGGTGCATGTTCACTGCCCTTAGAAAGACATGTTCTCAAGTGAAAAGTGACAGAACAATTTCAGCAGACATAAAACCTTCTACTGAATTTGCACAAAGGCCTGCAGATGCTGCTGCCACAGAGCAAGTTTTTGCTATGTTTTCTGTAAAGATGGATCAGCAGAATGGAGAGCGCGATATTGTCTTACAGACTGTGTAGGCATCAGTCCTCAAATGCACTAATGCTTCAATTTCATGTCCATGACATACCCAAGGTGGCTTGCTCTGCATTTCCTTGTACAGAAGGAGCCTTGCTAGGCCAGGTGGATGACAACAGAAACCTTCATAGGCACACCTGGGGTCTGTTAAGGGGTTGCCAAGCATCTGCAGATCTCAGTTCGATTTCTCCTGAGCTGGTTAAAGACTTCTCGGACTAACAGGTTTCCAAACAGCTGTTGCTGGGGCAGATTCGGCTCAGATTTTGTCCCCTGCGTCACGGAGAGCATCTTCATAGCTCACATGGGAAGAACCTGGGATGTTCCTGTCCCATGTCTTGCTAGGAAAGAAGGGTATTTAGTGCTTGGGCCACCAGGTCTGAATTGCGTGAATTCACACACTGGCAAGTGTGTGAAGCTGAGACATGAATTCCTTTGGCAGGATTAATGCCTGGACTTCAAGGGGTTGCTCCCTCCTGGTGTCTCTGTGTTCATCCAGGAACAGCGGAAGGAAAAAGGATTGTCTAAGTGGGAATCAGAGGTGCTGGCTGCTCTGAGCTGTCCCACTTCCCCCACTTCTGCTTTGGCCCATGAGAGGTAGGGCAGAACCCAGCTTTGTAAAACTTTTTTTCTTTGCTAATACAGGTGGACCGTGCTTCCCCAGCGTTTCTAAGCATTCTCGCACCAATGTGCCTGGCTTCCCTCCTGCCTTCATTTAAATCCCCCTTGAACACTCACTCCTTCCAAGAGGCCTATAAATGCTAACCTATGTCAAGATAATGTCATTATCACTACCATCTATGGAGTAACTTATCAAGTGCTGAAATAAATCACTTTCCCTGGGGATTACTGCCTAAAAGCCAAATGTAATCAGTAAAGCTTGGGTTTGACAAGGCTGTCACAGATAGAATTCATTTACTAATGAGTTGCAGCCTAAAGTCCACTCTGGTGGTGTGTCTGTGGTTTTAACGAAACATTACAAAGACCTTCTTCTCAGCATTTGTTGCTTGTTAGATATGCTGTTTGTCAGATATGCCTTCCCACTCGATGGGAAAGTTTTTTCCTCCTCTTCCCCCAGTAGAACAATAGGACTCTGAACATTGCGCTGCTAAGTACTGTTTTCTAAAATAATTTTTGGTCCTTTAGAGTAGCGTACCTCCCCTGCCTAAATCAACACACCAGCTCAGCTATTGGCTGTCTGTGGAGGGATGCTTCCTTTTGCAGCGATTTTTATAAAATAGTTTCTCCTGACAACTGCTGAGAGAAAAATAAAGGTGCTCTCCATTTACCATGGTATCAGGAGAAAACTTGAATCATCGATAAGAATGGTTTCTAAGCAACCAAATGCAGACTACAACCATAATAATAGCACTTTGAGAGTAAATCGCTTAGTCTGGTACACGCGAAGCTCCACTCTCCAATTAATGGCGAATTCGTATCAGCTCCATTGTCTGGCAAACACACATTAACAGCCCTGAAATGATTCTAGAGCATCGCTTCAAGCAGTAGAATAAAACTTGGATACATTCGGATCTCCCAGTGACCAATCGTTTTAAAGAGGTTTTGCAGAAAATATCCTAAAGGATTTAACAGAAAATAACTCTTGTTACCTTTATCTACCCTATAGAATGCTACAGTGACTTGTGTCTCTGTTCAAGGAGGACTCCTAAAAGCTACAAAAAAGATATTCACTGTTGTAGGTTTTTGAATATTTTGCCTAACTTTTCCCATAGAAAAATAATTTAAATACCATGAAGTGGAGAGGTGATTACGGTGCGGCATTTTTATGAAGAATAGTCACTCTTTGTAAGAGAATCATGAACTGCATCATTGTTCTGCTGAAATGTAAGGGTCAAAAAGAATGAAAAATGATGTTTTTCAGTAGGTAATAGGTTAACCTGTGAAAAATACCTTTCCCTGTCACAGCTCACTGCCTAAATCCACCACTCCTCAGGTCTGCTCCTTGCCATGAATCTTCTTTTCTCATCTGCTCCTCTTCTCCCGTGTTGCTGCTGAGAGAGCGATGCTGCCTGGGGGCCGGTCCTGGAGGAGGTCCTGTCTGTGGCTGGTAGCCCTTCTCCCCTCCGCATGAGGAGGGAGGCAGAACCCAGTTTCTCTTAGTTGGGGAAAGAGCCAAGAAGGTTCACATATTCTCCCCCCTCCTGTTACATTTTAGCTTGCACAGAGGCATGACTGGACCTAGGGGACCTGATGGGCCATGAAGAGAGAGGTAGCATTTCAAAATGCATTGCAGAAGACAGCAGCCTCCAGACAGTTTTTGCTCCTCATGTTTTTTGTGAGGAGGGTGAGGGCTGCAGTGGCTGATCCTCAGGAGGCCCCATCAAGGACGCACTGCTGGGAGCTGGGCACTGCCACCACGGAGCACTTGGAAATGGGAGATCAGGGTTTCCACAGGGGAAGGAGGCATCCCTGGTGGTTAGGTAGTGGCTGGGAGGTGTGGTGGGCAGCCTGGGAATGCCTTCTCCCTCATTGCTCTTGTGCGGCACTCAAGGGGTCACAAACCCTGCGGTCCATGTGGGAAGAAGGACCAGAACTTCAAAAAGACAGAAGATGTTTGTGGGGGAAAACACAGGCACTGCGGCCACCCAGGAGCCTGAGCAGCTTACAGAAAGCTTTTCACGCTGCAGTTTGGGTCCTTTCAAGTGGCATGCTAAGATCTCCCCATAATTTCTCCAGGCCTAGCTGTAAAATGGGGGTGGAAATATTACAGCTGCCCTTGCTTTGTCTGATTTTCCTAGTTAGTGTCTGGCACAGTGATAGTGCTGAGCACCATTGAAACCAAATACTTGCAAGGCCACACTAGAGGAGTTGTAAAAGCTGGAGGATACAGCAAAAAGGAGTGGAAATCTGGGTCTGGCAAGCAGGGGAAGGAACATGTGACTTGACGAGTATTAGCTGCAGACTCCTCTAAGCTAACACAGAAATGACAAATATTCAGAAACGGGTGATGGCGTCACAGGGTCTGTCCACGTGTAAAACGCTCTTGGTAAGCTCCATGCGTTTAGTTTTGGGAGCATACCCTCCACTTCTTTCCAGGTGGGTGGGTGAGATGCTGCGACCAAAGGAACCAAAGGAAGCCTCAGGCTGTGCACATAACTAGCTGAGGAGGGCTATGGCATCACCAGAGCTCAGGAAGGAGGAGGTGGCTTTCCTCTTCATGTTGTCCAGGGCAGAGCACATTTTCCCCGTCACCAGGTGAATTGAGGTGGTCTAGAAAAAGCTGCCAGTCCTGTCTAGACACACGCAAGAACCGGTCTCCCCTCCACCTACTCTCACGGAAAGACATTTGAGCAGAAGCCTCTCCACAGGGCATCCTTTGGGGTGCAGAAGGTCCCTGAGCCCACGGGGAGAGACCATGTGGCAATAATGTGTATTGGCCATCAACGTGGTGCTCAGTGGAGGACTCAGTGCCATGCAGGAAATGTTGGAAGAGGAGGTAGGAAGAGAGGACCCCTTCCAGAGCAAAGCCGATGCCGTGATTAACTGCATAACCATTAGTGCAAAGTGAGTCAGAGCAGACAGATTTGGAGGCTTGATGAACAAGCCAGAGGTTTCAAAAGGAGGATTCTGGATACCTGCAACAAGTCTCACCTAATCCCAAAGAGTTCTCCAGGACGACAAGAGAACTAAAACAAAGAAATGCAAGTGCTTTTTTTTTTTTTTCCTTTCAGATCTATGTATTTCTCATACTGCCTGGTTAAAGACCATGTTTTGGGTTACAAACCAAGGTGAGTCCTGTGAGCACATAGGGTGCTTCAGGTCCTGAAAGTTAGGAGTCTGAGGAATATTTGTGCTTGTGTAGAGATTATTTCATGGCAGATTTCACATGGCTGTATGAAGAAAGGAAGCTATTTAGTATTGCCCATGAACAGCAGGGAGCAAAGGACACAGACAAGCCCATCCAAATGCTGCCCATGAACCCAAGGGCAATGAATTCTTCAGCTGAAACTCAAGAAGGAGCTCACGAGAGTGACTTCCCTGTCACTTCTGCAGCTGTACCTGGGTCATAAAATCCAGCCTGGGGGTGGGTTTTGGCCCTGGGCCACCTCCTGCTCTGCTCTCTCCTAGGAGGAACTCTTGAGGGAAAGAGTAGGTTGATGCATCAGGTGGTGTCCCTAGACTTATGGCAGTGGAGGGGTTGTAGGAGATGCTGGGATGGGAGACCCACTGCAGACCCATCTCTGCTGTCCCAGACCCAGCATGGTGATGCAAACCCATGCAAAGAGCAGTTGGTATTTTTGGGACCCACCTGCCTATGCCTTGCCTGCCGTGGACGTGCTCTCACAGCGCAGGACCAAAGCACCAAAAAACATCTGGGCTGGAAAGAGGGGCCACAAGGAGAGGAAAGGTCTCACTTCCACACCCTCGTCAAAGTTGTCCGTGTTATTAATTACCTGCAAGGAGGGAATTCAAAAGTACAGACATGAGAGATCTCTGGGGTCTCCGCAGCTCTTGCAAAAGCAGAGTTAAAAAGCCCAGAACATCCTTCTTAGGGCAGCTTTGGAGGTTTCTCTCTCTCTCTCTTCTTTTTTTTTTTTTTAAATTTCTATGTCAGCTTCTCGGCTTGTACTTGCATATGTGGTACATATGGAGGGGAAAAAAAAAAAAGAAATGTCTGGCGCCAAACGGGGCCTGCTGCAGCTTTTAACAGTCCTCTCCGCTTACTATTAAAAAGCAGCTTTGCCCAGTGAAAATGCTGCTTTATTGCTGCAAAAATACTTACCAAAGACACGGCCCTTGGAGCGCAGCCCTCATGTCAGCAGGGAAATGTGCCTGCTGGGGTCCCGCAGCCCCAGGACGCAGGGAGCTGGCGGACGGATGGGTTTGGGTAGTTGTGGGATAAGGTTATGGGCTGCACAGCGTGCACGCTGAGGTCTTCCACTGCCCAGTCAAGATAAAGCTGATCTAAGTGGCCGGAGCATTCCCAAATCTCAGGGCTGGGTGATCCTCCCCATGGCCTGTATTTTGCATGGATTATATGGTAAAAATTGTCCTGGAGAAGGATGGGCACTGCTTGGCTTTCCCTGTTGCACAGGGAGGGGTGTTGCTTTTGGTGCTCAGGTGGGCACCACAGCAGCGGACCTGCCCCATGTCCCCCCCAGGTCCCATCCACCAGGCTCTCTCTCCCCAGCTGCAGAGATGGCATCTGGTCCTCCTTCCCACGAGAACCCTCTCCGTGGTCCTTGACACTGCCTGGAGGACCCATCCCTTTTCGACATCCGTGGTGGGAGCGGGAATCGCGGGAATCGCGCTCCTCCAGAGCCGCCTGCCCCCTGTCTGCCTGCCAGCTGCCCTCCCCGCCGCGGCTGCCCGCAGAGGAGCGGGGACGGGAGGCGGAGCGGGGGCGATGCTGTTGGTGGGACGGTGACCTGCCCGCGGCTCAGAAAGGGTTTTCCAAGCGGCCCGTTGGGTCTTCATCCCCGCTTCCATCGCGGCTGGTAGTCGCCGAGCAGCAGGCCAAAATCTTTTTACGATTACGGCAAATTGCTCTCCGGTGGGATGCCAGATGCTTGCACGAATGCGCAGAGGACGTCTGGCTTGGAGATGCATCAGGGCAGCGCTGGGTACGGCGTAAACCTGCATTGTGTTTGCAAGGTGCCCAAGAGCTGGGAATAAGATAGGGCTGGCAGTGGGCAACAGGGTTTGTTAACTCTTTTTGCTGGAGTTGGCCAAATCCTCTAGGGAAGAGGGTTTGCTTTTCAAGAGGAGTTTTCTCGCCTGCACTAACTGTGGTTGTTCTCATCAGCTGTACACATCTCACCTCCCTGAGAGCATCCTCAGTCACGTGTGGCAGCTGCCTTCCCTCTTAAAACACAACAGGAGCCTGTGAAACGCTTCGTTGTCAAAGCTCAGCCTTCTAGCTGCACAGCATCTGTGACCAGTATCCATTTTAAGGCATCCTGCATGATCGTACAAAGTTTTCTTCACCAAACAGGATGCAGAATAGATGGGAAATGGTGGACTGTTCTTTCTTTTATCTTTTTCTTGTCTTTTGTGTAGTTTCAGCATGCGTATTTTTGGATTCCCCATTTCAAATATATACACCGGCGCTTATGCTATAACCAGCACTGTGACAGTTTCATATTCAACTTTTCCTGTAGCAACCCTCTGGTGAAGAGCTGAACTTTTTAACAGTCACAGTCAACTAAGATACATTTTTCTGAAGTCAGTTCACAAATGGAAAATGAAATTTCAAGTCAGATTTCATTGGGGAAGCACTAATTGCAAAACATTAAGTGGTGGTAGGACTGGTAAAAAAAGAAAATAATGAGCTTCAGGAAAGCTTTTTTTTTCTTGCCAGCATTGCCAAGCTTTCAGAACATTTTGCCCATGCTCAAATTTACCTTTCTGGGGAAAAGAAAAGGATCCCCTCTTTTCAGAACAATCTCTGGGAAACTGGGAGAAATCATATATTCAGTCACCCCGGCCATGCTGAAATTTCTGTGGCAATGACAGGCAGAGGCAGAGGTGAAAAATACTGGGTTGGAGTGGAAAGGAATGAGCGGCTGCTCTCAGGGTATGAGAAAATAACACAGGTGTTAAAGTGCCCACCAGCGCCAACCCAAACAAAGGGTGGTCTGGTCTTAATTTTCCTTAGAGTTACAAGGGTGTAGTTTCTACAATACAATTTCTTTCCGTAAAATTAAGCTTAGGAATCAAGATGATTTTTTTTCTTCAGCTGAAAAATTAACGAGTCCAGAAATCCCTGGCCTCACGTGCTTGGCAAATGAGGTTGATTTTAATGGCATTAGCACTGAGTGGACAAATGGGACTAATTTGCAGTATAGTGGATTCCAGTTATGTAAAAAAAATCGCTGGTGATAAAGATTTATGAATACCGTGTTCATGCTGATGAAGTGCCTGGTTGTTGCTACTTATAATTTAATACTAGTTCCCTTTGGATATACTTTTTTTTCCATCCTGTGGCCTTTTGGGGGGCAGGAAAAGAAGGGAAAGAGAGCGAAGGGATTTAAAGAATGCGCGCGGGGTCAGGCTCTGTATGTGCTAAAGAAATAACAAATTGTTTGAGGTCACAGACGTTGTTAAATCGCGCTCAAAATGTCCAGTACTTTTGTCCCAGCTGATATCATCAAGCAGATGTTGGGTTGTTTATTAAATGCGCAGCTAAAGCCGGGCTCGCGTGGTGAGGACCGCTGCTGGCCGAAGCAGCCTGCCCTGAGCACTGCACCAGTGGGAGATGCTTTCCTCCATCCCAGGGAGCCTGGCGATGCTCGGGGAGGGGTGGCGGGGAAGCCCTGGCTGCCCACCCTCCTGCCAGCTCCAGATAACAGAAGAAGGGAGCCGTGTGGGTATTCCTTGCTGTGCCTTCCCAAGGCGAGGTGTGACTTCTGCTGCCAGGCCCTCGGCAGGGTTTTCACCCAGTCCTGGGGGGAGCATGGGTGGGAAGAGAGCAGTCTATCTATCTCCTTGACAAATCCATGCCTCTATGCATGGGATGTGTCTGCTTTCCCTTTCCCACTCAGCATAGTTGTGCTGGAGCAGGACAGAGCAGCTCTCACGTAGCCCTGGCAGCGCTGAGCTCCTCATGAAGTCCACAAGTCCACGATTTCAAGGGGAGATTTGCATCGAAATACTTTTAAGCACTTGCATCTGTTTTCTTTTTGTTTGTTTGTTTGTTTGAGAGTGAGGTGGCGGTACTCTGGGTAAGGTTTGGCAGGCTCTTAGCTCCTCTGAACACATCTCCATCAGCAGTCCATACTGGGGAATGGCGATGGCTGGCTGTTGCTTCAGGCAGCATCCCGGGAACATAACACCCCTCTGAGCCACTCTGCCTCCAGAAACCTCTTGCCATGTTGGACGTGATGCCAAGCTGTTTAGGGGAAATTTCTGTGGCTCCTGAAGTATTCCGACCTTGAAGGAAGCCTTGTTCTTTGACCAATGACTGATATTCTCTGGGTTTCTTATCTGACTGTTATTTTTATTTTTGGTAGTAATTTCTAGGGTCCAGCATGAGGTAGCTATTCCAAATTGACAACATTTCTTTAGGCTTATCAAAATACACGGCGAGGAGGGGGGCAGGGGGAAACAAGAAACTTCAGAAGAAAGATTGACTGAACAAGCAGAGTTCTTTTGCTCTATGTAAAGTTCCCTTTGAAACGTGAGTTTGCAGTTTCGTATTGTACTATAAACAGTAGATAGCTCTTGTGCCCTTCTGAAGGCTACTTTACTCATGTAACTTCGTGTTACATGCCTTGTGTTCAGCCTTTATAAAAAGCTGATGTGATTCTTAACCCTTTCTCCTGCATTTCTTGCTTTTCTTCTCACATATTTTTACACATAGAGATTATTGGCACTGTTCACTTGGGATTTTACATAAAAATCTGTAGGAACTGTAGCAGTTGTTTAAACACCAACCCCAACGACATGAATGGAGCAACATCATTTACCTCTAATAGGAAGTGATTTCCCAAGTTCAGAGACTGGAAGATCCTTATGTAGCATCTGGTGAAATAAAGCCCAGGAGGGAAGAAGCCAGCAAAACAGGCAGAGACAAAGGTGAAGACAGAGATAGCCAGCACCTTTTTCCATTTATCTGTAGGCACCTTCTACTACCACACCTGCTTCATAGCTCTGTCATTTGGTGAATTGATTTGAGGAATCCGTACTGTTAGGCTTGTTTAAATACTTTGAGGCTGCGTGTCTAAGGTCCAGGACTGGATTCATCCTGTACCTGCAGCATCAGAGGTAAACACACAGTTGACTAATTTCCCTATTCTTTCAAAATTGGGCGCCCACAGAGGTTAGTTCACATGTTAAGTGGGGTATATCTCCATCTTTTCAAAATAGACTTAGGCCAGTTTTGTAAAACAGTTGTTCTAAAAACAACTGTCTTTATGAAAATACAGGAAATTCAGGAAACCTTGCCATGCAAAATGACTTCCAACTCACCAACCCAAAAGGAACCAGGTGGAGAAAACATTTCTGTACTTTACCCAGTGAGAAAGATATGAGGCCAGTTAAGAAAAGCATCTTTAAATCAGATTGCAAAGGTGTTTTATACAGCTGAAGATGAAGGTGGGTGCTCGGTGAGATTGTCAGATTCCAACAGGTGATGCATTTCCATCAAGATCAATAGCAGCTGGCAATGCAAATCTTTTGAAAAATCTGCTAAGTAGAAACTCCTTTTTCCAAGTTGTCCTTTAAATGCTCAAGAATCTAAATCTCCCTGAAAATCCCATTCCTAAGGAGCTAAGTTGCTTTTCAAAACGATATTTGGAAGCCTAAGCAATTTTTCAGAATGCCTTCTTGAAAAATGTTGCTGTAGATCCTCTTAGATGCTGCTTGTGGCCATATCATATTGGGGAGGGATTGTGATATTGAAAGAAATTTGATTATCCATTTGTTGAGCATGTTCTTAGGCAGATCAAGTGCAAAGAATAATTTTATTTAGCTTGAAGTATCTGGTAAACATAAAGAGAAAAAGGGCTGTGTAGTTGGACAGGTCTTTATTTACATTTTCAAAGAACACTGACGCAATAGAGCTACCAAAAGAACTGCTTTCCATCAGCCTGGGGACAGAAACAAATTAGTCTTTAATAGCGTTGTGTGAAAACTATGGCAAATGTTATGTAAAACTGTGCAAACAGAATGTTTGTGTTCTAGTTCCAGGTCATTTTCTGGGCAAAAAGAGAGACATTTTGTGTGAAATAATCATGAAATGGCTTGCTATTATATAAGGAAAGGAGCTGCTAGTCAGACTAATGGTGACATGCCCAGAATCAGATGCTTCAAAGGAAAATGTAAGACTTCCCAGCGTGGATAATTATGAAATAGTCAGACCATGGGGGAAATTTCTGCATAAAAGACTTCAGTCCAAAAAGGCTACATCTTTGTATTTCTTCCAAAAAGATTTCAGTGCGATCTCCCATGGATAAAAGGCTTATGCAACCAGTGCTCTACCTGGCCTTGCAAATCTCCGACCCCCTCCCTCTCTGTCCAACCTCCTGCCTCCAGCAGTCCCTGAACACGTCCGACCTCTGCCACCTGGAGAGGAGGAGAGGAGGTCTCACAGGTAGCCTACAGGTTTCATGAATACAAGCTGCTCCTCAGTGAGGAGACAGGTAATCGTGCCAGCTCAGTGTGAGCTTACACCTCATTAGAAACCAGAGAAACCACAGGGGAGAGGATCTCACAAGTTCTCCAGGTGTGGGAAAAGCTTCAAATGTGGCTCTCCATCAGCATGAGATGCAAATCCCAGGTAACCACTGGCACTAATCGCACTACCTCTTCTTATTACTGATTATAACTTTGGATATCCTCAGGATCTGATATAAATGCTTAATTCCTTGTGACTGAGCATGTTCTCAGCTTTAACAGCATCCAGGGCCAATGAGCACTGAGTTATGAGTAGAATAACATGCAGATAGGACATTTCCTTTTCGTACCTGTAATGCACAGATTTCATTTTGGCTTTTCCCATAAAGCAGCTGGGCTTAATTAGTGCATGATGCTCTTTATAGGCCAGCAGGCTAATTCGTAAATTAATTAGAAATAAGTTGAAGGCAGTCTCTCGTCTCTTGGGAACACTAGAATTAATTGTTTCAAGGTGTTGAAAGTTTACCTCTTTGCCATACTGGGCTCTTTGACCCTTCTCTGGAGTAAAAAGCATTTTAGAAGACTTACATTGTCCCTCTTTTCAGACCAGGATAGCCCATCCTTTTCACACTGAACTGCTGCAGAGTTCTCAGGACAGAGATATCGAGTGTCTTCAAAGCTTGGCCATCTTCTCAAGGACCAGGGCCACCATGAGCCACCCTATACCAATCCATTCCCTTTGCACTGCCAAATCCCACATCTTCCACCACTTCATAACCTTCACAGCAGCATGAGTTAAGCAAACCCTCCTTGGAGGAGATCCATAGTAGCGTCCTTTCTATAGTGGCTGGTTAGGATAGTGTTTAGATATTGTAACAAAAGCTACGATAGGAAATTCTAAGGTGGAAGGGTGGGTCTCCTAAAGCAGAAGGAGATAGGCATGTGTGTTTCCCACAATATTCAACTGCTGGTATAACATTGCTAATGGGGAAATTTATTCATAGATATTTTGGCAACTTCTCAAGGTAGTCTCATTTCAATCGCAAATCTCTCTCTTTACTTTTCATTAACACTTGTGCAAGGAAAGTATTGTTCCTAGGAGCCGTATTGGGAAGGCACTTTGACACACCCATCTGTGGGTTGCTTGCTTTTAGAATAAAGTAAGTAAAATAAAATCAATGTATATTTCATTTGGAAGCCCAGATGATTTATAAGATGAATCAACCTGTCAGGGACAGTCAGGGCTGGCAAACAATATGTCAGGTCTCAGACAGTGGATTACAGAGTTCAGCCGCTTAACTGCAAACCTCAAATATGTAGGAAAACAGAGTTCTGGAGTCTGTTTATGCAGGACATCAGTCGAGCAAGTTCAGAAATTTACACTGTATACATTTCTCCCCTCAGTGACCTGAGCCGTGTGTTCATTCAGTTTCCTGGAAACGTGGCTTTTATTCAGTCACGAAGAAGCAATAGAAGGAGGCGGAGGCCTCGTGGCCTGAGAGAAGAGGAGCTGCAAGACCCTACAAGTCCAATGGACCAGACACCCTGCAAGTGCAGAGGGACCAGTGACCATTCTTACTGGTTTCTTGCTGAAATGAGGCTCTGGAGAACTTTACTGGATTTTTGTGAAGCTGGAGAGCGTTGTGTTTTTGACAGGACCGCATATTCTGCTGTAACACCATGCTTCTCCGAGCAGCCATATCAGAACATTATTTTCTATACCTTTTCTTTGGACTTTAGACCTTTATGTCCATATATGCATTTTACTTTATGTTCCAGTCTTCTCTTCCATGTTTACAACACATCCCTAACTCTCATTTCCACACTACCACCTAATCTACTGGAAGGGTGATTTTTTTTGGCATTTGGGAAAGGTGTTAACAAGCATCAGATGCTGCCATTGTTTATGAAAGAGCTAGGTTTCCTTTACCAGCTGTGGCACACGCTGGTAAAAAAATCCAGTGGTGCAGACATTACAGTGGAGTTCTTATATTTAGCAGGTGAAAAGTCAATACTCTACCTGTAATGAGATTTGCTCATGGAAAACCCCTTGAAGTCGTTTTTAGCAGCGGGGCATTAGTCACCCTTGGACAGCTGCTGGCCGCGCGGCGCTTCTGGCTCGCACCATGCCACGTGCGAGGGATGTTTTGAAGGCTGCACGGTGTTAACGGTGACTCTTGCTTTGCCTCAGGTGTTAAGTTTAAGCACATGGTTCCCGGTTATTTTAGGAAAACATGAGATCATGTTCCAGGCAGCCTTCCCTCCAGCGAGAAGAAGTGCATTGCAGTCCTTTCCTGTGCGCGGGGCTGGGGACGATAACACCCTGCTTCTGCATGGAACATGTGTGCCTTGGCATTTCTACCAAAGTAGTTTAGGGGCATGGGGTGGTGGGACCATGCAGCACCCTGATGGGGCCGTGCTGGAGAGCACCTCCAGAAGTGGCACCAGATGCCCTGTGGCCACCTGAAATATCTTGTTGCACACGGTGCCCTGGAGGGTGGTGACCTGCCCACGTGGGGATCTCGATGGGGAACTGAGGGTGGGTTTGGAGAATATGAAGAGGCTGGTCAGGGTATGCATGGAAAGGCAAGCATGGCCAAGGGCTGGGAAAGAGACACTTTCTGTGTCAGACAGATTAGATGAACAGGAGACTGTGGAGAGGTGAGATCATGGAGCGAGGTCCAAGGAGTGGAATCTATTAGAGCATCAAAAGCGCTGGATTAAGTCATGCTGCATGAAGGCTCAGGCAGCTCCTAAAAAACGGGAAAATACAGGTGATGAAGGAAGAAGTCACTTTAATAGAACTGAAAGCTGGCTTGCCCATGGGGACTCTGGCTTGGAGCAATTACTTTCCTTGGGAAGAAAAGAGGCAGCTGCTGCCCAATGGATGCTTGCCCATCTCCTCCACTCCACAGCTTCCCCCAGCCTCCAGCATTGGCTGAGCAGAAAGGGGACCCTCGCTCAATGCCCAAGGAGAGCGCTGGATTTTCTAGATGGATAACAAGGGCAAGGAAAGCCCAGCGAGGACATGTGCCGCACCAGATGTGCAGGGATGGGGACCCATGTTAGTGTGTGGCAGGAACTAGTGGGTGGGAACCAGCAAAGGATGCTCAGCTGGGTCTCTTCCCCAGGACCAGCCATCCCTTTCCTTCCTCTGCAGCTCAGACTGAGTTTGCAGAGAAGAAAGGCTGCTAATACAGACTGCCACCATTTTATAAGCAGATGTCTTGAAATAATACATTCAGCTTTTACTGATGTCCTTATCATATGGGAGTCTAAGAGTGTGTGTAGCTTGAATTGGATAAGCAGATCTGGGAAAACTTTTTCTGATGGAGAATATGTTTAAAGGTAGCTCTGGGGGAAGAATATGAAATTCAAATTCTTCAATAGTTATGACAAAAATGAGCAAATATGAAAGTGTTAGAAAAGACACAGCATTTCATTTAGACATCTTGTGTTGAAACACGGTGATGTTTTCCTTGGAGAATTTTCAGGGTCAGGGTACCCTTTGTTCAAAATACCTAGAAAAAAATACAACTTTCAAAAGAAAACAGCAGAAACCAGGCTGAACAGAGAGTCTTGTTTGATACAAGGCTGCCTGGGAGAGGAAAGTGGTTGTTTCAGCAGTTGAGTTATTCGTTCAGTTTTACTGCTAAGGCTCTCTTGGGTTGCTCCAATAGCACAGTGGGTTCTTAAATCTGGCCAGGGGATTCTCCTGCTGCGGGGAAACTCTTGTGTGGCCTCAAGCCAAAGAAGTTGTTTAGGTGAGGCTACATTGTGTTTAGACCAGGAATGGCCTTTGGTATAGGGCTGAAAGCATGTGGAAAGGCACAATGCAGCTGAGAAGTTCCCTCCTCTGTTTCCATTTTGCGGCTTCTGCAATAATCTGTCAAAGGAACCTTATAAACCTCTAAGTAGTGGGTTTTTTAAAACATTGGTGTTATGGTAATAGTTTAATGCTGCCTCCTTTGTTATGTGTTAATGGTGCCTTCCTCTTAAGTCTACTAATAAAAGAAACTTAAACCTCAACGAGAAAGTCCTTGTAAAGTTACAAATCAAACACATTTGTGCTGTTTTTCCCGATACGCAAGACACTGGCGTGGGTCTGCATGGGGGTTGGCGTCAGACCTTAGCCGGGGAGCTAATATCAGCCGCACGCCCGCCCCTGTGCACTTGGGTCACCTGCTGCACGTACGGGGCAGAGCTGTAAAGGAGTATTTTACACAGTGAAAAGTCTCTTAAACTAGAAAAGAAGGAGAGGAAAAGCAAGGAGTGGGGAAAGTTTAGATAAATTAAGAATAATAGAGAGTATTACATCTGGAATCTGGATAGAATGATTCATCATCTGTATCATACCTTGATCATCTCTTTAATATAACTTTTGAATCAACCTATGGAATATATTCACAGAGAACTTTTTTCCCTGCAAGTGAATTCTCCAGGCTTGTTCACAGGTCTATGGAAAACTCTGCTTTCAGTTACGCTCTTTAATTCTATATTTTTCCATAAATAAAATAGGAAAAGAGGGATGCAAATAATTTTCTGAAGACAGGCAGGGTGTCACCATGCATACTGCACAGGCAGCCCTGTCCTGAAAGTACCAGACTGCTGCTGTCTTCATAAGAGAGCGATAAGTACATGTAGATAGCTGTAGAGTCTGGACATTTTTGGAGAAAGCTGTGGTTTAGACGACATCTTGAGAAGGCTCCCAGCTTTATTTTCTATAGTTTTTATGAGCAGTTACTTATTGGGAAAGTAAATGTAAGAAAAAAATATAAACAAGTGGGAAGTGTAGACTGATTTCTGGAGAAAAGTGAAGTGGAAAGGACAGGAAGGCTTGTTTTAGACAGACCTAGAAAATACAAAAAATAAACCAGCTATGCCTTTCCTATTGCCAAAACACAGTGCTTTTACATACAGACAGTGAAGGTCCCTGTAACCTCACCGAGTCGTGAAGAGGTGATGGTTTGGCTCACCTAATCTTGTCTTTATGTGCTTTTGTGCAAAAGCAAGGACCATCTCCTGTGAACACTGTGGAGGTCAACACTTAGCCACCACGTACGCTCAGAAACAACGAAGTCCAAAGATAAATTTTTAAGACAGCTCCCTGTACTCAGGGATCTTACACTGGAGATCCTCTGAGCTTCTGAGGGCTGGCATGTTTCCATTTGGTTCCAACTTAGGAGCAGATAAACGGAGGGTGGTTTCATCTTTCTTACTCACAGGTGGGAGATTGGTTTTCACCCCTTTTCATTTCCAGCATCTCTCAGCTGGTCTTCCAAACCTGCAGGAAAGCTAAAAGTAGGTGTGCTCATGCTGGTGTTCTGGGATGATGGGGTCTGCGTTTGGTATCAAACACTTCTTTGTGCATCATGCGGATGTGGCACTCCTGGGGACTTGCAGTTTTAAGCATTTTGGAGTGACGAAGTATATATCCTCAAGGACCAGACAGGCAAAGGCAGCTGGCCACTTGGAGTTGTCTTGAGGGCCAAACCCAACCCACCAGTCCTCATCTGAGCCATGCTGGTGAAGCCTGTATGCAGCCCTGAGCCTGTTGTCTCATTGAGACAGAAAGGATGCGCCCATCTGAAACATGACATGAGCTGCTGGAGGCAGACTCCCCTTCCCACATACGTTGTGGTTTTCTTAGGGTGGCAGAAGGAAGTCAAAAACTTTCTGAGCTAAAAGAAAGTTTAAAAAATGATTTTTTTTTTCATGAGTGGGAGAAAGGCAGAAAAATTCATCTCAAGAGGGCTCAGATGGATCTTTACTTTTGTTACCACTGATGCTGGGATGAAGGCAGGACTCTTGTACATGTCCGTCTGGTTTCCACCATAGGGTACAGCAGGACTGACAGGTTTCCCTGGGAGGGCTGGTTTCTGTTAAAGCAGCATTTTCTCATGGAAAATATTTTCTGTTGGAACTTTTTTGGCTAAGTTTCGGTGTGAACGTGAAGTGCTCTGATGGCAATGTTACAGTTACCTCATCCATTAAAAGCACAGGGGCTGTGAAAGGATGGGAGGGGGATAAAATCACAGCCCCTACCTCTCTGTGGTGATGCTGAACATTGTCTGCCCTGTCTGCACCTCCGACCACCTCCAGAACCTTGGAGTGGTGAAAGCCTTGGGGCTGCATGCAAGCAGCGTAGTGCTGGGTCTGCATGACCAAGGCTCTCTCCCTGTGGGCGAGCCAGCTGTATTATAACTTTCAGCCATATTTTAATCCGATTGATGGAGTGGCCGGAGAAGCTGATGGGATTAGAGCTCAGAATGATGATGAAGCACTCAGGATTTGCCCTCTTGCCGATCCCTGCGGCACACCAGCAGGGAATGTCTGCTCCTGACTTAGAAGCCTTAGGATCCCTGCTTAGAGGTGGAGCACTTCCTCCAAGACATGGGTCCAACCCAAACACCTCTCACAGTCTGCAGCCAGAGCTTGGTCTGACTTTCTTTTGACCATGCCCCATGCATTGCACGTGGTCTCCGGCATTGGGACATCACTGCGTGGGACGCAGAGGCACTACAGGGGCAGTGGGCATTTGGCCACGCCTCCCATGAGGCAACCACACTGTGAGCATATCATTTCTCTCCACTAATCAGAAGACAACCAAAATAATTGCTCTCGGGACTGGTTGGCTCAGAGGGGATTAAGGGCTGGGGTCTGTGGTGGGTGTAGATCATCTGATGTTCAATGACAACAGCAGAGCAAAGTGGATTTGTGCCAGCTATGAATTACACTTAAATAGGCTCCTTTTGTTTTTTTGTTTTTTCCCTATGCGAAAATAGGAAAATGAAGGTAAACCATTTCTACAGACCCTCATTGCTTTGTTTACAGGAGCAGTGTCTCTAAATGCTCTCTCTAATGCTGCACTGTTTATAGAGTAAATTGCAAGTACAATGAAAGAGTCATTTAAACCGTTGTCACAAGGATGGAGAGCTCTCTGTCTTGAGTGAGCCTCAGATTTTAAGCCCTGAAAGAGCGGCTTGACACCCTGTGACCTGCCTTGTAATGTTCCTAATCCACCTCTTTATAAATACAGGCTCTGAGTGGGGCAGAGGGAGAGGCTGGGGAGTGCAGCTGGGAGGATCTCGCAGCCTCGCACGCTGCTTGCGGGAAGCAGATGACGTTGCTCACAGGCTAAGTGGATTAAGCCTGGGTAACATCAGTTCAAAAATAGGAGCCGCAGCCTGACATAAAGGTCTGGGGAAGTGAGGTTATTGGATGGTGACTGGTGCCAAGCACCAGGAGGATGTGGACATGGTCTGGAGGTGCCTGGGGGATGCCTGTCTTCAGGATACATTTTTTCCTGGCTCTGAGCCTTGCAGTTTCCATGCATCCTTGTGAGATGCAGCTGGCAGAGCAAAACCAAAGCGGGCTCCCCCGGCAGCATCTGGGTGCTCCCTGCCTGTCCCTCGCCCTGCCTTCGTTTAAGTCCAAGCAAGCACCTGAGCATGGTTGGGAATGGGTCAGTGTGTGTGTGCCTGGCCATACGGGATGCCAAACCGTTCTCCAGGGCAAGGCAAAGCCTGGAGTTAAAAACAAGATTTAGAAACATTGACTAAGAAAAATGTCAATNTATTAATAAAACATCCATTAGAATAAGAATTAAAACTAAGGTTTAAAAATATGAGCTAAATAATAAGAATTGGCATGCCTTCCTTGTGCCTCCCCAAACTTTTTATTTCTTCTTTTCTTGATGTACAGACCGATACTCTCCAGGACAGCGGCTGGTTTTACCTTGTGTTTTGTGCATTGAAAGAGCATCGCCAGGGCTTTGCTAATCACAGCAGTACCGAAGCCTACTGCTCCTACTTCTCCATAAAATCTGACATTTTCAGACTCTTCCTTTTTCGCTTTGCTCCATTTTTTCCCTACACATACACCGGTGTGAAACCTGTTTTAAACAAGTAGTTACCCTTGTAATCTGAAACATGCATTGATTTCACATTTGCAAACTCAAAAGCAGCTGCATGGGCTTTTAACTGAATAATAAAGAAATGATTGCTCTTTGATCCAATTTTAATCGTGTCAATAATTTTAAGTTTGAAGTTAGTAAGCAAAGAGAATGCATAAATTAAAGCACAATGTGCAGGGCAGTGACTCTTTCTTAATGTTATCATGGGAATAATTATACCTTGCTTTGCATATTTTTTTTCTAGATTTAAATACGCAAAAGAAGCCCCAGTGTTTTTCACATACATAGGATCTGTGCTATCAAATGACATTTACAACCTCGCAACTGTCTCTCTGCCCCCAGGAAAAGTTTGTTTTTTCTTTTTTGTCCTAATACTGCAGGAGTTAACAGCTTAGGGGATGGAGACTGGTCTGAAAGTCTCCAGGAAGATAATGCTTGGGAAGACAGGTTTAAGCTAAATAAGAAAGCAGATTTCATCAGCCTTCGTGGAAACAAACTGACCAGAGACTTGTGATCTGTTTCTAAATTTGGCCTTCGCATTTCCATGTACAGGAAGTGATGAAAACAGTGGCAGTAATCCCTGGTGAATTTGGACACGCACATCAGGGGCTGAAAGGCTTTGTCTGTTATAGGTCCAGGGTAAGTTGGGTGTTGTAAACATGACTCACGACAAGTTTAATTAAGACAACAAACCTTGGAGACACAGCACAAGGTCATGCGTCTTTCCTCATGGTTTTGGCAACCAAAGACTTTTCCAAAAGATTTGAATGTGCTGCATTGGCATAAATATAAATGCAGTTTTTATACTGATTTTCTGTTTCCCAAAATGCACCATTTTTGGATGATGCTAAAATAGCCTGAATAGAAAAAAAACTGACCTAACGCATGAGCACATTAATTTGTGGCAAGCCAAGCTGCAACTGATGAAAATAAAAGATGTTGTGAACATATGATAATACTCCTACAGTCAATTTTGGTCCTGTCCCAACAATGACAAATTTACTCCTGGATGAGTCAGACTAAATGTGTCAGACACTTAAGTACCCACCTGCCAGTGCAGAACCTGCCTGTTTCTCAGACTTACACGAGCACGTTTTGTGTTCGAATGAACACAGTTGCGGATAGAGCAATTTGTTCCAGAAGCTCGTTATCGGAGCTTTGCCTCTCTGTGGGTGCTATGTGGAGCCTCAGATTTTGGCTCAAACAAGTTTCTTCCTAAGTCAGCTTATATGGTGGAAAAATGGTCCTTATGAGTTGATACGTATAGGCACAATGTTATTGAAGAGATGATGGTGAAACCACCTCTGCACAGAAGAAAACAAAATCAGGCTGTGAGCACAGATTTAATGTTTTGTTTATGAGGGACATTTCTGGGAACTTCCCACACATTTAGAAATCTCAGTGACACAAACTCGCAGCATCGTGCTTAGTGCCTTCCAAATAACACAGCTCAGGTACGCTCAGGATGAACTCCATCTAAGCCAACATCAGCCATCTGAGAGCCAAGCATCCCATCAAGTCAGTTGGGTTCCTCCTATAGTGAAGTGAGAAAAAGAGGTAGGTAGGGGTATCTGAAAGGAATTGATCCCATCCTGAGCTACACATCTGCAATAGACGGGGCAACACGGTAGGTGCTTATTTCTCTCCAGTGAAGCCAGACAAGGGAGCCCTGGTCATTAGCTGAGACTGATGACCTGACTTCTAGATGGCTAAAATTAAATTAAATGAATCCCAGCCTCAGCAACAGGAGTACTTGTACCAAAACACTCCTTCACATGCAGGTCTTGTGAAAAAGCACTTCTTAAAGACTTTAGACAAGCTGATAAAAATATTTGAAAAGTCTATTATCAAATAAAATCCTCTTGAGGGTTTTGAAGCCCAAGAAGAGTAGATTTGTATTGGTGTGGAAAAAAACTCTCAGCATGTGGAATTGTTTAGCTAGGAGGGAGCTATTCAAAATGTAAGATTTTTAGGTTAACACAGCCTCTTGATTTTCCCTGGAACTTGTGCTTTTAAATCCTCCAGAAGCATTTGAAAACTCCCCATCCAAATTAAAAAGAAGTATTAAATTTATGAAACTGGGAAAGTGAAATTTGGATTCTGAAGAGAGTTTTAAGTCATAGGACTTGCAGAGTCTATCCCAGGATTCAAAACGATTTTAGAATGCACCTAGATGGAAATGCCCCAAATCATAAACAATGTCACCTAGCTACCCTTTTGCCACACGTGCCTTTGAAAATCTACCCCTTAGTTTCTACCCTTTATCATTTCTTTTAATTCAAAGCAGCAAAAACACCAAGCAGTTGTATTTTCTGGTTGTCTGCTGGCCCCTGTGACTAAAACATCCTATTTGCATAAAGCAAATGTGTGTGTGTTAGAGTGAAGGTTCTACATGGCTTACTGTCTAAAACGAATGTTTTGGATCATTCTGGTTATGTGTACAGATGTAACTATCAGAGGATTCTCCATGAAATCACGGCACTATTTCATTTTATTTAAGCATCTTACCAATAATTATGAAACTAGATCAGTCTGATTTTCTCTTAAAGAGATTTTGTCATGCAATCCCAGCGTTCATAAACTGTGTTTACAGACCAGAAACATGTGCATATGGCCAGTGTGAGTTTCTGAAGAAACTAATGATAGGTAATTTTGCAGCCAGGTTCCTCAAAAGCCTCCATGCTCTGTTTTTCTGGGAAGAGTCTGGGAAGTCCAATAATTTCCAGGGACGGAAAAACATTGAAAATATGGAAAATGAAGCCCCACCCCATTGTGCAAAACCCTGAATGCATAAAGAATACAAGAAAGCAACTATTGGGAAAAGCCATTCTTCCAGGACCAGGAAGAGAGAATGCTCCCAGCCACTGCAAAATGTTGACATGTTGCAGTAATATCCTCCAGTCACCTCTGTTGCAAGCTGTCACTTTTGGAAACGCTATAGTGGGATTAAACAACTCTCAGATTAACTAAGGAATAGCTACAGCTCCGCACGGGTACCTCGGTTGAATTGGTGAAAGCAGCGTGTTGCATTACCCCTGCACACCTCCTCTGCGTGGGAGAAGTGGTGGCAGCTGCTGCAGGAGAGGCAAGGCTTTGCTTCCCGGGTGCCTGCTGTTCAGCTTTGAGTATTTCATCACAAAAGAATTTTGGACCTGGAGCATTTTGTCAAAGCCCTGTTTTCTCAATGGCTTCGGTTACATCGAAGCGAACGCAGCATCCTGCAGGATTAGATCCAAGCAGCCTGGCTGTCTCAAGCACGCAGATTAGCATTGACTCATTAGTCTAACAGCTATTGACTTTAATGTCCTATGAACTCCTCTCAAAGCTTGTTTAAAACCCAAGAGCTAAAGGGCACACGAGCGCCAAAGTGAAGGGGGGAGTATCATATTTTACTACCAGCTTTAAGAAAAATCCTATTCATAGCCCTTCTGGGACCATACTGGCTTCTGAAACATATTTTCTCTTGAGAGCTGGACCAAAGATGCAAGTCAGAATGACATGACTTTTGTGAAATCTGCATTTGCAAGGGGCAGAGGGGAGAAATCTGAATAACCACAAAAAATAGTTCAAATACCAAGGCAAGAATGCACAAGTAGAATTTGATTTCACTCCTTAATTTTCATTTTTTAATGTGACTGTGGGATTTTTGTTTGTTTGTTTGTTTCAGGGGGGAGAGGACTTTTAAGGATAAGGAGAAATTCTGGATGATCAGAATAAGGACCCATCAAAATAGTAACATCAGTAGCTCTGGTGTGGTTGGTTTGCTGTCCTGTACATTTTATTCAACACAGAGTTGTAATAACTCATGACAAAAGGACTCTGAGGCTCCTACTAAGTCAAATCAGGCAAAACTCTCCTTTTAGATAAGGAAATTTTACCTGAGTGAGAGCTCAACATGGACTGTAAAATCTGGTCACGAAATCCTCAGCAAAGCTGATAAGAAACCAAAATCCTTCAGACAGACAAGTAAAATAGGATTTCCAACCTCCATGGTTATTCACATCCTACTAATGAGCTCTGGCATCTGTGGCAGAATTGTAAAAGGAGTATTGATCTCCTGCAAAATTTGGTGTGTAACAGTGATTTGCAAACACAGAGAGAATATCAAATCCTCCTTCCTTGCAATTTCCCAGTGGGCTGATCAGTTGGGGAATGCTAGAAATGCAGATGGCATTTCCATTTGTCCTCTTCATCCATCAAACATCTATTTGATGGTCCATCCAACCAGTCCAGTGTGACTGGTTTTCTTTTCTTTTTTCTTTTCTTTTCTTTTCTTTTCTTTTCTTTTCTTTTCTTTTCTTTTCTTTTCTTTTCTTTTCTTTTCTTTTCTTTTCTTTTCTTTTCTTTTCTTTTCTTTTCTTTTCTTTTCTTTTCTTTTCTTTTCTTTTCTTTTCTTTTCTTTTTTCTTTTCCAAAGAAAAGTTATTGAATGTTTATGCTTGATGCAGTCATATGTTATAAAGCAAAGGGTTAATGAGGACAACTGCTTAAAACCAGGCTCTTGCTCCTAAGTAAAATTAAAGCAGTTCATTTTCAGGTAGTTTTAAAAACAGCCAGTGCTGTTAAATATATTTGTATTTCAATACACATTTTTTCTGCTCTTTCAAACCTGGCTGACTACTCTAATGCAAGCGTTAGAGTCTACATCTGCAGGCAGTACTGCAAAGCAATTTTCCAAGAAGAATAGTCATGAGCACACCAATACCACCTCATCCAACTGGATTTGGACATGGTCTTACCAGCTGACTGGACAGTTGGCCATGGTGTTTAAGAAGCCTCTGGGTACCCTGTCAGATCCAGCATTTCTACCTCACCCATCAGGGTTACACCCTCCCAGGACACTCCATTGGGCTTATCTTGCATGTCTCAGAAGAAAAATGAGTTTTGTTGTCTTCAGACGAAGCCGCTGCTGCCTTTTCTTGAGGACTCCTTTACAATCTGGAGGAGGAAAATGGGGTCAGCGAGCTTGTGTCGCACACCCAACCTCTTTGCTTCCTTTGGAAAAACTACCCAAATTTGGCCAAGCAACAAACATCTATAAAAAATTCCATCCCTATGTGATCCATGGAGACTTCTGACTCTAGGTCAGGGTTTGAGCAGCAAGCAGTAAAAATGAAGCATGAAAGCATGTGCTGGAGAAGAAAACAAGATATTGAATAGCTGTTCATTAATCAAATGCTGGTAACAGAGAGAGGGGTACGGCGGTAAAAAATAGCATGCAGTACTTATAATTAAAAGCTGTTTCAGGATGCGTATGTACAGAGGGAGGTGAAGTGATATTATACAAACAACCTTAATTTACACATTCCTTAGTTTTGAAGTTCTCAGCTTGGTAATTCTGCCATTGCTCTGTGGGCAGAAGGTTGTTGGTTATGTTTTTTTATTTTTTTTCTATTGCATAGCATAGTCTACTGCCTTTTAGTTCCCTGTACTTCTCTGGCTTTATATGATGTGGAATATTTGTGACTGCCTTGTGCTGCAGTGATGTGATCTCAGAGTTCTTTTCAATGCTGTGGAAGAAATGAAAGGTTGAGCTCACTGCGAGCGGTTACTAAGAAAGAAAAAAATACTATTTTAAGCTGTTCCACAGAAGCACACACTGGCTTGATTGGTTATTGATTCCAGTTTCATTATGGAGAAAGCACATTTTTAGCCACAAACATGTGCAGTCACATGTTGAGCTGTAAGAGTGAAAACTGCATCAGCTGTAAGGCTCTGCTCTGGGCTGTGCTGAGCCTGAGCATCCGAAATGCCAAAGACCCACACTTCCAGCTGAAGCGCATGGCACCAGTCCCTTGAGGAAAGTCTTCTTGGCTCCCTCAGCTGTACTGAGCTTTGGATTCACTTCAGTTAGGAGCAGGTCGTGCCTTGGATCTTGCAGACTGGGACAGGCTGGTAAATTAAACAAAGCCATAGACTGCTCCAGACATTGGATCATGACTGTCTATACTGTTGGACTGGTCCAGGGAATGGGGCATGATTTACGCAGGCTTCCCAGACAATGCCTAAACAAAGCAGTATGAGAGTTTAAGAGGATGCTACGGGCTGTTCTGTGCAGGATGACTTTGGTGCCAGGCAACACACATGGGCTTGTTCAGTGTACTAGGAAGAGATGTAGCCAGAGATTTACAGCTAGGTAATGCCCTCAAAATGTGGACAAAAAGAAGAGTCGTGTGGGCTCCACAACTTTTGTTCTGCTTTTACCCTAGCTAACCCAAAATGGAGGCTTTGTGGCAATTCACTGGTAGCCAGGGCCAGGAGGAAAATGGACAGGGATGCCTGCGGCCACCAGGCTTCTGGGATACTCCTTCAGCTGATGGTTGAGAATAAACAATAACAAAGTACCTCCCTGAATAAATGTTTGTAGGAAGAGAGCCCAAGGTCAGGCACGTTTAAAAAGGACATTCTTTTCCCCAGAAGAAAGCCAGAGTCTGTAAAAATGAACAAGGGAAGACTTGGAAACTGTTAGCTATTTCCTGCAGGCTTTTCCCATTCCCTCTCTCGCAAGTCAATGTGTGTTTTGCCTGGATGAAGGTGGGTGTTTATTTCTTTATTTTTTCAGAAGTGCTGAAGATATCTTATTTTTCTTTTGTGGGAAGGCTCCAGACCCATCAAACTTTCTCCATTTCTTGGCCTGAAAGAACTGAAATGCGGTCATTTGAGCAGGCTGCAAAAGCCATCTGTGTGGGCCCATTTTCAGAGGAGACTTGAGGCACACACCCCACGACAATGAGAGCAGAAAACGATCCTGTCTGTGCCTACTGGCACTGGGGCCCCACTGAAACAGTTGTTTCTGAAATGATAACTCTTGAGCCTCACTTGTGTTGTGAAGTATATAGTAGGGACAACAGGTACAGGTCATCAACATCTATGCATGTGCATGCATTATTATATCCACCTGTATGTCCAGACCAGCTGGGTACCTCAGCAATTCTGTTGGTATTGTCTGACTGATGCTGAAGTCTGCTTTCTGTGTGATTTCAAATAGGAATTACAGATCTCATTCTATGCTGACATGTGGATCTAGACAACTGTCCATCCAAAGTCTGGTTACCCATTTGTCACCAGCAGGATTCTGACCAAAGTCCATGATGAGGGCTGTCTGGCCTGCAGAGCTGGGTTTTCTGGCTGTGGTTGGCAGAGAAAAGTACAAGTTATTGCTAGAAATTTGCTCTACATAGAAATGAGTTATGGCCAAATTGTACATTTGGATTCACGTTGCCCCTGTTTCTCATCCCAGATCAGCCCCTGGTTTCTCATCCCAGTTTTCCTAAATATTAGATTAGCCAATCTGTCTTCCTCTTTGGTCCAATGAATGTTTAATCATGTATATGAAGCCAAACGGCTCCAACAAGAGAGGTCTGGAGCAATTCTCCCCCAGAACAGTACAAAGCTGTGTAATGACTACTGGACACCTCAAAGCCACATCAAGCCTCTGCTCTGACAGTGCAAAGAATTGAGCCTCGGCCTCCCCACATACATACTGTAGGATCCCAAGCAAAGGAAGATCTTTTCTTGGTCTTGCCTTGGGGTTTTAGTATCACCAGCTGCAGTTCAGCTGGGTTTGATGGCTGTGTCTATGTTTCTAAGTCAGACTTGAACCTGGGCTTCCAGATCAGGAGCTGTTTTGCAGTGCTGTTGCTTAGGGCTTGCAGATTTGGTTTGGAGAGAGCTGGTTGGAGGGTCTGAAGCAGAACAGTATCACTGGTGTCCAGGACCTCTGCTCCTTCCCAGCCCTCCTTAGCATTGTAGGTATACGTGGGGTGCCCAACTCTCCCCAGACCTTGCATGGGGGAACCCTTGTTTCCTGAGCCAGGATTGAGCATTTACTAGGCAGTAGCAAGGTGAGGAGGAGCAGGGCATTGCAATGCTAACGTGGTCTCAAGGACCTGTTCCCTGGTGCCTGGGTTTGGTACAGTCTTAGTTAATGCTTGATTCAAATACATCTGAATTTTAGGGTCCTTTCTTCCTTGAAGAGGCAATGGGATGGATTTTATATCAGAAATATAATGCCATATAGTAAAAGCTGGTATGACTTGCTTATACCATGCTCGTCAGCATAAATAAGGGAATTTGACCCTTTGATTTTGTTTTGAATCTACCATAAGTTTTGTTCGTGGAGGCGCTTCTTTTTAACTCATTTCAAGCTAGGGGGGTAAAATGGGGAGAACAGGATCAAACTTAGCATTTCATGTTTCTTGCCACTTCTCTACCAAAATGTATGTTTGCTAAAGTAAGCCAAGACAGCATCAAAATCGTATCGTCCCCTGTACATTTCTGTTTAATGAGGCATCTTCATATAGATCAGTTAGCACAAACACTTATTCATTCATCTTTTCAGTAACCACTCAACCACAAAAGTATAACCGACATTTAAATTGTGCAGGAGGAGAGTCAGACAGGTTAGCGAGGCTGGAGCTAGGGCCAGTAATTCCACAAAGTAACATGAAGGCTCTCAAACAAACGCTTTATGAATTAATTGAGGTTGAACTGGAAGATAAGTTTTTTGCTACAGTTAATAACAGCTGACATCTTGACCTATTCTTGCAGTTTAGCATAGCATCAGTCCCAGGCTCTGCCTGTCTCCTTTTCTCTCTTTGAAAGCCCGTTGCTGGATTAACCTCTGCATGGTGCTAGGAAGACCCACCAGGTCTCTCCCAGCCCTGGCCCCCACCACTGGGTGTACCCAGGCACATGGCAGGGTCTTCTTCTCATGGCATTGGTTCCCCAGGGTCCTTCAACCCTGCTGTCAGAAGCCTGGGGCAAGGCTCAAGGTGTTGCTAATGGGGCGTGAGCATGTGTTGAGGTTTGTCATGTGGATATTATTGCTTGTGAGTGTTTACCAGCTGCTTCCACATCCTGGAGTGAATTTCTGTCTACAGGGGTCCATTAGGAGAATTTTCATACCATATTTATTCTGAGGGAAAAGACATTGAAATAACATGACCCCAAACTGAGTAACAAACCTGAAAACCACAGAGCAAATTATCACAGGGAAAAGGCACTCTCTGCTCAGTGTCTGCCTGGTAACGATGCTTTCTTCCTCTTCTGTTTATTTTAACCTAATGTTTCTATGCAGGTAACATAAGGCCACGGGCAAAAGCATCTCACTAGTACCCACTGACTCCAGATGTGACAGAACACAGTGGATTTCACAGTTGTTATCACCTTGTAGCTTAATGAGACACAAACCAGAGCAGCTTGAAGTCTTGGGTGATACGTGTGTTTGCAATACATATTTAAGGCCCCCTTCTGAGCTGTGGATAAGTCACACATCTACTCTGCCAGGTGGAACCTGAAGAGCAATCCTTATTGCTGCTGTCTCTGTAGGGGTCACCAGACTAACCAACTGGAGAGGAGAGGAAGGAGCAAGCTGAAGGCAGTGTCTCAAGTGGGCACCATTCTTCTTTCACTCCAGAGTTGGGCCTCTGCATCTAGGACAGCACGTGCACGGGGTTAACCATGAAAAGAGGTGTCAGAATGCCAGAGCTGAAGCAGAAATAATGTTTTGGTCCTGGAAGGGATCTGAGCGTAGACACAGGTGTCTGGTTCTGCAGTGAAGCTGCTGACATTGGGAATTTCCAAAACACAGTGAGAATAACAACTACAATCAATAGGTTCAGCAGTGGTGGTGGGAATCATAGAACGCCTGGAGTTGGAAGGGACCTTAAAGATCATCTAGTTCCAACCCCCTTGACATGGGCAGGGATGCCACCCACTCAGGTTGCTCAGGGCTCCATCCAACCTGGCCTTGGGAAGGTGTTGAAGGCTTCAGTGGGATCCATCACACCACTCTTCAGGTGGCAAAGTCTGAGATTCCCCTTGCCACTCATGGAGAGCAAGATCATTTGGCTAAGCTTACAAATGTATCTAAGGATGTGACGGCTTTCCCTCTGGAGGTATCTCCCTCCTCTTCTCAATTAGAAAAATATCCTGGTAATATAAAAAATAAACTATAAAAAATAAATATAAAAATAACGTGCTTTTACCTGGATGTGTTTCCTACAGATGTAGGAAATATGAGTCCAGATGGTTCTTACCATCCGTGTGGCAAGGAGACCTGCAAAGTGACTTACAAATGGATGTTGATCCTTGGCTTGTACTGATTATTCCTCCCATGGAGTTGGCCTTAGCTTTTCAAATTTCAGCAGAAGTGCAACTGGCAGCAGGTGCAATGCCTTCTCTTTAGAACTTTGCTCCAGGTTGTACTGAGCAAAAACTGCTGACATACATGGATATCCTGGGGAACTTCTTCAGATATTTTTTATTCTTGAAGACTGGTAGAATGACAGTTTCAGCTCTCTCCTATACTTACTTGATTCCTCCTCTGGCATACTACATTGAGTTGGCTTCCTTCTCTTTGAACATGTTCTCTCCATCCTGCACAATGTCAGTGCCAGAATACAAGGGTAGTAGTGCAGCTCTTCATGCTCTGGTTGTCTTGCCTTTCTTCCTAACGCTTACAGCAGTATTTCAGCTTCACACTTGTCCCTGCAAGCTCACTCAGATGGTGGGACTCCTGCCAGCTGCTACAGCCATGTCCCAAAGACAGCCAGGATGCCTAGGTGCTGCAGCAATATGATGACACTCACAACACTGGAGGTCTATTTTTTTTTTTTTTTTTTGTGGGAGAGATAAAAACTAAGTCGCTTCTCTGTAAGTTCTCAGCCTCTTGCAGGAGTATGTTGCTTCCTCCAAGAGACAAAGATCTTTCCCAGCTCCCATGGATTTCCATGAGATCTGTGGGCACTCAGCACTTTAGATTAACAAGCCCTAATTGTCTCACATCCTCCTGCCAAAGCAGGTATTTGCCTCCCCACACTGTGCCCACATGGGAAGAGCTGCTTCCAAAAATCATCCTCTTAAAAGCCTCAACTTTGTGCTGGGGGCTCCTGCAACTTGATCAGGCTTTGCATTTATTTATGGGCTAACAGAATAGTTGTATTTTAGTCAGACCCTCTATGAACCCGAAGGAAAACAAAGCCGAACATCTCCTCCCAATGTTGCCAATTGGTCCTATTCTACAGTGGTTTTGTCAGCAAGTCATTTAAGACCTTAATCCCTTTCAGCTATTAGGGGGACTCCAGGGCAGAGTGAGACTGGAAACAGGAGTGATTTTCACTTGGGTTTTCATCTTTTCTTTTCTCTAATGCTGTAACCTGATAAAGAGGCAACGGTGTTTCACAATGTGCTATTCCATTCACTGCTGCCTGCTTAAAATGAGGAAGGTGGAGGAGTAAGAAGAAAAGACTCCTTTAAATCCATGGGGGAGAATAGGTGCCTGTAAGAGCTGTTCAAAGAAGTAAAGCCACTTTAGCTTGTTGATCTCTTTCTGCACTGTAATTTATGCTGCCATTCATGAAGTGCCAGAATGCTATTGTAAACCATTCTATAAACCCATGCTGTAGTCTTGAGGGGCTCCAGTTCATTGCTCTGCCAGCACTCGTATACCGGTGATAGGATAATGGCAGGTTTCACTCCTAGAATTTTTATTTTTATTTTTTGGAGGGTGGTGGTGGTGGTGGTTAATGTAGAAGAGCAAGAATTTTAATGATCCCCAACAGACCACCCACTTAGCTATTAGCAGTAGGCAAACTACAGTGTATACATCCTGGTAGAGGTGAGTTTTGAGAAAAGATGTGAAATATAAGCCAGAGCTTTCACAAATGATTTCTGGAAGGCACTCCATGAAATACCACATCAGTGACATATCTCAGAAGAAGGTGCAGGCTGGGAAATTGCTTCTGAATAGCAGCTGGGGAAAAGATAATATTTCTCTGGACCTTGCCACTCGTATGAGAAGGGAAGCTAGATGAAAGATCATTCAGGGGGATAATGTGCTGTGAACAACAGGAGAATAGGCAGGACAATGGTATAACGGAAAGATGCTGAGGACAGGATCCATATCAGCTAACATTAAACACTTAGTCATCTAGGCTGTCTTTGTGGTCAGAAGAGTGCAGCACTTTGAAGGCACGATTCATCTGACCTATTTTGGGCCCTAACCTAGCTAGGATGAGATGAATTACTCTTCACACATGCCAGCTTATTCCTTCTGTTTCTGAGGGGAACTTCGGACATGTAGCACAGATACAGACATCTGTATTTTAGATGTGTGACGGGAAGTGAGACAAATCCTCCTTTGCACATGGAGTGGGACTGTGAGAGAAGGAAAGCATGGCCACAAGGCGTCTTCTGAATCTGACACAGCATCTAGTGTCCATCCACCCTTGCCTCTGGGAGAGACAAGGAAGCAGAAAGACAAGGAGGTGGTGGCCCCAGTGCTGGAGAAGAAGCTGAGGAAGCACCCACAGGGAAACCAAAAAGGGCCAGGTAACATCAAAATGATGTATTAGAATGATAGTAGTGAAGTTTATAGAGTTTCTGGATAGGGTGACATGGGAACAAGTCAAGATGGAACTTGATGTAGAGGTATGGAAAAGGTCTGAAACATCACAGAGATAGATAGTATAGTAATATTTGTCCATGGCCAACATATGCAAGATGAGTGAGCACGTGGAAGTAACTGGTTTTTTTGGGTTAGGCTCTGAAAAGCAGCAGGAGGACAGTATTGATGGAAACCAAGAAAAGAAGAAGGGAGAAGAGTCCAAGGAGCTTAGTTTCAGCCACGTTATGTTTCAACTCTCACCAAGAGCTGCTGTAAGTAATACGGGAGATGTAGGCTGAGAAGAATAACACAGGAAAATAGAAATGGAAAAATGAGTTTAAAAGTTTCATTTAGAATTATAGAAACATAGAATGGTTTGGGTTGGAAGGGACCTGAAAAATCAACCCTCCTGCCATGGGCAGGGATGCCTTCCATTAGATCAGATTGCTCAAAGCCCCATCCAGCCTGGCCTTGAACACTTCCAGGGATGTGGCATCCACAACTTCTCTGGGCAACCTGTTCCAGTGCCTCACCACCTTCACAGTGAAGAGTCTTCCTTATATCTAACCTAAATCTCTCCTCTTTCAGTTTAAAGCCATTACCCCTTGTCCTATCACCACATGCCCTTGTAAAAAGTCCTTCTCCAGCTTTCTCGTAGGCCCGCTTTAGGTACAGGAAGGCTGCTATAAGGTGTCCCCAGAGTCTTCTCTTCTCCAGGCTGAAGAACCCCAAATCTCTTAGCCTGCCTTCACAGGAGAGGTGCTCCAACCCTCTGATCATCCTCGTGGCCCTCCTCTGGACTCACTCCAACAGGTCCATATCCTTCTTATGCTGGGGGCCCCAGAGTTGAACGCAGTACTCTAGGTTGGGTCTCATGAGAACGGAGTAGAGGGGGAGAACTGCCTCCCTCGACCTGCTTGCCTCGCTTCTTTCAATGTAGCCCAGGGTATGGTTGGCTTTCTGGATTGCAAGCGCCCATTGCGGAGGGTCTTGTTGAGCTTCTTATCAACCAACACCCCCAAGTCCTTCTCCTCAAGTCTGCTCACAATCCATTCTCTGCCCAGTCTGTATTTGTGCATGGGATTGCCCCAACTCAGGTGCAGGACCTTGTACTTGGACTTGCTGAACTTCATGAGGTTTACATGGGCCCACCTCTCAAGCCTGTCAAGGTCCCTCTGGATGACATCCCTTCCCTCCAGCATGTTATCTGCACCACACAGCATGATGTCATCAGCAAACTTGCCAAGGGTGCACTCAATCCAACTGTCCATGTCACTGACAAAGATGTTAAACCCTGCTGGTTCCAATACTGACCCCTGAGGAATGCCACTTGTCACTGGTCTCCACCTGGACACTGAGCTGTTGACCACAACTCTTTGAGTGTGACCATCCAGCCAACTCCTTAGCCACTGAGTGGTCCATCTGTCAAATCCATGTCCCTCCAATTTAGAGACAAGGATGTCATGTGGGAAGAAGTGGGATTCCTCATGAACAACCAACATTATTATAACCATCAACTTAAAAAATGACTTTTTCTCATTACTATTTTTTCTGAAATTACATTGAAAAATCTTTCATCAACAGTCTTAAACTTGCTGAAATTTATATTTTGCACTGAAAATCTGGTTTTGCATCTGCAAATAGGAAACCTTTTGAGATGACTGCAGCATGAATATCTGTGAATGGTTCTTTAAGCTGTTTTGCCAGAAATGTCATGAATCTGCTTTGAACGCCAAGGAAGGGAAGTGGTTCTGAAGCTCTTAATTCTAATTTTTCAGTCATAATAGCCATTTTGGGTGTATTTCACATGAAGAATGGCTTCAGGGCTTGATGTGTCTTCATTCTGGGTCCTGTTTTGTGCCAACAAAGTTCTCAATGTTTAGCAAATAATAATAGAAATAAGCTGTGTAAGCAAGCATAAGAGAACCTTCACTTTATAATTTTACACGTAGAAAAATGATCTCATAGGCACATAGGGTGGACGGTGAAATGTGTGTTGGACTAAACTCAATCTGGATTTTAGTCTCATAGACAATAAAAACACAAATGCTGGGCATTCCCCTCCAGCCATGCACATGAAACATGCCTTATGAACTGAGATAAGAGAGCACATATCAAAACAGATTAAGGAGGACACTTTTGGTCTGTTGTTTTCTCCTGTTACTGTAAGTTGCAGTACTGTGATCTGTCATTCCCTGTGTGGAAATTCAAAGGAGTTTGTGCTAAAACAGCCCTCAGCTGGGTTTCTGGGAAATGGGTACCCAACCATTTTATTCAGATTTTGAACAAGTGCAATTCCACCCATTTCAGATGTTTCACAAAATCACAGAAGGACTGAGGTTGGAAGGGACGTCTGGAGGTCATCTGGGCCAACCTCCCTGCTCCAGCAGGGACACCCAGGGCAGGCTGCCCAGGACCACGGCCAGGCGGCTTGTGAAGGCCTCAAGGAGGAGACTCCAGCACCTCTCTGGGCAGCCGGTGCCGGTGCTCAGCCACCCGCATGGCACAGAAGTGCTGCCTGGTGCTCAGAGGGAGCCTCCCGGGTGCCAGTTTGTGCCCNCTCACAGGAGAAGTGCTCCAGTCCCGTCGTCATCTTGATGGCCCTCTGTTGGATGCTTTCCAGTATGCCCAGGCCTCTCTTGTTCTGGCAGGCCCAGAACTGGATACAGCACTCCAGATGTGGCCTCACCAGTGCTGAGTAGAAGGAAAGGATCACCTCCCTTGACCTGCTGGCAATGCTTTGCCTAATGCAGCCAAGAATACTGTTAGCCTTCTTTGCAGCAAGCGCATATTGCTGGCTCATGTTCAGCTTGGTGTCTGCCAGGACTCCTAGGTCCTTTTCTGCTTTCCAGCTGGGTGGCCCCCAGCATGTCCTCGTGCCTGGGGTTGTTCCTCCCCAGGTGCAGGACTTTGCACTTCTCCTTGCTGAACTTCATAATGTTCTTGGCAGCCCGTTTCTCCAGCCTATCGAAATCCCTCTGGATGGCAGCATGGTTGTCTTGGTGAGTCAGCCACTCCCCCCAGTTCCGTGTTGTCTGTGAATTTACTGAGAGTGCACTCTACCCCATTGTTCAAATCGTTAATGAAGATGTTAAACAGGACTGGACCCAGTATTGACCCCTGGGGTACTCCGCTTGTTACTGGCCTCCAACTAGACGTTGCACTACTGACCACTACCCTCTGGGTCCGGCCATTCAGCCAGTAAATTTCATCTGCAGTGGAAGTGGCTCAAGAAGGTGGTTCTGGATAAGGTCTTGTAATTTAGCCGTGCTACCTCTCTCCTCCAGAGATCCTCGTTGGTGGAGATTAATCCTGGTCCATATTCCTGTTTCACATGTTTCCCTCTGTGACTAGGGTCAAGTTGCGGCCCTGCACAAGACAGTAAAGTCAGGAATAATGTCTTGAATTCAGAACTGCTAGTGGAAGAGAAAAATTGAGAAATAGTGTCATACCAGAGAGCACGGATATTTTGCTCTGTTTATTAGAGTGAAGCAGAGACCAATGGAGCTTTGTGAAAGCAAAACAGATGAACAAAACCTTTTCCTGACATTTTCCTCACCAAAAGGTTTGTAGGTAAAACAAAATCTGCACCTCCCAGGACTGTTAAAGGACTTAAGCAAAGCTGAAAGATTCCTTCAGTAATATCAATATAAATATTATGAGTGCAATCTGGCCAGTTGGTAGCCCCTGATTGATGTGCGATATTAGATTCATGCCTGCCTCAGGAAAAATGATCTCCTGCTGTCGTGTCAGTTTTTATTCTCCTTTCTCTTTGTTACAGGACATCTAATCAGATAGTCTTGAGTATTAAATACAAATCAACACAGTGCTCTGTTAGATGTGCTTCTCTTTACTGGGTAGACCAAGTGCTGCAGAGACCAGACTCATGTCTGTCTACTGGTAACTTCTGCTTGTGTCAATGGCAGTGGCTTTGGCACAGCTATCTAGGATTTCTTGGCAGAATTTAATAAAGAAAATGCTAAAAAAATATCATTTCACTTTTAAAAGTCTTTTCCACTTTTTTTTTTACTGTAGGTAATACATTTTCTTCTGTAGTAACAATAATATAAAGTAATTACAGTGCAGGGAAGACTGAAAATGGAAGGATAAGCAATAAACATTTTGTACTGGAATACTGAGATCTCAATGCTGAGATGCATTCAAATAATAGCATCTAGGCTATTTTATTTTATTTCTTTATTTTTAATTTTAAATTTGATTTTTTTTTTATTTTTTAAGATCAGTTTTTCCATTAGTAGGCTAATATGTTAGTTTTTAAACTAACCCTAGCACAGGACCCTGGAAGACAGGGTCTAGATCCTGTCTCTTCCATTCACCCCAGAGTACATTGTGGTGATCCCTCTGCAACTCTGTTTTCTCAAAGGTAAATCAGAGACAGGTGCATCTGCTCATATGATAAGAGTTGTTCAGGCCACAGTATTTAGTACATGGGCCCTGAGTCCGTGGAGGAGCATATCTAACCTCCCTTATTTAAATTATACCAGTATTCAAAATGGTAACCTGCTTTGGAGTAAGCTACACAAAATTACAGGCTTTTTTCCTGCTGGAGGCTAGTGGGAGGCAGAGACATAGGGAGGAGATGGGAAGCGCTGGCTTGAGAGGAAACTGCTTCGTGATCTCTGTGACTTGCCTTGCTGATAACTGGAAGGGGATTTTCTTAACAGAAAACCTGTGAGCTATATGAGGAGAATAATCCATTTGACCCTTGCTCTCTTCTAAGCCTTCGAACCATCATGACATCTCATTTCTCACCAATTGCAGGACTCCTTCTGGGGATTCACATTGATTGCAAGGCAGAGTTGACGTTGCTCTGCCCAGGAGGAGGGTGACAACTGGAGTGGGGACATCAGAGCAGGGCATGCAAGTGAGGACATAGCGATCATATTTGGAGGTGGTGAGAGCTGGTTGCAGTGAGGAAGATAAACAGGGCATGTTTGTGCAAGTGACCTTATTTATATTAGCATGCCAAGGAGGGACCAAATGTACTGCAGCAAAGGAAGTGAGTCCACACGCATACAGGAGCAGGTCCAGCACTACTTGGTTGGCACAAGCCCAGAAGCTGCTTCTCAGGGTGACGGCTCAGAGTTTTAAGGGCAGCTGCCATCCACAGCACTGGGTTTTTGAAGTTCTCTGAATTGCAGACTGTGCTGAAAGGGGCACGTCACTTACCAAGCTACGGCAGGAAGGGCGTTCTGCTCTGGCACCCATCATCCCTCCAGAGGGTACCAATGATGGGGAAAGTCCCACAGCCCCCGTGGTGCCGAATAGAGCCCTGCAAGCAGTTCATTCAAAGTCATAGTTTGTTAGTTCAAGATTTGGCTGCTGGATTGCTCATGGATCAATTGTTTTTTGTTTTTTTTTTTTTTTTTTTTACTACTGTACTTGTTATTCTCTGAATATTTTGGGTGGGTAATTATTCAGTGTGTACTGTGTGCTGCAGAACCCAGGAATATTTGCTTTGGCTTTTCTTCCTGGTTAGTTAGGGTGTGCGGTTGCTGGCCTAGATCTCACGGCATTGTTTCTGACTACGTAAATGAAATTTTTAAACAAGGGAATAATGAATACAGACCAGAGAATAAGGCACATCCTGTGGCAATTTCACACAGGCAGTTTTTCTTGCTAGCATCCACGAAGGGCTCAGTGGTTGTGATTATTTACACATGTACTTAATGGCTGTCCACATACTGTTGATACAGGGTAGCAGACACCTAGTAATCAGAGCTGGCTGACGCTGATGGGTGCTTTGAATCATCCCTCTTTTTGTCCATGTGTCCTTTCCCTCTCCTCCTTCCTGTTTGACGATGGATAAGGAAGAAATCTTTTGTTTGAAACTGCCTGAAATCAAAAGCTGGGTGTAACTAGCTTCAAACACAGCCAAGAGTCAGCGTGTAGCTTTATGTGTTGCTGTTTCCATAGTTCAGCACGTCACATCAATGGGCGGCATTTTGGAAGACCCAGAGGATCACTGTCACACATGCAGTACTGCGTGCACACATGCATGCCCACACGTGTACACCTGCTTGCTATTGCACCAAGTCAGCTGTGGTGCCAGCAGCAGCCCAGTCACGGTGAAGAAAGCTCAGCACTCATTGCCTCAGCCACCTAGGTAGGTTTTTTCACCCCGTGCTGAGACCTGTGATGCCAGAGTTAAACTGGTACCTAAGCTGCCTATTTTAAAGAGCTTATCTACAATACGTGGCAGTCAGAGAAATGACTGTACTCCTCACAAAAGCTGAACGTTTTTCTTTTTCCAACCCTTTGAATAAAATCTTGTAGCTATGTCAACATAGACATGATTTCAAGAGGTTGAAACTTTCGCATTAAGTGATGCAGTTGTGATGCTCGACAGCAGCCTTTAGCAAAGAGTTAACAATCTATCACTTCTCATCCTGCAAACAAATTGCTGGCAAATCTTCCTGATGGTCTTTTAAAAGCAAGCTGGGTTGAAAATGCAGCCCCTTCCTCAATGTAACCTCTCATTGTGATTAAAATGCTTCCAGGGTTGGGCAGCCCAGGCTGCATCCTTCGGACAATTATTGCAGTGGCTCTTGCATTCCCTAATCCCTGTTAATATCACTGCTTGTCAAAGGAGATTTGTGCCTTTCCTGGAAGACGGCCGCCTATTTTGAACCAACTAGGGGAGAAAGAGATGCCTCATCAGCTCGTGCCGGGAACAGCGAGTGGCAGACAAGAAAGGCATCCTGTTTTCTGGGGAGAATGTGCGGGAGGTGGGCGAGAGGCTGGCTCTGACAATTAACTCTGACTGTTTGCACTGCTCCTGCCCTTCTTGGATGCAACATAATCCTCAGTTTTAACCACGTGCAATCTCTGCACCTCATATGGCAGTGTTTGCTGGAAGTAGGAAATTTTGTATCCTGGCCGAACTGCAGGACAGATTATGTTCTGTTGTCCTGTATTCCCCAAGAGTCATTTTCAATTAGTACAGCAATTTGCACTATTACATTTTTCCACACCATAATGCTGAGCTGAGACTCCAGAGTCTGTGCTTTCTGGAGGGATTTTGCAGGCTCTTCCGAGCAGACATACAGAGAAATACACACCTGAAACAAGCCTCCCCTCATGTTCTCATATTTCCTTGAAAGGCCTCTCCCACTGCTCCAGAGAAGCCCAAGACCTGCTCCAGGTGGTAGAGGGAAAAGCCTGGGCCCCAGCCTTCCCTGCACTTAGTTGGTTCCCCTGGGGGAAGGAAACCAGATCACAGATTCTGGGGGGTGGGATACTGGAGTGAGTCCAACCACAGAGGTTGTGGACTGGAGCATCTGACATGAGGAGAGGCTGAGGGAGCTGGGACTGCTCAGTCTGGAGAAGAGGAGGCTCAGGGGGGACCTTATCCATGTGTATAAATACCTGATAGGAGCTAATAACCAAATTTTCCCTTCCCTTCTGCCAGTCTGGTCTTCCCCTGATTTGTATGCTCTTGTGTCTGGTGGTTTTGTTTTTTTTTTTTTTCCTATAGACAGTTCTACATTATATTTTTTCCCATACATTTAGTATACAGTTGCTGATGTAAAGCACTCATGCACGGCCCTGCCATGCGTGGTCCCTTCTCACCCGACGGAACCTCTTCTATTCTGTGTAGTCCTTGTGACTACAGTAAGAAGAAATATTTCTTACAAGTGTCTTTTGCTGTGAAAGTCTTCTGGGCTTAAAAATCAAATGGTTGGTTTTGATTGTAGCTTAAATTCTGTGTTTGAAAACACAAACTATTTGTAACCTGTGTTTTTCTTCATCCTTTCTTTTCCTGCTTTTGTCACTTGGCTCAAATGAATGAATGTCTGGAAATCTATTTCCAGTTCAAAGTTTCTCACTTGAAATTAAAACTTTTTCAATACTTCAATAAACAGTTGGTAAACCCCTCATTTTGTGGACAGGGAAATTCTTCAGTTGAACATTTTTAACAGTTCTAATTATATTTGTTCCCTTTCTTTATTTCCATAAACTCAGTTTTATTGTTCAGAGGTCATTATGGTTGTTTCTGTCCTTTTCCATCTCTCTAACAATCTGCAGGAAATTCAGAGAACCTCTGCTCATGAAATAATAACATTCTGGACTTCACCCAAAGAGCCCCATGGCTACGGATCCTCAGGTCTGTGCCTACACCAGTGCCTTGCATGGGATGAACATGCCTTGGTGATGAGTCAGAGCACAGACCAGTTATTGCATCCCTGGAGGATGGTTTACACAGTTGCTCGGTAAGGTGCTGCTTCTCTGGAAAGCAATGATCAGCCACTGGGTGAAGGAGGTATTGTCCTGGTTTCTCTGCCTTTTTCATTTCATTTTAAGCAGAAAAATGTGTAGAGGCCAGTGTCACCCCTGTTGTGAGGGTGCTGTGAGTTTGGGCAGGTGTTTCTGGCTTTGCTGCTGTGTTGTAAGCTCATGGCACTGTTGTGGGGCCAGTCTGGACCACACTGGGGCTTGTGGACAGCTCTCAGACCAGCAACGCTGCTTCTCGAGCCTTTGCCAATGTGCTGCAAGCACAGCACATCATTGCCGTGCCCTCAGCCCAGCCATGCAACTGGTAGAAGAGGGCTTTTCATTTCTAAAGCAGTAGTGGTATAGGGACCGATACTTACTCATGCAAAACATGGCTGGGAGAGGTTTCTCATGCAGACCAGTGTCCTGGTCCTGCTGGCCAGAGCACTTGCACAGACCTGGACTTGCTCGTGGAGAGCAAGTGGACATTTACTTAGGGTGCCTGCATGCCAGCCAGGTGTCTGAGCTCCTGTTGTGGCTAATGGGGATCCGGGGCTTCATTCAGTTGCACAAATATAAGCATTTAGTGCCATCTGAGAAGTTCCTGAGTTTCCAAGAGGGCTGGTAGATGTGATCAGAGCCAAGGGGCACCTGTGCCTACAGCTGAACTGAGGCCAGGTTAGTGCTGTCTCACAGCGGTGGGCATTTGCCAGGGTTATTATAAGGGTGTCTTCATCTATGCCTCCAAGTGCTCTGCTTTTACAAGTCTGGGAAATGGGAGACAAAATCCACCAGATAACTCAGCACACTTCAGGAGCCAGGCTTTTTGACCCAGATGCTCATTCTTCACCACCCTGCCGTGTCACCTAAGGGCACCCTGAACCCAGAGCAGGTGTGGCTGGGGCTGTGGGTGTGGAGAGGTATGTAGAGCTCGTTAGCTCCAGCAGATGTTATTCACCCGGGCACGGTGCCAGTGTGCTAACAAGGTGATATGACTGCTGGACTGAACATGGCTTGTGCCTGGCCTGCTCAGGGCAGTGACAGAAGGAGCATGTGTCTGTCGGTGAGTTCCCTGTGCAGAGCCTGGGAATGAACTATGGCACTGGGCAGCTTGTGGGGAGGAGGAGCAGCTGAATGAGTCCACGATGAAATGCAGGTGGGACACGCATGGTTCGGGCATTGTTGACCTGAAAAGATAAGGACACCTGCTGCTGTTCAAGCAGATGCCTCTCTCTGCCGCTAAGCCTGAGAACTGCAGTTCTCAGCCTGGTCGACTGACTTGTCACCTCGCTACTGGGGGCTACTGCCTGGGATGTGAAACACCCATCTCTGCCTGAGCCATGAGAGGAACTTGGTGTCACATCACAGAAGGAGGTCCCAGCCCCTCTGGTAGCAGGACACTTGTGATGTGGGGCTCTTTTTTTCTCTCCAGCTATGAATGCTTCATTTGCTGCTGGTATGGGAGAGACAGTGACTGCAGACCCATGCCGAGCACTGGCACGAGGGAGGCAGAGGATCAAGTCCCTGCTCTTGACAGGCAGGAAAACATTGCAACAGGAGCTGGCCAGATCTCGTGCCATGGCTCTGACCAGTGGCATTTCAACCATGTAGCCTTACAGTAAGGTTGTGCTGGCAGGGCAGCCAAAACCTATTGGCTTCGACCAGGTCTCCTCATGGCTGCATAGCTCAGTGTCACAGGATAGGTAGCAGCAAGTATGAGTTCAAAGTGTACCAGGGCAACCAAGCTGGCTCACATGGATGTCATGGAGACTTGGGGTTCCTATATGTCTAGAAGAAGCATTGCTCAGTTGGACCCAATGAGTGTGTACTGCATCCTGTGTCAATAGGCAGGTTTCGAAATAACTGAACTTGCATCTCTTTGCAATTTTGCTCCTGGTCACAAATTCACCAGTAAATTTCTGGCAGGTCAGATGGAAGGAGAGCTGTGGCCTGCAGTGGAGCAAGGGAGAAAAATGCTCTGGGCACCCCATAAGATGCATGTGCTGAGCTGTGCACCTCCTCTCCTACGCAGCGCATGCAGGTGCTGCCTCTGGCATGTAGACAGCTCAGTGAGGAGGCATTTGAGCTTATGTCCTGAATTTATAGCAGCTCCTGATGCAATCTCTGTTAGCTGGCTTAGACAGTCTGACCAGGATTACAAAATGGAAGGAAAGGACCCCAAAGGCTGCTTAGTCTGTTCCCATTGGAAGGCAGGATTATGTACGACAGTGCATTTAGAGAGTCTCCCTTCTTGGTAATCACTTCTGTCACTATCCCTTTCCTGGCTGCTTCCCATGCAACAACTGAGAGGCAACTAATATAATTAGCAAGTTTTAATTAGGGACAGTACCGTTGGAAAGAAACAACAATGGTTGAAAGGCGGCTTAGTGTTGTCCATGTTAGGTCAAAATCCAGACTGTTAACAGATGTCTTAAACTTATTGAGACTTTAGCCTTTGGTTTCAGGTAAAATACGAAAAGTGGTGATAGGGATTAGAACAAGAAGGGTTAAGTTTAAGGTTAAGCAAGAGAGATCTCCTAGAGGTATTTTTGGAGTGGGGCTAGAATTGGGTATCCAAAGGAAAGTTAGAGCTTCCAAGAGATCTGTGCTGAGAAGAAGGAAGTTTGTGGTGTCAGCCATTGGTGGGGTTCTTCATCCCAACCTGCACAGGAGAACAGGCTAAGGGGTAGGGTTGAGCAAGAGAGAGAGTATAGATCTAAGATTGGAGTAGGGCTGGAATTGGGTGTCCACAGAAAAGTTAGGGCAGCCAAGAGATTTGTGCTGAGATGAAGTATGTGTTTCAGGGCAGAGATGGGAGTTCTAGTTTAACCCTGATCTGCAAAGTAGGGTTAGGGTTACGGCTGAGCAAGAGAGAGATCCCAGAGCTGCTATTGGAGGGAGGCTGGAATTGGGTGTTCAAGGGAAAGTTAGCGCAGCCAAAAGATCTGTTACTGAGAGGAACTTTATATTTTGGACATGTGGCTGGGGTCTTAGTCCCAACCTGAAATGGAGAGTAGAGTTAGAGTTAAAGTTAAGGCTAGGGTTAAGGTTGAGCAAGAGAGATCTCTTAGAAGTGTGGTTGGAGTGGGGGCTATAGTTGGGTGTCTACAGGAAAGTTAGGGTGGCTGAGACCTCTGTGCTGAGGGGAAGTTTGTGGTGTGAACCAGAGCTTGGATCTTCACTCCAGCCTGGATAGAGTTAGAGAATAAAGATCTCGTAGAGGTGCAGTTGGAGTGGGGCTGGAATTGGGTGTCCAAAGAAAAGTTAGGACTTCCAAGACATTTGTTCTGGTATGATGTCTGTGGTGTGAGCCAATGGTGAGGATCTTAGTCCACACTTCATCTGCAAAGTAGGGTTAGGGTTAGGGTTAGGACGGAGCAAGAGAGATCTCCAAGAGGTGTGGTTGAAGTGGGGCTGGAATTGGATGTGCAGCGGAAAGTTAGGGCTTCCAAGAGATCTGTGCGGAGAGGAAGTTTGTGGTGTGGGCCAGAGGTGGGCATCTTATTCCCAGTGTGAACCAGAGAGTAATGTTAGGGTTAGGGTTAGCATTGAGCAAGAGAGAGAGAACTGGCTTAACAAACCATCTGTTAAATTCCTCCCCTCCTTCATTTATTTATTTATTTATTTATTTATTTAAAGCTGGATTATTTAAATCTGACAGGGAACAAAAATACCTGGAGATGAGGGGTTACATTGTAAGACAGTAAGAAAAATCCTCCTCTCATCCTGCTGCCATGGACTCTGTCTTGTGAGATGTCACATTCTGAGCTGCATAACATTGAGCACCACATTGGGAACGGTCACCCAAATCCTTATGGCCTTATTGAGTTTCCCCTCTGTCAGAACTGAGCTCAGTTGGGATGTCCATCAGGCGATAGCTCCAGGATGGATGTCAGGCAGTGTCAGGGAGGACGCAGTTGGTGCCAGGGAAAGAATGATGGAGTTGTTGGAAGCAGATACACTTTACATGGAAAAAAAAGACGTAAACAGTCTAAACAGTTGCCTTTTTAATACATACACCTGTGTGCTGCAGAAGGTGCATACCATCCAGGGAAGGGTGATCAATGCAGACTCTGTCGTAGTGCCAGGCACAGTGTTACAGGTGTGTAGGCTGATGGGTTTAAGGCTTGCTTTTTTTTTTTTTCCTTTCAACAGACTGTAATTTTATGGACTTGCATATGTATTACTATGGAGCAAGGAAGATGTGGCCACAACCATCCTTTTCACATGCTTAGTGCTAAGAAATCTACCCCAAGTCTCACCTGAAGCCTGGCCTCTAGGAATCCTCTCTGTACAGACAAGAAATTTGCAGCCCATGACCCCAAACCATCAGCAGATGCCATTGTTATTCCCCCAGATGTTTGCCTGCATCCCAAGGGTATACAAACTCCACTCATTTACCATCTCTCTCTTTTTTTAAATTTATTTTTTTATTTTCCTGCTTGAAATAGTAATAGGTCATCCCAGAAGCATGTTTACTTCATTGCCCTTTCTGGACTCAAATATAGAACAACCCAAATTGTTTTAAGCTTAAAATTGTATAATTAACCAGCGTGACACACTTGAAGAGCTTTGCAAAGTACAATGCACAGCTAAACTGAATGATCATCCTTGAGCTTAAGCACATGAATACAGAGACCCAGCACAGCCACTTGCAAGATTTTTTTTCTTTCCTCCATATATGCAGGCTTTAAGTACTCTCAATGAGTAAGGCTTCTTGTATAAGCTCAGAAGTTTCTCTCTATGCAAGTGTAACTGGTGCACACTGCATTGCGCTGGCATCGTAGTTGTTGAGACAAACTTCTAGAAGAGGAGCAGGGAGGGGAGGGAGAGACCCATGCTTGTTCTTAGCAAAGAGAGCATTACTAGAGTCAGACAGAAAAATAAAGGGTCCCCAATTAATTGGAGGAATTCATTCCACTTAGAGAAACTCAAAAATAGAGCTCGGGGCTTTATCTTAACCTTGGTGAGTTGGACTCTTTTTTGCATTTTATCTGAGTGATTTACTCGTTCATGGCTCTTTGGTGATTTCAAACTCTAAAAAAATGCCCATTTTAAATAACTTAGGCCACTCTGATTATCCTAGACATCATTCCTCTTTGTAGATACCACCCCCATGGTCTGGTCAGTGGAGACATCTGAGATAAGACACCAGCAGTTAGAAAGGGAACAACATCCTGGGCGAGAGACTTCAGTTATTCTCCTTTGAGCTTGTGGAAAGGCAAACCCTCTGGAGGGATATCAAGGACTCACGCAGTGGAGAAACCTCTAGCCAGCTGATTTCTCTAGCTCACCAGTTGCTGAAAGGCTGCTGAGAGAAAGCTAATTACCGCAGGCAAGAGTGATGAGGTGGCCCCAAAACCCCACCTGTACAGGACACACCTTCAGAGGTGAGCTTGGCAGAGCTTGCGGGATCTGTCCACACTGCATGGCTGAGGCTCTATAGGTGTTACCATGCTACACATGGAAACAGTTTGTTGACATATTTTAAGTAGGAGCTTCTGGAGAATATGACACACATCAGACTGATCATAGTATGAGTTTCTTATATTACGTTGACTGTTACATTATGTAAGAGAGGCAGTGTCCCCACATTATTATTGTAATTAAAGAATATTGTGCTTTTAATTTGTACAGTTCCTTCCTTAGCATTCTTTGATACGGGTAATGATAATGGACTGGTTATTGTGAGTTATTAATAACATATTATTTACTCACCATATGCCTTGGAGCCAAAGCAGTAAGCAGTGCTGTTTTGTGTTAGGTGTCCCTCCCTGAACGCATAACTGAACACATCACCTTTGATCTCTCCTTGCCTCCTGAGGCCTCACTTCAGTTTGGGCTTGCTGCTTACCATCTCCTTCATCCCCAACTCCAGCTCCCTCTGTGTTAAGGGTGTTTGTGGTTCTGGGGAAAAAAAAAAAAAAAAAAAGGAAATAAAAAACACGGTTTGTTCTGCCTTTTGCATTACCTTTTGCATTTGTATGGACTGGATGCTTTGGTCTGTTTTTAATTTCCACAATTCTATGGTGCTTTTGAATCCAAGCTGCTAAATATAGATCTAACCAGTAATAGCCAGCTTTTTTTTTTTTTCATTTCTGTCTCACAAAGTTATTTTCTGCTTTTATCATTTAAGCCTAATGGATTTACATTATTAGGAGCTCTCCAGTATGTAGAACTTGGTTATGAACAAGATGAATGCCTCAAAAGTTTCCAGGAACATTTGTCTGAATTAAAATAAAAAAATAAAAAAAAAGGCTTGTGCTGGCTCTGCAAGAAGAGAACTGGTGCAGTGCAGGATGGCACCTTCCCTCTCCCCTCCTTACCATTAACCTGTGTATGCTCTCAGGGCAGGGTGAACGTATCCAGCACTCTGCCTAGGAGAATGAAACCCTGGAGAAAAATCAGCAGACAGCATGAAAAGCATTGGCTCGGACATCTCATGTTGGCAGACTCCTACCAAAATTAGTTCTGGATAAGCTAGTACATCTGTAGTCAGAGCAAAGTATTCCTCTTTCTTCCTATTCCTAAGACAGTCATGCCCAAAAAATACAAGTCAGGAAGATGTTTGGGGAAACTATTAAGGAGCACAGAGGGAAAAGAGTATTTATGTATCCAGACAAATATGGAGCCATTTGAGACAAATATGAAGTCATGTGTAATAAACAGCCTGGATTTACAAGGACTAAAGCAAGCCAAACAAAAGTGATGGATTTTTGAGACAGAACAGCCCAAACCAGCCAAAGAGAGGAATGTGGTGGATGTAAAGGGCCAGTAGGAGATATGAGGACCACTCAGCACAACTCTAGAGACATAGCTCTGCTTTTCTCAAGCCTGATTTGATATGACTGGTCCAATATGGTAGCTGGTGAGGAGTGGAGTGTCAGTCATGTCATTTCATCTCTGGCCAGCATCTTTGCCCTTGGCTATGCAAAAGGCATATGGGGGAGGACTTCTTTGTGATCTAGCTATTCACAGAATCACAGAAAGGTTAAGGTTGGAAGGGACCTCTGGAGATCACCTAGTCCAACCACCTGCCAAGCAGTGTCACCTAGAGCACGTTGCACAGGATCACATCCAGGCAGGTTTTGAATATCTCCAGAGAAGGAGACTCCACAGCCTCTCTGGGCAGCCTGTTCCAGTGCTCTGTCACCCTCACAGTAAAGAAGTTCTTCCTCATACTCAGCTGGAACCTCCTGTGTTTCAGTTTGCCCCCATTGCCTCTTGTCCTGTTGCTGGGAATCACTGAAAAGTCTGGCCCCATCCTCTTGACACCCTCCCGTCAGATATTTATACACATTGATGAGATCCCCTCTCGGTCTTCTCTTTTCCAAGCTAAACAGGCCCAGCTCTCTCAGCCTCTCCTCCTATGACAGATGCTCCAGACCCCTAACCATCTTAGCAGCCCTCCACTGGACTCTCTCCAGGAGCTCCGTGTCCCTCTTGTACTGGGGAGCCCAGAACTGGACGCAATACTGTACGTGTGGCCTCACTAGAGCTGAGTAGAGGGTGAAGATCACTTCTCTCGACCTGCTGGCAGCACTCTTCCTAACGCACCCCAGGATCCCGTTGGCCTTCTTGGCCACAAGGGCACATTGCTGGCTCATGGTCAGCCTGCTGCCCACCAGGACTCCCAGGTCCTTCTCCACAGAGCTGCTTTCCAGCAGGTCAGCCCCCAGCCTGTACTGGTGCTTGGGGTTATTCCTCCCTAGGGGCAGGACCCTGCACTTGCCCTTGTTGAGCAAGCAGAACAGATGGCCAGAGAAGGGTGCAGGGCTAATTGCTGTACCCACTCAGAAATTGCACCAAGCTGGTCCCAGCTATATCCTGGCAAATGAAAAAGTCTGTGGTATATAGGAAAGGGGCACATGTTTACCTGAAGTGCTCCAATGAACATGTACCTCAGTGGGTTGGGAAGCTCATATATGACAACTCCAGTTAGATTTAATCTTTCCTAGAAAGAACTACCAGATCACTGATGTGCATAGTGAAATACTGCTGCAATCCTGTGAAAAGGGGTTCTCATACATTGCTCCAGACTGTCCTGGAACCAATTAGGCTGGTCTCTCTCACAGCTTCTGAAGTTTTGTGTTGTTCCTACTATGGAGAAAATGAATCCTGAATATTCAGAGACTGATCATATGAAGTACTTCAGGATCCCCACAGGGATTTGAGAAAGAACCCAAACAAAGAAAAAGAGAAAAAGAAAAAGAGAAAAAGAAAAAGAGAAAAAGAAAAAGAGAAAAAGAAAAAGAGAAAAAGAAAAAGAGAAAAAGAAAAAGAGAAAAAGAAAAAGAGAAAAAGAAAAAGAGAAAAAGAAAAAGAGAAAAAGAAAAAGAGAAAAAGAAAAAGAGAAAAAGAAAAAGAGAAAAAGAAAAAGAGAAAAAGAAAAAGAGAAAAAGAAAAAGAAAGAAAAAGAAAAAGAAAGAACAAGAAAAAGAAGGAAAAGAAGGTGTAGTGAGAACATGCCTGGAAACTAAACAGATACAATGCTCGAAGGATACATGAATTCAGTAACAGGAGGCAGACAATGTCCTCTAGACAATGATCATTTATGCCTTGTCCAAACTTGAGTCCCCGGAGTCAGTGGTGGTGAGGGTGCCCAAAGAATCCACAAAGCAGGGACCTGTTGTGTCCATCACAAGTCTTCTGTGAGCCCTCTGCTGGGTCAAGGCGTCCCTAAACAAAGCAGAGGCTGCTCGGGCTGTGTGTGTACTAGTAAACTGAAAGCGGTCAGGGTATGAGCCTGAACAGTATCCCATCCTCATTTGTACGACAAATTATGGACACAGTCCTTGGTATGGTTTTGGCCTGGTCCAGCTTGTGCTCTTCCAGGCAGTGCCTCACCATGGTTAGCAGATGGTTAACCCACTCCCAGCAGTGGTTTGGGCTCGAGAGGTTTCAGCTTGGGGAATGCTTGAATCTATCCCGTATCATCCCAACCGCTAAGATCTGACTGACAAAGCCCTAAATCAGATAATCTTTTAGCTCCTCTTGCTTTGCCCTCCTCCTGGCTGGCAATGCCTCTCTTGAGGCCAGCTGTGCATTATCTGCCAGAGGGAAGGTCTTAAAAATCTTTATGCTGAGCTAGCCCGCCTTATGTTCTCCATTAGGCAGGCTTTATTCCTCCCATGTCCAGTGTTACACCAGCAGAAGTTGGGTTAGACATGTATTTCTTGGCTAAACAATGACTAAAGGAAACATGATAACTATCTACAAGTATTTGATGGGTGTAAACTTCAGTGAGGAAGGGGGATTGTTTAGTGTGGTTAAAGGACTTTTATGGCCAAGACTGATTAGATTAAACTGAACAAAGCAAAGCATAAACTGAATACCCTCCATAATACTCAGTAGGCTACAAGCACAGGTCCTGAGGGATATGGCAGAAGCAATGTCTGGGTCATTTAAAACATCGCAGGGAGCAAAGCAGTATTTACTTTATTTACATGGGAAAGCTGTCCCATGAACAGCAGGTCTGTGCTCCCTGCCGTGCCCACGCCCACGCTTCCCTGTGTCTACGTGAGCGCACAACCAACCAAACAAGGAGGGAAGAAGGTGTCAGAGAAAGGTTGGTTCAGCCCCTCCCTGTCAGCACCCGGCACCCAGCACCCACACCTGATTTGCCCTCTTATTCTGGTGGTGTAATGCAATAACCTAAACAATAAGTTTTTCCGCTGCCCACTGATTCTGATCTCGGGACCATTAAGGGAGAAGCTACACTTACACTTTCTGTACCAATCCATGAGTAAGCTTTCCTCAGCACTTCAGCAGGCTAAGCCCACTACTAACCCTGGGTTATCACATGTCTAAAGGGATGCTAACATCATTCCTCTCAGATTACACCTTTGTGGACTGGCAGGACATTACATGGGATGACTAAACTTTGTACAAGGAGGGAGCAAACAGGAGTGTAAGGTTCTTCTGAGAACATAAGGGTGGTCCCTTATTCAGCACAGGGGAAAATAATCTCAGTTTTTCACACAGAAGAAGAAGTATGTCATAATCCTAGCTACGTCTGTGTAAGTCTGTTTGCCTTTTTCCTCTGAGAACCAAAAATAGTGCATGCAATCACATCCGACTGGAGTTTCTGATGGAGAATGCAAGCTGACTTTGGCACTGAGAGCAAATGTCAATGACTCAATCACTACTGTGTCTTTCAAAATCCTGCAGCCTGTCAGGGAAAAAGAAGGAAGTGCATATATGATGTTCAATGAGTCAGGATGCTTTCCCTTGGCATGTCTGTTTCTCTGACTAATTACAGAGACACAATAGCAAAGAAATTAGACAAGCCAGGTAAGGTTTGTTGTGGATGTCCTGGTTGTCTAGGAGACAAGATCTTTATTTATCTGACATGACTTGTAGGCAAGTGTAGGACAAGTGTACCCTGTTCTTAAAACAGCGGATTGCTTCCAAATTGCAGGTTATCTGTTCTGAAAAAATACCACTTAATGGGTTATCTTCTCCTTTAGTTGGTGCAGTTGTTGTCATATCATTAAATCCCACTTAGCACAAGTGTGAGAAGCATCCTGCTAAAGGCTGCCAGCAGAAAGGGAAGGAGGACTTACGCATCCTCCCATGGCGCTTTCAAAGAAGGCCCTGGTCTGTTCATAAAAGGTCAGGAAGGGAGGGAGGAATTCAAAAGCCTTAAAAAAAACAGACCAGACTGGAGTCTTCACTAGTGCGTCATCTCAAGTTTTCTTCTCCCGAGGGAGTAATTCTTCAGATGTTTTGTGTGCCCCTTGCTGGTGTCTCTCTGTTCTGTTTTTCTGCAGGAGCGGTTTGTCTATTTTTGCATTTACTGAGCCTCCTCTCATCACACAGAAGCAGAGCTACTAGACATCTGAGTATATAGGAGAGTCTAGTGGGGTTATCACCATCTCCCCTGAGTGTCCACCACCCAAATGCTAACACTACCTCGTTAGGTGTATACGTTATGGACTACCCAACAGAGTGGTCATGGCAGTATTGCAGAGACCCTGCAGTACCGTTACATCCATCTTCCCAAATCTGGCTGCCTGCAAATGGCTCAGATAATAACTTTTCTCTGTTTTCTTATGGGCGCAGAATACCCGTCTTGGTGGCTTCATTCAAAACAGCATGCTTAAGGATAGTTAGGAGAGTTTCCCATACTGGACAAGAATTTTCTTCACATAAAAGACTGGCAGTGAGTCATGCTTTTGATAGTGTTTAGGAAAGATTCATTCTCTTTCCCAGACACCTGCTGTCTTTTCAGATCCAGATAAAACTATGTACACATTATATGGGTAGTGGAGAGGAAGAAATAGAAACCTCATTTTTTCTGTCACCTCACATGACCACAAGTGGTTTCTTGAAAGATACTACCAGTGGGTGCTTCCGAAAACCCTGATAAATGCATGTTTGACCTGTGTCACAAGAAGCTGCAACACCTGTGCAATCTAGTCTGGCCTAGAAACTAGGGGCACTGCAGGAAAGCCCATTCTCCTGGGATTTTCAGCCTTGACTCTGTAAACTTAGGAGCTTCAGAGCTCACAAACTGGCCTTGAAGAACAGCTGAGGGCCAATCTGAGCAACTCTGAGCACTGACCCCTTGGAGGAGGCTCAATTGTACTTTAAAACCAGACACAACTTTTGTAAGTCTCTTTAAAAACAGCACTTAATATAAAGTGTATTTTACCATGCCTTCTTTTCTCTGTGTTGAGAAGACAACCCTAAAAACATAGCATATACCAATGCATGAGTGACTACCCAAGGTGACTACCTCTGGGAAAGTCAGATATCAGTTGCCTGTACTACAGTCTTCATAGTCTTGCTGTGTGTGGTATGGTCAGTTGCTATTATGGGTACTACGAACAGTATTGCCAGCAGCTTCACAGATACATCCAATGTAAATCATGGTGTTTTTTCAAAGGCATTTGTAGCAGGTTGTTTCATTCTCCTGCCCAGGCATACTCTCATGGGAGTGCTCTGTATTTCCCTTCTTGTGCCCTCTAATAGAGCAATATGCAGCCAAAGACATAAATTTGCTGAGCCATGGGAGTTTTTAGCATTTAATTAGATACTCATTTCAAGAGTACATCACCTATAAGTTATCTAAGGACATGCATCCACAAAGTCTTAGGCAACATGCAAGCACTGAAGCCCAAGGTCCAACTCCCCTCTTTGCTTTAAACACTATTTATTTGGTTTACCTAAGATGACGCAAACTGCATGAGTCGTCCATGGCACTCCTCTTTTCCCAAGGCAGGGACTCCCCAGTTATTGAACAACCACACCCCTGCTTGGTTCTTGTCTGTCTGAGGTTCTCACCCAGAAGGGAATTAGCACATTAGGAAGGCTTCAGCCCCAAAGTCACAGAATCACAGAAGGATTGAAGTTGGAAGGGACCTCTGAAGGTCACCTGGTCCACCCCCCCCCCTTGAGCGGGGACACCCAGAGCAGGTTGCCCAGGACCATGTCCAGGCGCCTTTTGAAGATCTCCTAGGAGGGAGACTCCACAGCCTCTCTGGGCAACCTGCTCCAATGCTCTATCACCTGCACAATAAAGAAGTGCTTCCTTATATGTTCAGACACAGCCTCCTGCCTGAGGTTCAGACTACGTTGCTTAGGGCTGCTCTGAAGACTGGAGAGATGTTCCTTAGATAGTGGGGAACCAGAACCTAGTCTCCTAGCTTTGGTGAGGCCGCACCTCGAGTACTGTGTTCAGTTTTGGGCCCCTCACTACAAGAAAGACATCGACGCCCTGGAACGTGTCCAGAGAAGGGCAACGAAACTGGTGAGGGGTATGGAACACAAGCCTTATGAGGAGCGGCTGAGGGAGCTGGGATTGTTTAGTTTGGAGAAGAGGAGGCTCAGGGGAGACCTCATTGCACTCTACAACTTCCTGAAGGGAGGTTGTGATGAGGAGGGGGTCGGCCTCTTCTTCCAGATAACTAATGATAGGACTCGAGGTAATGGCTGCAAGTTGTGCCTGGGGAGATTTAGATTAGATATCAGGAAAAACTTTTTCTCTCAGAGAGTGGTCAGGCATTGGAACGGCCTGGCCAGGGAGGTGGTGGAGTCACCGACCCTTGTGGTTTTTAAGAAGCATCTGGACAAGGTGCTACAAGATATGGTTTAGTAGCTTAGTGGGTAGTGTTGGTGATAGGATGACGGTTGGACTAGATGATCTTGAAGGTCCTTTCCAACCTTGTGATTCTGTGATTCTGTGAATATCAGGTATGTCTTCTTTCAGGCTGATGAAATCTTCACAGCAGTCGGCATCATGAATCCTCTTCCCAGGCCTTGGGCTTTCCCTTTCCCTTTCCCTTTCCCTTTCCCTTTCCCTTTCCCTTTCCCCTTTCCCCTTCCCTGCATCAGAAAATGAAAGCACGGATGCTGTAAGGTGACTACCTCATTACTGGTTTTCCTTACATGGCGATTTGGCAACAGAGGTATCCCAGTACAGGAGAGACATCTGTAAACTGGAAGAGACTCAGAGAACAATAATAACAAAATAACACAATGCTCTTGGAAACATCTGTAAGGCAGCAACTAAGAAGCCACCTATTAGCATGCCAGGACAGACCTCAAGTGAAACAAAAAAATTGAGCTTGTTAAGTATCTCTAAAACAAGCATGTATAAAGTAGTATTGTCTGTATGTAGATAGCTTGTGTAAACAGCCTTTTCCACTTGGGGCTATGTCTCTGTAATCATGTATTATTTGCAGGAAGAATGTACAGTGCAGAGCATGAGAAGCGAATATGTTCCAAATGTGTCCGAACTCTGACCAGAAGGCTGTGATTTTAACTCACTTCAGGGAGAGGGGAACAAACCCATGTCTTTTGTTTACTCTCCTTGAGCTCCTTGCAACAATTGTAGTTTTAACTGGAAATGACTCACCTGGCAAAGAAGATAAGAAACCCAGAAGAACTGCTGAACAAAAATATAGTGCTGGAAACAATCCTCCAAATTTAAGGATTACAGTCCTTTTGAAACTGTAATCATATTCAGACCCTTCAGGCTTCCCTAATTACTGAGAGGAAGAACTATCATTCTTTTCTAAATGTGGTGTCAGCATTTGTTACAAGCAACAAGCATAAATTATCCACAAACCTTCTGGTGACCTATAAACCTGCAATTTGATATGACTCACCCAATTTTTATTCTGGAACAAGTGAAATTTTTTTTATAGATTTTTATAGTAGGGACTCTTTAATCTACCAGGCAACATGTAACAAGATCCCATGGCTGGAGGCTGAAGCTAGCTACATTTCAGCTAGAAATAAGGTGTGTATCTTACCAGTCATTAAGCACTGAAATAAGTCCTCAGGGAATATGATGAATTCACCATCTCTTGTAGTCTCTGAACTTTGGCTTTTCAAACTTCGTGTTACATCTGAAGTACAAAGTATGGTCTTGATGTAGGAATTACAGGGAGGGGCATTGTTACGGTATTTCTTAATGTCATTGAGAAGACATTTTCCTCATCAAAACTCCACTATTCTCTCTCTGTTTTTTTGTTTCTTTTTTAACGCACAAAATGACAATCATTCCTTCTTCCAGTGAAAACCAGTCTACTTCAGCTGAAATCAAGAGGCCACCACCAACTTATACCAGTAAATAAAGCCAAACTTCTAAAAATCAGCTAAATTTGCAGTTGCCTACTGGGCTGCAGACTAGCATTTTCAGTCATGCTGCTGCATGTTCCTAATTTTTAGCAATGGCTCTCTTTCACTGTCACTCCTTCCATCTCGGGAACAATACATTGCTATTGAAATACTTAATGAGTCACTTGTAATCCCACAGGGACAACAGGACATTTATTTCATTTTTGTTCTATGCTGCAGAGCTGTATTTTAAAAATAATTATCTTCCAAAAAACAGCCCAAAAAGCCCAAAAAGTTTTCCGCTTCCTACTTCACAGAAGACTTTCTCTTTCTCTCTGCCTTTCCCTTTTCATTTCCCATCCACTCTTCACCCACAGGGTTATGCTGAGGTGGCTATGAGGACGCCTGAGCTGACACACTGTGTTTGCATTCTTCAGCCAATTTGCGTTGGCTTCTCTTCCGTGTGTGGGCTTGGCAACGTGAAAAAGCGACCTTGTGGCAAACTTGGGTGTGACCTCCTGAAACAGCAATGGCTCCCAGCGTGACGGCTGGGGTTCCTACTCTTACTCCATGGAAAATGTGAGGCAGCTTATCCCATTTCCACCAACAAATAAACTACTTTATCTTAGAGTGGGAGTATGTATCTACAGAGTTATCGCAGTGTGGCTAGTGCGTGGTATTGCCACGTCTTGGCTGCCCTCCTGGCAGGTTGTCCCAGAAGCTGTATTATTTGCCTTCAGGCTTTGCTGACGGTGTTACTCCTGCACAGAGCCAGATCCTTGCCACGCACCTTGGCACTTCTGCTACTGCAGGACCGCAGCAGTAACATGCATTTCTGCGACTGCCAAGGCTTCCTGACTCTATTGCTCTTCCCACTCCTTTAACTCTAAAGAGTTTAAAAGAGCCTGGAGATGTTCCTCAAAATTTCAGCATAACCTGACACTATGGTGCTACTCAAAATACATAAGCAGTAGCAAGAAGGTAATCCTCCATTTATGCCACCAGCTTCTAAGCCATCCCAGCCTGAGCTCCACAGCTCTGCAGAGGTGGCACTGGGCATTTCAACACACAGTGCATGGGTTGGGTGAGGCTGGCCTCTGGGGGGACAGAGAGACCTTCCAAGCCTGGAAAGATATTCTGGGGAAGAGAGAGGAAGACATATATTTCTGACAAAACAGGATAACTGAGGACCTTCCATGTTGTGCCATGTTTTGGATGAGTTTCCAAAACTGATATAGTTTCATCTGTAATCAAAGAGAAACTTCACCTTCCTCTGCTATTTGAGGTGTTAAGTGATATACATATATATATGAAGAAACACGTTTTTTTTTCCCCCTAAGGCTGTGGTGCTTCTGACAGCCTGAGGTCAGCACACAGGTGCCAGAGCAGGCTGGTGCACATTGGCATGCCATACAAACAGTTGCTTTGACCTGCTCCTTCCCACTCTCCAACCCACCCACATACACTGCTTCACTCCTGATCAGAGCAGAGCAACTGAGATGAAGCAGCTGTAAAATACACCTGCCCTTCATACGCAGCCCTGCTCAGTTACACGCCTTTAGTTTTGCAATATAGAGTAGCTGTGCTGTAATCTAAATACATTTCTTTCCTCTGCCCACTGGACTGGGGATCAATCAGCAGCTTGAAACAGCAGGAGGGAAATGAAGTAGTAATGTATGGGGAAAAAAAATAAAAGTTGAGGGTGTAATCAGCCAACCAAACACCATTAGGACATACTGTCCCACTCAGTGGTTCTACGGCTGCATTGGGCCATGACCAAATCTATTAATAGGCCATGCAAAGCTGTTCGTAGCCCTAGAGCAATGCTCCTCAAACTTTTGAGCCCTTACTCCTTCTCTGTAACTTCAATAAGTCCCTTGTGGTGCTTAGTTACAGTAGACAACTCCTCAGAAAGAAGATGAAAAGTCTGACTGATCCCTTCAGAGGAAATCCCACTCTTCACTTCGTGCTCTCAGCTCAGCTCAGACTAGAAGAGAGAAATAGTGCTGAGACAAGAAATTCTGCTCTGCCATGGACAGGAGGTTGCCTGTAGAGCATGTGGCTTACTCCAGGCTTGGTAGTGGACTTGAGGGAAAAAATGAGGGGCTGAAGGGGCACAATTTGGTTTGTTGTTGTTGTGGAAAAAGACCTGCTGCATGCCAGGTCCAGAGGACCAGGCTGTGACACACCTGCAGCAAGACCGAGAGTGTCCTACTCCCTGCAGATGGGCACCTGACCATGTCACCCCACAAACCATCTGACAAGCATTCATTTTGGGATCCTCCTCCTGCTACAAAGCAGCATGCACACCTACATGGGAAACCATCCCCTTAGTCCCTGTCTGTAACTCTACAGTGACAAGCAGGCACTTCCAAACTACAAGTTTTTTCATTTTAAAGACATTTAAAGTTAAGGATGATGATTTCTACCTCTCCCTCAAGAGACACAGTATGGGGGAATGGGGCAGATCAGATGTTTAGCAGGCTTAGAGAAGATAAATCCATATATCAGGGCACTGGGGACCCATTACTCCTTGAAGAGTAACACCCTTGGATGGCTCAGTTCCTTTTCAGCTACCAAGGACTGGTCTTTGGCTGGAGTCAAAAGTGAGTGCACTGACTCTGTGATTAATTCTCATCTTTCCTGTGACCAAGGAAGGGATTTGCGGTCCCTGAGGGCAGTGGATGTTTTCTGAAGGACACAGCCCTGGAGAATTGGAGGCCAGTGAATGCCTGCAGAGTTGCCTGAAACTGAGGGGTGAAACCACGATTGGTGGGAAAAAACAGCAGCTCTGCAGGAGAGAAATGCTCATGGGAGAGGGTGTACCCGGAGAGCAGCGGAGGAAGCATGTGTGAAAGAGCAGCTGCAGAAACAGGCTGTAGTGAGGTAGCAAACGCTTTGGGAATGAACTCTGGAAAAGAGAAACTAGGAAAAGGCAAAAATGCAGTGACAGGAGGAGAGATGAAATGAGGACTGCCAGTGGAAACAGCCTGGGGATGAGCCTGCATGGGGAAGGGAGCACTTGTATCTGGCACTATCAGGCTGCTTCAGTCACTGTGGGATATGTTCTGGTTTACACCATGTGAGGAGAACCTGAGCAAAGCCACTGGGGCTGCAGGGGAGGCCTCTCCAAATCCACCTCTCCCGGTGGGACTGCCATATAAATGACTGAATTACCTAAGCCAGGAGCAGAGTCACCGCAGACATGTGTCAGTAAGCATGCTGGAGGCTTCTTTGGTGGTCAGTGGAGCAACGGCAGGAGCAACCTACCCGCAACAACTCAGCCCACTGAAGAGCAGAGCTGCCTTCTCGAGGCACAAATTTCCCTGCTCTGACAGCAGGAAGAACCTAAAGCCAAGACAGCCTTAATTTAGAGATCTCAGCCAAAAGTTAGAGAGGATGAATCTGAGTATCTGCATAGATAGAGAATATATATGGAAAAGTTAGCACTGCACAGCAGAATCTAGCATTGCCATAGTGAGAGTAGGTGAGTCATCTCAGAAGACACTAGAGATGACTGTACACTCTTATGTACAATAAGCACCATTTATTGCATAATTAGAAGTGCACATAATGTGCTAACCGATGTGTTGGCTGCGGCTCCCAGTATTGCACATTTTAATTCAGCTGTCTGGAAACAACTATCTTTTGCTATTAGTTTTAAGATAAAGCTGGTATGAAGTAGTGAATGACAAAATACTGCTGGAAAACTATCAGGCTGTTAAACAAACACTCAAATGCACATATTAAAATTTCCTTCAGTGCATTACTTCTATTTTACAATTTAGAAGTAAGCATGCAGATTTTGCAGGAACACAAACAAACTAATGTCCAGATTCTTATTCATAAGGTGTATCTGAAAAAAGTCAATACTTAAGATTTAATTAAATGCTTAATATTTGCTTACTTTTCACCAGCTTTTTAATTGTTGAAAAGCTTGATCATTTCTAGTTTCCAGGGCTAGACATACTATTTTGGCACAGTCTGTTCAAGTTTTATGGTAAATCCAACACAGATATGCTCTAGTCGTTTTGGGCTGTAAAAATATTTCTGAAGGCAGCAACAAGACCCAATGAAAAAATAATTGCAATCAAGGCAAGATGAGATTTCAAGGGAAGTTTTTCATCCTCTCCTCTCCTCTCCTCTCCACACAGCCAGTGGTGCCAACAAATAGCACATTCCCAGTACAGAGGTTTCTTTCTGGGCTGTTCTCCATATTTCTGACTACAGATGAGTTCCTAAGGCATTAGGGAAGAGTCTGCATCATGCAGCAGTCAGGGAGCCTGTGCCTCCCCCAGTCAAAGCCCTGCACCAGCAGTCACCCCTCTGTCTGCTTGAACGGAGTATGAGTCCCACCAGGTCACCATGCAGGGTCTTTCAGACCCCTGGAGCTGTGCAGAGGGATGTGCATGGCCCAAACCATGCTTGCTGCTGCACATGACCTAATACAGTGGTGGATACCTCAGCCGCATTGCAAAAGCCTGCAGTGCAGGGGGAGTAGAGACACTTAAGCCTGCATGTGCAATCAATGGAAATATGTCGATAGGTGAGTGAGAGAACATAACAAAATAAGCAGCAGCTGTGAAGTGTCCACTAAACTCTGACTACTGTGGAAAAAGTACTAGGACTGGAGCAGGGTGGAGGATTTCAGTTCGCTACACATTTCCCCTCTGTCCGACCTTCTCCTCACTCCTTCATTTTTCAATTGCTGGGATAATGCACATTAAAAAGAACATCCAGCTCCATCCAGTCTGGCTTTCAGGACACATAGGCACTTTATTTTTTAAATAAAACACTAACAACATGAACAACATGGAGACATGGAGAGCATCATGGGTAAATGTCTTATGTCATGGGTTTAGATTTCTATCAGGACCTGTATTAATGATACTGATGTCCAGCTGTTAGTGAACTCCTCTTCCAATGAATGCTTTGTTTAAATGTATATTGCAAACTTATTTTTACAATGGCTTTCTTCTCTTTAACAGGATTTGACATGTTGGCCCTTGTGCAGCACCAAGTTTTTTGTATAACGCTTTGAAATATTTTTCTGAATGGTGCTATATAAATACTGCATGCATTGAACTGTATTTTTTTATTGTGCAACTAAAAGGTTTCCTGTTCTATGCCATAATAAGATTTGTTATTTTTCCAGTGCACACATTAGCCTGCATTCAACTTCTGCACAAGGTAAAAAGAACTCAAATTAAATTTACAAGCACACCTGAGTAAGGCTAGTTAGCTCTGGCCAGATCATGTTTCCATGATTAAATAATGCTAGCTATTATAACATGTTGCAAAAAAATGTAGCTATAAATCTCTGTCTCAGTTTCCAATGCTTCATTGTGCCATAGAAACTCTACTATACTTTCTACTAAGCAACAGGCTAGATGTGGGAATGAGCAGATATGTTAGCTGCTGACTCTGTGGAGATAAGAGTAACAATGCTACTCTCCCATGAGTTTTCCCCTCAAGGACCTTCCCATGTTACACAAACAACAAATGGATCTTTGCTGGACCCCACTGCAGAGTTTATTAACTGAGGAAGTTGGCTCCCAGAAAAATTTAGCATCTTGCTCAAGGCCAGAGAGTAGGTCCACAGCAAGGAGAAGGAGCTGAGGGACTGTGCTGGAGACCTTCAGTTATTGGCATTTAATGTTTAACATTAACATTTAACATGGTGTACTGAAGGCACAGCAGTGCTAGATGTTCACCTTGTTGGAAGTAAATGGGCACTGATTTTGGAAAACAGAGCACAACGTGTATACGGTGAGGCAAGCCCATGCTGAGCACAAAGGTCATTGCCACGTCATATTCTTGGGTACCCACTAGGCAGTGGGTCCCTGGATGGTGAGGTGGGGTGAGGGACCATCTCCTGCTTGCCTGAGCAGCTGTTCTGGGACAGGAGTGAGACCATGTCTCCGCTGCCATCCGTGCTGGGATGCATCAGTAGGTCTTCCAGGGGCCCAGGAGGAGCTCCTGGGGGTGATGACTACCCATCACTTAGGGGTCAGAGCTGGGGAGGTCCTGATCCCACAGTCATCCAGGTCACGCTGCGGATTGCAGACTGCTTTCATTTTGGTGGCAACAAGGGTGCCAGCGGTATATGGGTTGTTGGTGTGTCTCCAGCTCTGAGCTGAAGATATTCAGGATATGTCCAGGACATGTCTCTGAGACTAGGGAGACCAAGGCAGCTAAACCCTGTCTAGAGTTCAAGGCTTTTACAGGTGGCTGTGACAGTTTTGCATTTCATTATGATTTCTCTTTTCCAGTCACTTATAATGTTGCCAAAATTTGACCATTTGGAGTAAAGTTATCCAAACCAGGTGTTTGCCTCAGGCTGAATTATTTCAGATAGGGTGGGGAGGAGAATTTCGTTTAGAACTGTTCCTTGTGGCCAAGGCTCAGGCTGAGGGAAAAGGCTTATATTTAAAAAATGCTGTGACTTTTCCATTGAAACTCTCCAGGGCTCTGTGAATGAAAAGATTGATTATGAGTGAAAGGAAAACAGCAGACAATGGATTGGATTCTGTGGGGACAATGGAGGACCTGGATGGGGTGAGCAAGCACATGCAGTGACCATGACCGAAACTGGGAAGATGAGCTCAAAAACCACAGGCTCTATTGAATGGAACTGAACTTCTGAGACTGGGAGAAGTTTACAGTGCAGCAAGTGCTAAGGAGCGAGGCAGAAGAGGGTTAGGACAAGGGTAACCACTTAAAGGTTTTGCACCCAAGAGAAGGCACTAGTCCATAGCCTGGACTGGGTCTGTTCCCATATTTCACCAGTTCACTGCTGTCAGTGTGTATGTGTGAAACCACTGGTGACAGCGTGTCTCATCACCCAAGTGTTATTAGAGCGGACTCTCACCCTGCTAGTGCGGTCCTTCAGCTCCCTTGGCAAATCTCAGCACCCTGGTGTTAGTGGCAAGCCATGTGGGTGTCATGCCACCTGAGTTAACTTCCTTTAATTCTGTCTTTAATTGCACACACGTATCAGGGGTTTGTTCACGTACCCCAAAGTCCTCCAGCCTCATACTGTGCACTAAAAGGACACCACTAAGCTGATGAGCACCTACTCAGTCTGTTATTTTCTGGTATATTCCTGATTTATACCATGTTCTGTGAATTGCGAAATATTTTCTTCATGGGGTTTTCTATAGTGCTTGCCACTGCAATACAAGAGCTCCACAGCTGTTAGCTGGTTCATATTAGCAAAACTTCTTTGAGATGAGACATCACGATATGGTCCTCATTTGGCAAATGGGCAGCTAAATCAGCGCTGCATCTGCCCAGTTTGAACCCATGGGGACTTGATTTTTCAGAGCACTTACTGTATGATATGGTGCTGTGAATCGTCGAAGCATATCTCTCCCTGACTCAGCTGAGACTGAGAACTCAGCACTTCTGCAAACCAAACCACTGGGCTTGGAAATCAGGCACCTAGAAAATAAAAAGACACAATTAGAGACCATCTGTGAAAAGCTTGGCTGAAAAATCCTTCACAGTACTCAGGAACAAAGGAGAAGATAGTACCCAAGGATGTAATTTTGTGCTCTCTCTTCCCCACAATCCCATTCCTCATTCACTTCTAGCTTTTGTAGTAACATGAAGTAGAGATCCAGCCCCAGAATGGGTCTAATTTGTGTACTGAAGGAAGGAGCTGTATGGAAAAGCATTGTCTGATCACACAGTTAAAACCATGTCTGCACAATCCACATATGCATGGGTGCTGAACTCAGGTAGGAAAGGTAATTTTAAATTAGCATTTTGTGTGCTTGCTCTGCTTAGCTTGTTAGTATTCCTTCATAGCAAGCTTTTGACTTGGTTTGGAAGAAATGTATTTATTCTAATTCCATACAGAAAATAGCCAGTTCTATCTTTCTTACAAAATATTTTTGCAAGTGGTAGGGTGCTCTTCCCGTGACTTTCCTCACTAACTTGGGCTCAACATTTGAAGATGATAAATGCACATCAAGCTCAGCATTTCTTCCACCACCTACCTGCTTTGGCTCTTGTTTCATTAGAATTTCAGCAATGTGCTGGTTCATGGCAGATAACCTCCTCTCCCTTTCTGGGCTGTGAGCGTTTGTGTGCGTGTGTGTGTAGGGGGTGAGGGAACGGGTACATTTCTCATCTCCTCAGCGTTTATTACATTCCTCTTTCTCTACCTCCTCTGCAGCAATAAATCAATGCTACTTGTTATTGTCTATTCCTTGGGCAATGTCTCGGGGGGAGAGGCAGTCTCTTCTGGCTGTAATCTCATATGTTTTATCTAAAGCTAAAATAAAGCAAATAAAGCAAACCAAAGCCCTGTTTTCACAGATTTTGAGAGGAAGGACCCTGTCCTGGTTGTGCCAGCTACATCACCCATCACAGCTGATGCTTTGCCCCATGCAGACTGTAGTTACTGATCCCAGAGTTACACTGCCTGCGTAGGCAGGAGGAGGCAGCAAGGCAACATTTCTGCTTCCATCACGGAAAGGAAAATTTAGGATTTGTAGTGTTACTGCCTATTTCCTGCAGCTCCAGGGCTGGGGTGCTGGATGTACCATTCCCCTACATGTGCTGAGATGCATGTGTGCTCCTTGACCTTCTGCAGCGGGTTAATAGCAAGCAAAGCCCTAAAAATAGGTTGTGGATAGAGCAAAATATAGCCTGATTATTGTTTACTCTGACAAGAGCAGAGGCACACACTGGTGCCTGGAGAAACTGTAAATCAAGAGCAACATCGCAGTGGGTCTGTGGCTTGTAGCAGCTCCCTGGAGAAACTCTGCCCAGAAAACTCTGCCTTCTGGTTTGCTGCCTGCTCTCTAATCGCAGCAAACTGCTTTGCTCCTCACAGACTTCCTGATTTTCTACAGGAAAAAAAAGGCCCTCCCACACACCTGGCCCAACGCGCAGGGATTAGATGTTCCCTCTCTCCACTGGGAACACCCTGAAGAGATGGGCTGGAGGAATGCTCAGAAGAGAAACTGCTGCGGTGGAGGAGCAAGCAAGCAAGGCAGACGGGAACCTTCTGAAGTAGAAGCATTTGGCTGGTCAAAGCCCAGAAGCATAAAATAAATACCTGTCCCATCTGCTCAGGCATTGAGGCAGATTTAAAGCCAAGGTTGCATCTGGGATTTTTTTCAGCCTTAACCCCTTCTGATGTTAACGGGGGTAACTCATCTGGAAACCCTCATGCAGAAGTTACTGAAGGTTTTTTTTCAGGCAGATTCTCAGTCTCTGAGGTGCAGAAAATGGCCCCCCGACACATTAGCATATCTTTATTGTGGCTTTGTGGACACATTTTACATTTTCTTTCTGCAGTGGCAAAGGGGGGGAGAGTTGGACCCCCCAAGCAAGGAAAGTAATTTATCAACACAGTTTGTCAGCAATGGCACTGGTAAAAGCATGCACACACATGCGTCTCTTCTTTCTCTGTCTTCTTTAAACCTTGCCGAGTTTTTTATTAAAATGGCTGCCTTGAGCTACAGACAAATGGTGCCTGAAACATGAGATGTGCAGAGTACAAACAAACAAACAAACAAAAACCCAAAAAACTAGACAACAACTTCTGTGCAAGCTCAGATTTCTTCTCCTGCTCTAATTTTGAACATTTCCTATTGGAAGACTTCCTGTGCCCCCTCATCTTGTTTTTTGAGGGGATATTCATTGGTCATGATGCATTTTTCAGACCCTTCAAAGAAGATGACACCCTTTCATCTGACCGCATTTGGGCATACCTTTCTCTGCTAGGCGGACTGCTGTGTTACAGCACCAGCAAGCCCCCAGCTCGTGCAGTGGACAGGCAACCCTGGCATGCAAAAACACCCCATGTCTTTCACTTGGTTTCTGAGGTTCCCAAACACAAGTGATGACAAGCAGATATAAAAAAGCATTAAATGCAGAAAGGGGAAGGGCTTGTCTCTGTTTGTTTGTTTGCTCCCCTTTTCTAAAGAAGGTCTCCCCAGCCTTTAGGCAGCTTGGGAGTAGGGGGTAGACATGCATTGCAATAGATATCAGAGGGGTTTGCAAAAACAGCACAGCCTTTCAGGGAAAACTCTGCTTCAAGAGCTCTCCTTGCCCCGTGGCATAGTGGAGTGGGTGGAAAAGGGAGAACTTGGTATGGAAATGGGGGAAGAGCAGCAGGGGCACAACTTGGTTTAGCTGAGGAGTGACTGGGTTGCAAGGACACCATGGCCACCTCCATGAAAGTGAAGTCCTCAGAGCTCTGGCCTCTCCTGCCTTCTGCATCTGGAACTCTCCTGGGTTTCCACATGCTTAAAGCTCACCCTGTCTGGGGAGCTGGTGGTTTCTCTTCCTGCTGAGTGCTATATAACAATTCAGCTTATCTCTGGCTAAAGGAACCCACTGAGACAAGTAACTGTTTAAGACAGATGAATTATCTACAGCCTTCTCGTCTTTTCACATCTCATTTTTCCACAGCTCTCACTTGCTGATTATAATTGTCCTTTAATTGCTTGTATAATTTCAATTACATAGCAAGTAAGCTGTAGAGTAGTTGCCAAAAGTATCTGTTAGGTTCTTCTTTTTTAGTCATTAATTGAGTTTAAATAATTCCACAACTCTGATTGCCATAGTCCTGAGAGAGTGGTGATTTAACTCAATGGGTGGACTTTCTCCACATACTGTCTACTTACTTTGGACACAAGTCTACCAGTTTCCTCTGCAGAGATTGCTATTTAGATCTGGTAATACTGGCCAGACATCCTTAATGTGGACAAAAGGATTTCATGGTTTATGCAACCAAATGCTGTAGGGATATCCAGCAGTGTGAATGCAGTCAACAGCCAAGAACAGAACATTCATCACTGTCACTAGTGCAGTTTCTGCTTTATATGCCAGCTAGATGCTGAACTGGAAGAAGTCCAAGATCCTTGCAGGGGTGAGATGGAGATAGGACCAACCCTTCTCAAAGGCTTTTATCATGTTCAGGACAGGGAGAGATCAGATACCAGGTTATATTGAGAGAATTCGCCTGCATAAAACAACAATTAAATAACAAGTATAAGCTTTAGTGGAGGCTAGATGTCTCTTTCGGAAGAAGCATGAAAAATCTCATGATCTCATGAAGTTGATTTTTTTTTTTTGGACAAAATAGAAAGGAACAACGGCAGTGAAGAGCCTTGCTGGAGACTCTCCCATGCTTCTGTTGTGTGGAAGGGTTGAATTTGGAGGTGGAGAGTACTGACTTCTTGGCCAGTTAGGAGCTTGTATGGAACCTTCTTTCCTGAAATGTCATACAGGATGGAGATGGTTTTGTCCAAGAAGCATGCTGACTGTAATGGGTGATAGAGATGTTCAAGACTGACAAGACCATCCATGGCTCAGAATAAGGCAGCAGTCGTAACTAACAAATCTTGTGATTGAACTTGTGTGGATTCCTTTCAGCATGGCTAGTTTTAAAATAAGGTGTATAAATGTGAGCATGTTTTAAATCATCAAGTGAGCAACCTTAGTCTGTATTAGTTATTTTACTCTTGTTTTATGTTCATGCTTGTTTGTTTTCTTTAAGGAGTGTATGTTCTCATTGTTTGGCAAATACTAAATTGCGTCTCTTATATAAGGTATGGCTCCTTTAAACTACATTTTGTTGTTAATGTTAACCAGAAGCGTAAGAGGTACTAGAGGATACACAGCAAGGGAGGCCCCTGATTTAAACAGTCACACAGCTTAACATACGTTTATTTGGAAACTTTACTTTTATCATTCTTATTGTACCAGGATGTAGTGGGTGATTCACTCTTTTATTTTTTTTTTCTTTCTATAATTATTATTCAGTTTATGTCAGATTCTACTCCCACAGAAACTGGAATTAAAAAAAAAATGAAAGGATGAAAGGGACAGAATTCCTAAAATATATTTATTTTAAAATGATGCATTCTCAAAAATAAGGCAATTGAATTAATCTAGTCACCAGGAATTTCAAAATTTTAGGTGTGTATAACTCATCCTCTCATCTGAGAGACTAGAATAGGAAGTTCTCCTGGTTCTCCAGCTCTTAAATACACTCTCAGCAGAAAGTGAATAAGATATTGGACCGAACAACATCCACCAAATATCCATGGCCATTTTATCTGGACTGCAGATTAACTGTCCCATGAATGTAGAGACATGAGCTGGCTAAATGCAAAGTGGTTTACCAGTTCAGGTGCAGTGCCGTGTGAAGGTGGCATTAGGATTCTAAGGTCAGGGAGGGTTTGAGAGATGTAAAATTTTGTTTGCACACTGCTGAGCCTGAGCTAATAAACCCTGCGGGGCCCAGCCTGACCCCCTGCAGAGCACCGCAAGTGTCCCATGACACACTCTGGAGAACATACTCTGGCTAGTGGCTTTTACCATTATCATTACTACTATTATCATCCAGAATATCTCTGTTGCCATAGCACAGATAATGTGGAGGATGCTAGAGCTGAACAAACAAAGCAAACAGTTTTGCTTCAAAAGCCAGTTGAGCACACACATAGATTCTGCTTATTCAATGACTTTCATAATTCAGTGTTTTTGGCCTTTCCTCAAAACTTGTTAAGTGAACTTACAGTGCTTAGTATAAAAAATATTCTTTCATTAAAACTGAAATGGTTTGATCAATTGTAGCAAATTTACACTTTAACATATGTTCATCACAACTTTCGAAAGGCTCATTTTTAAAATAAAAAATATTGCAATTTAAAGGAAAAATGATTTCTGCTTGCACTATTTTTCTTTTTTTTTCCACAGGCATGTGGAAAAAGAATTCCATTTGCAGGAATTCCTATAGGACAGGCTTTTCTATGTCTGCCCGTGTTTTGTGCCACTGACAACTTCTGTTCTTCTGGCTTTTTTGGTTTTATGTAATCACGAAAACCATGGAATTCCAATGATGGGATCTGTATGGAAACTAGGAATAATAAAAAGAAAATAAAAAATATACTAAAAGACTGATAATTTCAGTGTCAGAATTTTCCATGCTTGCCCCCCTACAAGACCATGCGTTCGTTATCAGACTCCATTTCTCTTTCACTAATGATCCTTTCCTTGAGGGAACGTCTGATTATCTGACCTCTTTGACCTGTCCTCTCTCTCCTTCCTTCCCTTCAGTGGCTAGAGGATTTGAGGATGGCCGTAAATACTACAAATGTCAATGATTCCAGCTTTCCTCAGGAAAAGGAAACAAAAGCAAACCCATTCAAACATTTTGAACACTTTAAAGTCTTGCAGAAGCAGTGCAAGGTTTGAGGTGAAGCTTCTTAACCTGTCTGAATCAGGATACTCTTCCTTGACATAAATCAGGAGAGGAAACACTCAACCTTTGGCTAATTCGACTAGGACTTTGATGATAATTTGCCTAGAGAGAGAGGTTAAAGTAAGTGGTACAACATGAAATAACAGAAACTAAAATTAATGGAGCTGTAAATGGGATTGCATTGTGCAGGGCCCCAACATATGGTTCAAATTCAGCGCTTCCTCTGTATCTGATGGCATTCTTACAGCAAGAATGCTTCTGAGAAACCGCCACTGCACCCACCATGAAAACATGGAGAAGAAAACCTCACCCCGTGGTGTCTGTTCACCATTCTTTCTCCTCCCATGGTGACTCTTTGTGGTTTGATTTACGCTGTCAATTAAACACAGGTCTGAGTTCGCTCTCATAAACAGATTTATCCATCTTATTCATGGCATAAACACTCGAAGAGCAACACTGGAAGGTCACTTTGGTTGGAGAGAGTTGAGATGCACTCCACAAGCTCAGTTCCGGTGCCCGCATATAGACACCAAGAACCATCTGAAATGCAGGGGGGTATTCAGGCAGGGCTGACAGATATGACATGGGATCTGTAAGAGGGACAAGTCCACCTGGAAAGGCAAATGGAGGCCAACTGTACAATTGCAAAACAACTCCGATGGTCAAAGTTTAGGAAACTTAGCATACACTAGTTGTCAACAAAAGAAAGAGGTGTCTTAGCTCCCAGTGTAGTCAACTGAAATCTAGTCAGTGCTGTCAGCAGCATCTGGAGAGCTATTCGTGGGACCAAACATTGAGATGCAATTCAGTTGCTTAAAAATGGGTATCAATTTTCTTTCGAGCTGTCCTCCCGTTTTTAAGGTATTCACACAAGATCACAGATATATTTCAAAACTAATGGGAAATTAATGGTCTCTAGGAGCAGCAGCTAGATATCAGGCAGGATACTCAAGTCAAACAGCGCCTATGTTTTGGCAACAAAATCTCCAAGTGTAAAGACAGGCACACGCTCAGTGTGGACTGAACAACAGGTGAATCAAGGTTAAAAGCAGCCCATCAGCAAAGACCTCAACTTCAGTTCTTCTGCATTAGTTACGATGAGGCTACATCACACAGCATGAATGAAAAGCATATGAGTTTCAATGCTCATGAGTTAACCTGTTGCCAAGTTCATTCTTCGCTTCGTAGTGTAGACTGAAGCTACAACTCCCCATTAGCCTATGCTAGCCATTGACCAACATTTTGGCATTGCAAAAGGTCTGAGTAAGCAGTGTGTATGATGTTAACACAAATCTGGTGGGAAATGGGCCAGATAAGAACCTCACTGAAATGTCGAATTCATGTCTATGTATTAATGCGTCTTTAATCCCACTATTTCCATTGCACATAATTATTACCATTGGCATGAATGGTGAGTTATCCCCCTTGCTTGAGCCTGCAATGAGCCTGACTTTTGTAGCTGCACTTAATTGTTGCCAGGGATCCCTGTAGTAGCATCACCCTGTTTAATATTACATGGCATGAGAAAATTAAATGATCAATATCAGATTAAGAGTACTCAGTTGTTCTTTCTTTGCTTTTGTAATTGCTGGTGTGATGGGAAAATAATTACAATGCTGAGTTTATTGCTATTCTCATTGTCCTCTGTTGGTGATTTTGTTGTTCAGCTATGGACATGTCTGATTTAAATTGTCTATAATATTGTTGCCTTGGAAGGAAATAAAAAGGAAAGGGGAAGGGAAAGGAAGCAGGAGAAATTAAAGGCTGATCTAAGATTAACATAGTGTTTACTCTGGCTCTTGGCAAGGTCTGTTTGTAAAAGGAGACTCCCAAAGCAAAAATCATCTAGAGTGGATTTGTTTAAAGCGACACTGTCAACTTGAATATCACACGTCAAGATTGTTATTATTATTTTTTTTTACTTTATGTTGTTATAAGTAACACCCAAACCAATTATATCCTGTTAATGCCATTGGAACACCTTGGGTTATTACAGCTGACAGAGTAAAGAAAAAATGATTCTCTGTATGTTTTCTTTTCTTTTTTTTTTTTTTTTTTCTTTATTGCAGTTGATAGCACTCTGACTATGATCACCAACTCATATGGAAAACATACACACAAAAAGGACCATATAAAATATTGCCCAAATCTTCCGTAGTTTCTTATTGAAATGAACTAACCACCAGCTGACTTTTCTCTTTTTTTTTGAAATTTAATCACTTCCCTGTCCGTGTATTAGGGCTCTTTCCTCTTGTTTGTATAGCTTTCTGACAGAGTAGCAGGAGAGAAAAAAATATCACCAATGGATTTAGAAATACTATTTTTAAAACCAGCAGGGAAAGCAGAAAAACAGAAATCCCCATCAGTCCTTGGCAGGCAACAGGTATCCTCAGAGTCCTTGCTTTCAGCCATGCAGGAACAAGCTGGTCCCTGGTGAAAGGATACCTACCACCTTCAGAAGCTGGTGCGAGCAGGCTGATAAAGTGATCCTTTTAATGGTGATGCCTAACAGTCACTGGTGTCAGCGTTAAGGCATCTTGGGAGAAAGAGGAAAACAAAATTGGTTATTCATTTCCTTTGTTTAGCTGCCTTCAGAGTTTCAAGGGAGCTGAATACAAAGACACTGTGGCATATGCCAACTGTTGACTCTATCAAATAATAAGGCAATCCCAGTGGGTATTAAGAAGCGTGGAATCATTCTAATGAGTCTGGCAAAATCTCATTAGGATGAACAGCAGGTGATGACAAAATATTTGCTCTGTATGCAAATGACTTGTTTCCTACTCTATGCGCAGTTACATGAACGCTCAGAATAGGAGCTGCCAGATAATTACTCACTGGAGTAAAGCCATGCACATGTGGTGGTTGCATTTCAAATGCAGTGGCAAAATCAGTGGCAAAAAAAGAAGAAAAACACTGGAAAGAAGCTGTGTTTTAGGGTGAGAGCCCCTCTGTTACACCAAACTCAGCCTCCTTCCTTGCACAAAAGGGAGTTTTTCTGGGCTTCCAGACAATTCAGCTGTCTTTCCAGTAATGCCTTCAAAGCAAGAAGAGGACTTCTTGTTCTCGAAACTTCTCCAAAAGCTGTGTGCATAAGCGGCAAGATGTGTGTGTGAGGGGGCTGAGGAATAATGAAAATAAAAAAAAGCATGGAAGATCCTGTTGACAGAAGTATGTTAAGTGCATAGTCCTGAGTCTGATCTGTCTTCCTAGTTCAGAACAAGTCTACTAATTACACGGGAAATATCCAGCTGCAGGCTCAAATATTGCTTTTTGCATATGTACTAAATCACTGCTTTGCCCCCTTCTGCTGCTACATTTATGTGCAGGCTATTCAACCCTTGATATCCATTCAATTCCTGGTGGTGTTTCTGGCATAGCATGTTTCCATTCTCTCCAGTGTATCATTAATAATTCTTCATACATTTGTTTTTAATCATGTTGATATTTATTTATTGCTGCAGTCCTGTTCTTACTCCTCATACGTGTCAGAGGGCATGGGGGAGATGGAAATTCCCCAAGAGCCCCATTCTTCTGTGTGCACCAGAGAAGAGGAGGACAGGGGATTCGAATCAAAGGACATTCCAGATAAAATAAACCAAGCCACGCAAACACAAGTGTTCCTGTAGATCTTCTCTCCAGTGTCTGGCAGTCAAATACCTTCACTGTACTTTCCCCATGTAATTGTGGTTTTTTCTCAAAAAAAAAAAAAAAAAAAAAAAAAAAAAAAAAAAAAAAAAAGTCAGGAATGCATTTGAAGCCTCCCTTCTAAAAACACCCCTAGGATCCCCAGGGCCATGCAAAACTTCCAACTCTGAAAGGCAAAGGACTATTGGTATGATGACCACATGCTCCTGCTGGAGTCAGCTTGCTACAGGCATCAGAGATGGAGTTTAGTAAGCTGATTAATAGAAAGAGTTATTTAGTTTCCTGTCAAAGTCCTACATGGACAGGGCGAGAACAAAACACTAAAGAGCAAAAATTTGTCTCCCTCACCATCCAGCAACCTGCAGCTCAAATCTTTTGGAGAGCAAGAAAAGAATACCAGTCTTCTAAATTTCTCCCTCTATAAAAGAAAAAAAAATCATTTCATTAGGTGAGCCTTTGTGGTCCAAGGATATTAAAATGAATTAGTTCCTGTTTTTAATAACAGTGTTTATTTTAAATTATTAATAGTATTATTAAATGATAATAATATTATGGTCTTTTTGGTCTGTAGATCTTAATCAGAAATACTTTTCATCAAAGTGGTTTGTCAGGTAAAGCCTATGCAATCATTTCTTCTTTCATATAGTTAGGAAGCCTATAAGGGTCCCAGACCGGATCAGCAGAAGAATTGGGATACTGTCCCTCACCCCCCTGATTCCCAGATCAACGCCTTGTGATCACAGAGGCAGTGTGGCTCACTGTGTCATTCCTGTGGGTCTGGGACGTATGGAACTACTAAAGCTCCTTTTGTCGCAGGATGTTTTTAAGAACAATTTGGACAAATATCACCTGGAGTAGTGTGGGGTGTGTTTGATTCTCTGAGCATGGGGACTGGCAACATTACCTCTTGAGATCCAAACCTCCAGCCTATGATTTGATGACTGATGTATCCTACATGGTATTCGTCCTACATTTAATAACTCTATTAAATTGAGGTCTGCAGTCCAAAGTGCTGCCAAATGACAGCAGGCCAAGAATTACATTAAGCATTAACATGCGTGCTCGGCGGGGTTTGCAGGGCAGCGAGGCTTGTTCTCACGGTTGGGTTACACACACCGAGGTGGTGTGTTCCAACCCAAACCAACAGCAGTGTGGAGGGGCCACAGGCTTCTGGTTCTGCTTAGCAGGTTTTGCTGACCAGCAAAAAGCAATGGAAATCTCAAGCCCTTAAAAAGCAGTAGCTCCTAAACAACTATACTTTTTTTATTTCTTTGTTTGGTTGGGGGTTTTTTGCTGCCCAGCTAGCCAGGGGAGAAAAACAACAACCGAGTGCCTGTTTAGTGAGACTGACTGCAGTGAGAAAACTCTGGCATGGCAGCAGCCCATTTCAAGCTAAAATGTCATGTGATGTTAGTGGTGGCCTGTATCAGCTGACCAATAGTCATGCATGTGTTGATCATAAATCCATATTGCTCCTGGAAAAAAATCCTCTGGATCCCTCCCAAATACAGTATGGATAAGACAGTACCAGATTTGCCTCCCTCTACCCAAAACAACCCTCCACCATCATCCCAACAGAGTTTGTGTCCCTGAACTCATCCTCTAACAGCATACCTCCAGGCATGCAACATACATTTGGGGGCATTCTACAAAAATCTAACTTAGGTGTGCTGAGGTACAGCCATCAGGGTATCTCCCACTCTTCCTACCTGTTGTGGTTTAACCTGGCAGGCAGCTAGGCATCACTCACTCCTCCCTGCCCCAACAGTGAGATGGGAGGAGAATCAGGGAAAAAAAAGTAAAAGCTCGTGGACTGAGATAAAGACAGTTTAATAGGACAGAAAAGGAAGGGAGAATCATAATGATAAAAGAATATACAAAGCAAGTGATGCACAACGTGATCGCTCACCACCTGAAGACTGATGCCCAGCCCATTTCCGAGCAGTATCCCCTGCCACCCCAGCCAGCCCCTCCAGTTTTTACTGTTCCACATGACACCACATAGTATGGAGTATCCCTTCGGCCAGTTTGGGTCAGCTGTCCTGGTCCTGTCCCCTCCCAGCTCCTTGTGCACCCCCAGCCTCCTCACTGCCAGGGCAGCACAAGAAGCCAAAAAGTCCTTGGCTCTGTAAGCACTGCTCTGCAACAACTGAAGCATCAGTGTGCTATCACCACTATTTCCATCAAAAATCTGAAACACAGCACCATACCAGCTACTAGGAAGAAAATTACCTCTGTCACAGCTGAAACCAGGACACTACTGAAAAAGACAACAGTCAGCAGTATTTCTCTCTCAGGACCACATGGAGATCTCATGGGCTTCAGAAAAGATCCAAGACCAAGCAGTGTAGACAAGAGAGAGCAAGCCCTAAGCAATATGGACAGCAGTCATTCTGTGCTGCTTGTCCTTGGCAGCAGTTTTTGCTTTCCTTTTTTTTAGCAATATAGATGACATCTTATAGAGGCTAGGTGGGCAGCTTAACCATGCAGAGGTATCTAGTGCTATCCGAGATGCCAAAACATATACCATATGGCTTTCACCTGTTTCTCCCAAGGGGAAAGGTTGCATGTGAGTCCTTTGTACTGTCTGACAGTCTGCAGAGATCGTTTGGATATTCTCAGGGATCCAAAATGGCACTAAAAGTCTGTGTTTAAAAATCAAGACCCCCTGTGTGTCTGTGCTGCAAGGTGGTCCAGCTGCTCAAGCTCTCATTTGAGTTTTTGCAGCCTGAACTGAACTCTGAGCTTTTGTTGCTACAAGAGCTTGCAGTTAACAGCAGCAAGCACAGATCCCACGAAGTCTCAGCAGTGTCTACAGAGTCGACCTACCCTAAAGGAGTGATAAATACTTTTGGCCATTCTTGTTGCTCCCATAGGCCAATGGTAGCACTGCTCTCGATTGTGAAGTCCTTTGAGACCTCAGGAATCGCTAACACATTGATCACAGTAAAAAGAGACTGTAGGTGGGCATCCCTTCATCATGGGTATGGAGGGCATAGAGAGATCCTATGCACTCCTGTCTTTCTGCTCATAAAAAATGTTCTTGTTAAAGCCAGGGAAGGAGAGAGCTACCCTTTGATTTCTTTATTCTCAGCCCCTCACCTTCGACAGCCCAGAGCACTTCTCTTTTCTCTTCCTGTTCTTACAATCACAGTCAGAGCCTGTAACTTCCCGACCCACAGTTCCCATCCCCACCTGCCCTCACCACCAGATCATCAGCGTTTGTCTCACGCTTCATTCAATTCTACCTTTGCTGTACCACCCCCTTCCAAACCTCTGTAACTTTATTATTCCACTCACCTCCTACATTTCTACCAACACCTTCCAACCTTGGCTGACCCAGATGCTCAAATTTAGAGCCTCCAGATTTTCTGCAGCTCTTCAGCTCCTCTGTCTCTCACTCCATCTTCACTCTGTACCTACCCTTGCAGGACTCCATTGCTGCTCTGCCCTTGCCCAAAGTAGACAAGTGACACATTTCCCCTTTACCTGGATTTTCTAGGAATAGAAATACACCTGGCCAGGTTTAGGGCAGAAGAGAACATGCCTGGGTAGAAAACAGTGACCCTAATCTACATATGCAAAGTGCTATATTTGTTATTAAGTAGTTATTTAGTTGTTATCATGTGTTTATTATCTAAGCTTCTAGGAAGACTAGGCTGTGCTGGAGCATCTCCACGTCTGTCTTTCCGCTGACAAATTGCACAGCTTTCACCCACCTAATGCTTGTTGGTAGCAAACAACAGTTCACTGGGAGTTCACAAGTCACTTCAGACTAGGTGATAAAGGGTTTTTCAGAAGAGAACAGCAACTTAAGAGATGAACACAAATTTTTTTTAACTTTTTTTCTCTTGGTTCTCAGCATTTTATACTGAGTTTGCCTTCCTGACTGACAAATGTCCTTTCACTTTTACTTTAAGTAGCTCAGAAGGCAGATTCTTCTCCTTTCCTGTTTTTCTCCTTTCTCTTCCTCTTTGCGTAATAAATCAAAGTGGTAACCACTGGTTTGCATAAATATTTTTGTGGACTCTGAAACCTAGAGTCATCCTGTCTTTCAACCCTTTCTGAGGCACTTAAGCCAGTAGTCTAATTACCCTTGGATACTCCCACTATCACAGAAGGACAAAGACAGGAACTTCTGGGAGTTCTACTCAGTTGAGATGAGTGGGCACTTAGTCTTAGGTTGAAACTCCCTCTAGATGTGCCTAAGTCCCTGTGCTCCCAGGCCCAAATCTACTCAAGGCCAAATGTGCAAGGTGCGTTTTGCTCCATGATGCTGTCCCACCACAAGATCTTTCTCCTTAGCAGATCCAGAAATCTGGATGAAGCTGGACCACTGGTGGCTTCACATCCCATAAATGTCATTATCTTTTGGCACCTCCACTTTGTAGGTCCTTGGGATTTTCAGAGCTAAAAGGTTCCTGGTCTAGCTGAGGGAATATCTGCGGGTTATTTCTTTACCCACTGATTTCCACTATCTCCAAGGAAGACAGAAAGTCAAAGAGTTTGCTATATACTTACTAACCTTACACTACCACACGTAATTTTTAGCAACATTGGGAACAATGACTTACCAAGTTGTGTCCTGTAAGGGAGCAGTATAACTCCAGATCTTGTATATCTTAAACTTACGCAAACTTCAGCAAGATTTTTCTTCCATTAACTACACAAGAACAAAGTATCTACTCTTTCATATAAAAAAATACACCTTTTCCTGGAATCCTAAGTCTAAGGTGTTTTTACTGTGAAAAAGAGCTTCATGGTAATGATAGCAGAATATCAGATTACTGACTCTGTATAACAGTCCTCTGTTTGGCTTCTGTCTACTTCTTAACATCTAGTGAGAAGCTGAATGCCTTCCAGAGACACCTTTAATTCACATGTTAAGCATGTTTATGCCTCTCAAGTGGTCAAATTAAATTGTATCAAATGAACCGTATGGGCTTGATGTAGGTTCTAAGGCCCTCTTTAAACTGTTGTGTGTTCATAAAACAATTAAAGCTGAATAAACATTGCCAAAAGAATTTCAGAGAGGATTAGTTCAAATGTTTAACTAAACTAATTTCTGCCACGGTTGGTTTCCATGGGCTTTTGTTTGATCTGCCAGAAATGGTCTTTCCTTAAGCATTTAACCAAAGTCTGATTGTAAGAGCTGCATTTGTTCTGCCAGGGAAGGTAAACAACAATTTTGCCTTCCATGATCAGTTATAACTGGACAACTCCATATCAGACCTCTTGGATAGGAGGAGTCCAGCAACCAAGACAGGAACTAAACACTGATTAGGATACAGTAACTGGAGTGCCGGCACTCAAGAAAGCACTGAATTTGGCTGGCTTTTAACAAAAATAATTGTGTATGCACCAATTGTTTTTACAGACTGCAATAGCCTGGGCCCGAACACCTCAACTTTAGACTTGGTAAATTAGGCTTGACTGGAGTCACAACTTCACCAAGTGAACCCATTGACATTACACCAGATTTTGAGATAAGGAGAAGTAAGACTTCCAGTCTGGTTGGCTGAACTGATCCTTCTCTCCACCCAAACCTCATCTTCACTCCACTCTCCAAAGTCTTCAGAAAAGCCTTTAGGATAGGAGGTAGGAGTGTGGGAGAACTGAAATGAAGGGGAAAAAAACTGGCTGGGGTGAGGTTATCTAATCCCTTCAGTGTAAATAGCCTTCAGCCTGTATTCACTGAAAGTGTAAGCCTGAAATTCAAAATTAAGCTGCAGCGAGCTTGTAGTATTTTGTTTAGTCCTACTACAAATCACAATACCTATTGCACATGGAGGAAATTTCTAAGGTGGGCTATTAGATACTACCCATGAATGCAGTAAAAAAAAATGTGTCCCCAGCTGCCCAGAGAGGTGCTCTGTCCCAGATTTAGCTATGAGCACCAGAGGAACTCAGCTGAAAACACTTCTTTTAATTACCTGGCATCAAGGGTGTTCATATGGAAGGTCTTTGGCTCTGGTATTTGTTCATCGCTTTTGTCTGTGAGATCTTAGGAGACTAAACTGGTGACCTTCTGATGGTGGCCAAGAGCAAAGCCCAATAATTTATTAACATTTGATCTTTGTGGCCATGCATCAAGATACATATTTTCTTCATCCTTTTGATCAGGGAATAGCATAAGGTTGGCTAGGTCAAACTACAGGGCAACTGGCTGGACAACCGCAATCTTGGGATGACTCTGTAGCCTCTAAAGCACTACTTGGGGATGTCATTATCTTTATTCATCTATGTAATAATGGCTCTCTTTTAACAGGTACTGACCATAGCTGTCTGGAGGGAAACCTGTTAAGCATAAACAGTAAATATTGGTCCTCCTGATCCACATCTGCCAATCCATCACCAGTCTTCAGCCCTGTGATCTGATACTCCTCATTGGCACCACCCTCATATATCGCAGAAAGCAACTACTCCAACTGATGATCTTTGCTCTGTACTTAACAACATCGGGAAGTAATCATGGCTAATTGTTCTGGCAGTAATTCCAAACCTGACAGCTGGCAGAGAATCAGAGGTCTCAGTCACATTTGCTGAATGTCTCCCTAATACGTTCCACCAGACGCTTTATGGCAGCACTCTCCAAAGCCTTGCCCTTCGACTACTTGCATTTCTCCAGCACTCAGGTAATTGCTGCCAAAGCTATCCTGCTCTAGGGTAATTATTTGCACAGTGTAATTTCTTGGCAGCACAGCTGGCAAATGTTGCTCTCACGCAGGCTAGACTAGATCTATGCAGAGAAGGGTTGACAGGGTAAGGATTTTAGGAGCATCTAGAGTGAATGAATAAACACTGGTTATAAAGAAAATGCAGGTGCCATCTGCTCCTACTCAAATAACTCCTGTAGACTTCAATGGGAGTGTGCTGATTTTCACAGCCACTCTATTTGTTTTCTGAAAATACTTTCTTTAGTATTAACGATGACTCAGAATGACAATCCCCAGAAGTCTGAGGGAGTTAGAGAACTGAAAACATTGGTAATGGAGCATGGATCCATTTTCATGAAGGTCAGCAGAACAGATTCGTTGGCATTTAAGAACAGTTCAGATATCCTAGCAGTGTGTGCCTGAGCTAGGATGAGGTAGGTAGCATTTTCCGACTGGCTTTGGTAGTATAAGATTGACTTTTCTCATCATACAATCCAGTATGGACAAAGCACAACCAAGGCAATTTCTTTTAGCAGAAATGTGTGTGCCAGGGATGTGTAGAAACAGATGTGCCTCTCTTTGCCAGAGGTGTTGCCCCTTAGGAAATGCAGCACTCCACTAAAGAAAAGTCTTGCTTCCTGGGCTGGCACCTTCCCTGGAAATAAGCAGCTGACTTCATCCCATAAGGTTCTCCCTCCAGCAGGAGCAACGGGGCAACTTTGGAAAGGCCCGCACTGCCTCAGAAAGATACAGACTGTGAAACAAGGAAAACACTTCTGGTGTCAGAAGATCTGCCTTATGTGCCACCAAAGACGGAACAGGGCAAATGGCTTGACTAATCTTCTGGTGTCTGGGCAGATAAAGGACAGCATGGTGAAACAAAACCACTGGCAGATGCAGCAGTGTGGATAAAACCTGACTAGTGATCAAAGGGGAGCATGAGAGAGAACTGGTTTGTTTTGCAAGGGCTGCTGCACTTAATGCTGATGGGAATTGCTCTGAAAGATGTAAAAATTATGTTCGTTTCACTAGCAAAGCCTTGGAACCATGTACGTACTACCATCTGTTGTATCCTATTGTCCTCTGGTTGTGAAAGTAGCACATCTTATAGTACAACATGACTATGACCTTGAGTCTAGAAGCCAAATTGAGAACTGAGTCCTGCTGTGGGTTCAATATACCGCTGGAGACTTTCACACGGAGCCTTTGGCCATTGTGGCTCTTTTACCTTCTTTGGTGTGTGCATGAACTGGATGAACCTGGATTACCTCTAGACTTGCCCAGCTGCAATCAGGGCATAGGCACCTGATCAGGTTATGGTGTCTGAGTCATCACGTCACAGCTCCCTGCGTCCCAGCTAAACTGCTGTAACTGTGTCCGCACACTCAACGCCTGAGGCACGAGTGAGGTAATTCAATGTCAGAAGAGGCTGGAGATAAGGCATGGGCACTTCATCACGTGTCTGAGCCTTTATCCTAAAACCTGCATATCAGCAGGTAACATATACCTCCCTTCAGGCCCTTCTGTTGAGGCTGATGCTCTAAAGTCGATGGTGTGTACGTGAGGCTAAAAGAGGTCAAACAGGTGTAACCAACCCAGCACAATAAGAACACTTACACAAGAATTCAGGAGAGTGCATTTGCCTTTAGTTCAGATGTCATCTAGGAGTCCCAACTAATTGATCTAATTACCCTCTCTTACAGTCTATGACTGTTAAAAAATAATAAAAGTGCATCTAGTTCTGCAATTTGACACTCCGGCATGCAAAACACACTTCGCACGCTGGCTGGCTGGTATAAGCAGACCTGATGGCCCTTGCTTTGTGTTGTTGAACTGTAGTCACACCCCAGAGCTGTCCAAAGCTCCTTCTGAGTTAAAACTTAAAAGCTACCCACTATGAAGGCAGAAAAGCTCTTTTTTTTTATTTCTTTTGTCTCGCCACATTGCCTCATATTTCTACTGCCATTCCTTCCTTCCCAGTTCAGTCCCAGCCATCAGTATAAAAAGGTGCTCAGAGTACAAGAGTTCACATTTCAGCGTGGCATAACACACAGGGCTGGGGCAAACTGAATTTGTGATCGTTGTCACAGGCTTAGGAGCATTTGTAATGAACAAGATGCCAAAAGGAAAATAAATCAACAATAAGCTCTTGAGATTTATGTTTTTGCAGGAGCATGGAGAAAGCAAGGAAGAAAGGAAGAACTCTGGATCCTTACAGTTCACCCGGCTCTATTCAGCATCTTCACATGGCTGTGAGGAGCAAAGCACAGTACACTCCTATTTTGGACCAACTAGACAGGACTTTGCCAGTGAAATTGAAAAAGACTAGAAGACTTCAAGATAAATAAGACAGTGGGAAAAAGTAATGAAGGAATTAAACTGACCTTCCTTAGAAATGGGTGAGACAGGGTAAACAGGGAGAGATCTTGTTTTGCTTTCATCCTGGAAAAAATAACATTTCTTCCTTTCCAGTTCAGTACAGTTGACTGATTTGGAAACAGATCTGTTTTCTCTGGAAAGATTTATTTGCCCAACAGACTTTTTTTTTTTTTTGGCAAAAAGCAATAGGTTGAAAGAACAAGGCTTGTCTTGTTAGCAGGTTTAAAGGGCTCAGTAATTAACTGGTACATTTGGAGGCATGGCATGCAGGATACTTGCTGCAACCTACTTTATTACTGTGTCACAGGGAAGTGCTGTGAAATGGGCAAGAGCTTTAAAGAACGCTGTTTGTTTCTCAGGCAGTATCAGATAGTAGGATTATCCTGTTATGAAGTTAAGCCAGAGCATTTGCTGAAGTAAGGACACTCTGGTGTGGCCTTTGAGAACACGCTTTCATCTGTGACATCCTTTCTCTCTCCCTCCCTCCCTTTCTCTCTTTCTTTCTGTCTTTTCTAGCTTGAAAACAAAGCGACACTTATTTAGTCTGGGGACAGCATGCACTCTTTCACATTGGTCCCCTGCAATACATAGTAGGTGCCTTCAAAACACAAATTGACGTCCTGTGATTTGGGGAAGTAAGTCACAAGGGTCATTTATCCCTGAAGTCATCTCCTTTTGGTGCACAATGTGTAATAATGTTATTCACAGCCAAACCTCTCTTACTCCCTTACCCTTTTTCTGCCTCGTTTTTTTTTCTTTCTTTCTTTTTTTTTCAATTTGGTATGATACTGCAAGCAGTTGCTGGCTTGAAGCAAATTTTTTGAATGTTGGTGGCTCAAAATAGGACTCTAATTCCATGCCGCAATGATTTAAACCCTGGCTACTTGACCTTGTGAAGTCCTAAAGATCTGCAGCTTGCTGTAACTGTACATAATGCAGAGAAGTGCTCAGCACTCCTGCGATACAGCTGCTGGTAGCCTGCTCCCTGAATCTGGAAGCTAAAACAGAGCCACCCATGTCTGGAAGTGCAAAGCTAGTGAATCTCTTCAAGTGCTAAACAGACCATTGCAGGAATGAAGGGACCTGGAGATGTTTGACAAACATTTATCTTGCAAAATGATGCCTCTTGTATCTCAAGTGCAACATAAGCATTGAAATCTCTCACAACTCCTATGCAAAGCCAGGTTTGCCACTGATACCGAGACTGAGAAGTGCAGTATTTGCCAATTTGTCAATAAACTTCTCAGTTCTTGGATGTACTGAACAGTGCACAAACATTTCACACCCTTGCTGAGAGCCCTTCAAATTGAGGGCGAAATTTGGCCCTAAATATCAGTGCATAACTATTGCTATGTTTCTTTCTTTATTTCTCAGTAAATACCATTTACCTTTAAACTGACCTGCTTTCGTCGGGTGTTAACATCTTCTTATGGAGAAAATAAACATCACAAGCATTTGGGCATATGGGTTTATATGCACTAGGGTGGCATGGTACTTGGATCTGAAGGAGGTTTGCCTGGAAAACTCTATCCGCCTTCCCAATTAAAGGCCAGGTCATCAATATTCAGTTTAATCCAGAGCCCCGGGGAACAACCCAGGAGGCAAATATTGATTTGCTGAATCATTGCCTCTTCCTGATTTCCCCGCTGCCCTGGAGAAGGACAGAGGCATCTGCAGCCATACAGTTTCTCTAACAGCATTGTCTCACAGCTGCACCGGTGCTAACACCTTGAGATCGTGGTGCTGCCTTTTCTCCAGCTCATTGTATTAAACCAGGGTGGCATAACTGTCCCGTCTGTTGCCACTGGCACAGAAGACCAGCCATGCAACTCAGCAGGGTGAGGGAGGAAGATCTGGCTGCAAATTAGTATGAATTTTTTTCATGCTCTCCTTCACAGGGAGAAGAGGAGTGCAGAGGGAAAATGCTATATTGAAAAGATCAAAGCAGATAGAGAGGAACGAGTTAACGGGCACACTTCTCAAAAGAAATAATTCTGACTTCTCAAGGGATGGGTGAAGGGCATATTGCCTTGTCAGTTAAATGCAGCCGTTAGTTTCGAGCCCATACTAATTAACCAGCTTAGAAAAACACGCATCTCAGCAGTTCTAAAAGCGGACGACAGCCTCTGCCACTCCTCAGTACAGATATATTTGTCCACATCCTCTCAAAGTGACATGCTAGTACAGAGGCGGCTTGGTTAGTAGTTAAAAGAGAGCCTAGGATTAAGTGAGGCTTCGTCCGGTATTTTTCTCACTTGCTACATCCAGGTCAGCCCAGGACAAACCACTGTGAATAAGGAGTGGGAAGCTTGCTGTGTACTGGGATCCCGCTTGCACAACAGAGCAAACTGTAGCTGTGCCAAGACCCAGGTCACTTCCCTCTGACTGCACTAGCTTGCACCTGCATAAGCAAGAGTCGTGGTCCCTAATCTCTACAGAGCTTAACCAGAACAGAGGGGAGGAGGGTAAAGCTTGCTTTTGCCCTGTACTGAAAAAGGTATGTGGGAAGAGACAACAGTATTACACCAAAGGCAGAATAGATGACATAAAGGCTCAGCTTTGCTTTAAATGTCTTTTAAAAAGAATCACTTTCCCTCCCGGTCCTTCACTTCCCATGCTATAATTTAGGGCTGCTAAGCCATCACTGCATTGAAGGGGCCCTGGAAGAACTGAGTCACTTACACGGCTGAGGTGCTCGGGTACAGCAGTGGAGGGTGCCCAGGGAGGTTCTGTAGATGTATTATTTCCACTAGATAGAAGTACCTCAATTACTGTGTTTAGCTACCCCTAATTTTTCAAGTAAAAAGGGATTTGAACTAACTGGATAGAGCTGCATGAAGTTGTGTTTCCAGACTTATTGTCTGCTGCAGTGGAGTAATCTCCATCACATCTCACAGAGTGAAGCATGCGGCGTCCATCTGCCGTGACTCCAGAATGTCTCAGCTGAAGCACGTCTACAGAGCTCCCACAGAGCTCTCAGTCCCAGGATGTCTCAGCAGAAGTACCTTAAACCTTATCCACTCAGACTGCATCCAGAAATTGAAACAGTCTTTCTCACGTCATGTTCTTGCTGCCCCACAGGACTCTTTCATCACTGTTGTTTTTTTTTTTCTCCCCACCCCACACACAGGGGTTGGGTGGTTTGGGCTCAGAAATATCTCACAAATATACATTGACCCCAATGCCAGGATATGGGACCTTGCTGCAGCTGCATGCTGATGGAAGCCAATATCAGAGAAAGGAGCAGAATATTCTTGTAATGCACTTCTCTTGGTCCGTTCCTGTGTTTGGGGCATTTCCAGCATACCTGGTCAATCTGTCATCTGCTCAATTTTCAATAGTAAAGTTGCCCTGGTGTCGGTCACTTTTACACACTGCTGCCAAGGTGCTCCCTTCTCTGCCTGGGGAAACCAGTAGTCACTTCTGTATGTTTGGTACCTATGAGTTGGAGCAGGAGGATGGTGACGGGTTCCTCACCGCCTTGGGGCACCTGCGAGTGAGTGGCTGCAGAGGCCACGGCCTGTTGCTAGCAGACCACAGCAAACGGGATGAGAATCAAGCTCAGTATCCTGAAGGTTATTCACCAGCACTCCCCATCTCCTCCTGCTTGGAAACATTCACGTGCCTGGGGCAAGTGTGCATCTGCGCTGCCAGTGAAGCACGGTCCAGACCATTCTCCAGTCTGGAGATGCTGACCCCCTGCGTGGCTGGCACACACGCACACATCAGAGTGCAGAATGCAGCCTTTGCTCAGTGAATTTAAGCTTTCTAAATCATAATGCAGTGCAGAATTAGCTGCAGAGCCTGCAGTAGCTCTCGCAGTGAAGCCGGGCTTCTTACAGCCATCAGTCCTTGCTCCCACGGAGCTGGCGTGGGTAGGGGTGCAGACACCCCACAGCACAGCTCCCCAGATGGAAAGCTGATCTCTCCAGCAGTGCAGGCTCCCCTGCCATGCCCCCTGATGCCACCTGGATCTTGCAGAGAAGGAGCATGCTGCTCCCCCCACTTTCTTTTAGCAGTCTGTTTAAATATCTATGCTCCAAAAGTATGTAAAGCAGAACCATCTGACTTATTGTCCACAATGAATGTAGTTCATAACTTTACGCCAGAAATTTACAATCCTCTTTCGTGTATAAAAAGTTTCCTGTCATGGTTTTACATCTACTCCGTGGCTCTGCTCTGGATGGAAACACTTGGTGTAATCTCTTTAGAGATAAATAAGCCCTCTGCTGAAAGTTAAATGATGCCATTATTTTCTGGATGTTTATAGACATCATCCTTCCTCGCTCCCATGCCTGGATCCAAGACAGCCTGAGTCTTTGTTTTCCATTTCCGAAAGCTCTGGAGGAGAGAATGAACATGAGCGTGTAGGAGGGGTAGAGGGGCAGGCAAGGCAAGCCGGCGCTGGTTTCACACACAAACATGCCTGCTCTGGATAGCCAAGTGGCAGATGATGGACACCCCAGCTGTTTCCTTGGCCAGCAGAGTGTTTAGTCTAGGATCCAGCCCAGGGCTGCAGCAGGGCTGGGAAAGGAGGATGCCAGAGCATTGCAAGAGACACGGGAAGCAGGACCCAGAGCCCAGCCATGGGGAAGGAAACCTTCACTGTGAAAGGCTGCTTGAGCATGGCTATGCTCCTAAAAGCCTCTCTGTAAGTAGGGTGCTGCAGGACTGCACTGATGGTTAGCTGGGTGGCCCAGGAGAGGAGAGGTCCTTCAGAGAGTTCATCATTTCAAGGGGTGCTGGGAAAGGGGGGATTTATAGTTCTGTGACCATACTGCCAAGCCAAAAAGAAAATAGGCACCTTGATGCCCTGACAGCAGATGTTCTCATTACTAGGTATCAATAAAGCAGTAGCTTGTAAACAGAGCCAACTCAGTACAGGAGCATGAGAAACAGGTATCTGGTATCTTTTTAAGATACAATACTAAGGCAGAGCAGTATAAGCTCCTGGTATAAATTCCTCCTATAAACTGTTGGGAATCTTTTTGTTATTTCCCAAGTAAGCACAGGTATAAGTGTATAAATTCCATGGACATATGAAAGGTAAACCAGCAAGAAAGGTTGAAAACCAGTAAATCATTGTGATGAGGGGAGCTATGGCATCGTTGCTGGGAGGAGAAGGGGAAGGGGAAAGGAAGGTGCGAAGATGGATCTATGGAGAAAATAATTTGGCATTGTAGTGATCTGGGTTGCAGCTATCCTGCAAATTTTCATTCTGGTAAAACATCTGTCTGTCTGTCAGGGGAGCACAACTTTTTATTCATGGGAGCTCTTTGGCTTATTCTATATATAACATTTTTCCTCGGAGATCTGAAGCAAGCTTGGACTTCACTGTGTTGGGTACCATAGGGAAGTAGAAGTCCTTGAAAACCGAAGAGCCTAATAGTCTAAACAACCAGAATTCAATAAAGTGTATCAATCGTATGTCACAAATGGAGACATCAGTCACAGGGAGATGTTAAGTGACATGTCAGAGTCACAGGCAATTGCAGACTAGGGGTCCAAGGAAAAAGCTAAGTTCCTACTATAGCTGTACAAACCCTTTAGACACAAATGTATGTATATATTTAAAAACTGGAATAACTTGAACTCCAAGAATAAAAAGCCTTAATAAATACCAGCTTGAGTTTTCTGGAGCAAATAGTCGCTGGTTGCTGCTATTGCTTCTGTGTTGCTGGAGAGAGTAGCAGTGTATTTATTGCCTTTCACATTCATACTCTGGCTTCAATGTCCTGGTTTGTAATGTCAGACCTGGGTAGTTTCATTGCTCCGTGTCAGTCAGCAGGAAAGGAAAGCAGCACAATAACAGGCATAGCAGTTAGAGTGGTTACGTGTACTTAAGTAACCGTCTGGGAAATGGTAAGGGCTGCTCCAGCCAATTAGAAGTATTAGACCAAGCCTCTATTTAAGCTATAGAGAAGGTTTGTAAGCTGTCCAGGTTTTTGGTTTTGGGGTTTGGGTTTCCCCCCCCCCCATCCCTCGTATTAACGGCTTGCTAGGAACTAGACAGCCACAAACTCACAGAAATGTTTTTCATCATCTTCCAGTGAACAGAGCATTTGGCAAACACCACGAGCAAATCCAGAGAGCTGGCTTCCAGTTCCTGAACGGCTAAGCCCCTTTTACATCTCTGCTCAGCAGGGCAGACCATTCCCACCTCAAGCCAAGTTAAGACTTGTGTTCCAGAGCTGTGCCAAGGAGCGTGAGGTGGGAAGTGGCACCATCAGAAAGGCTCTCGGAGAAGGGATGCCCTCCCATGCCCCGGGAGAAGGGAGAGACAAAATAAGCATAAGACATGGCCAAGTAGATAGGACTTTTCAAGTTTATGGAGCTGGCCCAAGCACTTAGTTCTTGGAGGGCATCCAATCTTTCCTGCTGCCCCCATGGTCCCAAGGAGGGATGGTGGTCACCCATGCGTGACAAGGGAGGTCCTGTTGCTGGCCATGGCCAGGAGAACAGTCCTCATGGATCCTGAGCAGAGACATCAGCTGTCTCTAAGGTGCTGCTTTAATGCATGACATTACAAAAGGAAGAAAACAATTCTGCAGAAGAATTGCAAACCTGTTTTGGCCTTTTAGAAAGTGCAGAAGTTTAAGCACAGCCTCCACCTGCAGAACTAATTTAACAACATGCCTGCATGATATTTTGTGGAAACCTGGTGGCCTGTGTTGCCCAGCATTCATCGGAGTGCATTTTTGACTTCCTTAAGAGCACAGCTACCTCATTTCTGGGTAATTAGGTAGTCAGAAGCTCCAGCTGGGCCTAAACAAACATCCTTTACTCTAACAAGGAAAGTTATTGTCTAGCCTTTCAGGACACAGTTTTCCGTAGTATGCAATGACTCTAATGTCTATTAATTATTTCTAAATGGCTTAAGCATTATCTGCCTTTGGGTAAATTCTTTCTCTATAGCGTAATCTAACCTGTGGGAGGGGAAAGAAAAAAACAACAGTGTTTTGCCGTTTCACCTCCCCAAACAACAGATTCTTCTTTTAATCATTATCACCTTCACCATCACACACCAAAAGCTTACGAACTTGGAAAAGGTTAGCAGGATGGTTTCCTGGACTCCATCCCACTTGTCACTGACTCACTGGTTTTAAGGAGCCGAAGTGCGTGCGTGAGGGCTTTTGGGTCTCAACCTCTTCCTGCCAGCAGCAGCAGCAAGAAGAGAGCATGCCTGTTTGCTCTTCACCTTTACAACAATTTCAGTGTTGCCAGTATTCTCAAGGTTGTGGTCAAAAGGTAAAGAGTTAGGTGAGATTTTGCTTTGTGAAGCTACCAGAGAAATCTCATGAGCAGACAGCCTGGAAGCCCCAGACTTGCCATACCTGTACTTGAGTGGAGCAGCCAGTTTTGTTTTAAAGAAGAAAAAAATCTCCAGCTATGTTGTGTGAGTCTGCAGGATTTACTCATGCCTCCTTTGCTTCATTTCTCTAGAGTTAACTCCAGACTCTGAATTTTGTACTTACATGACCCTCCATTAGTTGAATTGCTGCTCTTCACTGCTGAAAGAGAGCATTAGAAGTATTATTAAAGATAAAATAATTTGGGAATACTTTTCTTCTCTATTACTACACCTTCCTTGCATCCGCAGACTCACAGGAGACACCATTCACTTTGGCAGGACAGGATGATGGGAGAAGACCATACAGAAGATCAAAGAAAGCCTGCAACCCACAAATTGGTTTCAGAACGAGAAGCTAAACTCTTCTCATGGTTACACAGATGAAAACATACTGAGTTTTATTTCTTAATACTCAGCAGCTTTGTGTCCCTCAGATGTAGTTGAGGCAGACAGAATCAGTGTAGCAAATGTTACCTAGCTGGTTGCAGAGGAGAGAGATTCCCTGTTTACTTATGACAGCGTTTATTAGCACTTTGCTAGGGAGAGAAGTTGGTCCATTAGCTGGCCAATGCTGTGGAGTGCCGCTGAGGCCAGTGTTTCAAAAATCAGAACAGTACCTTTCAGTCTCCTTAAACCAAAAGGGTTTCCACCTTTTCATGGGAGTTTTCTCTTGAAATAGTGCAGCCACAAGGGTTCCCTTATGTGACCATAAAGCACCAAGCACATCTGTCAGCACTCAATAAATTCAAATTAATAATTGGTCCTCAAAGAGCTACATACTGCTTCCAAGATACCTCAACCTGTGGGCAGGAGAATGGTCTCCCCACAGAGAATGGAATATGTTCTTGCTTAATGGGACGCTTATAAATGAAGCTGTTTTCTCCTATGAAAGACTGGATTTATAGCTTAATGTGTACACCCAGCAGTGAAGTTTGTCCAAAAAAAAAAAAAAAAAGCCCCTATGCAGTGTTTACAGTTTATAGAAAGACTAGGAGTCTTATGGAAGAAATACAAACAGGCTTCATCTTTTCCCTCCTTCATCCAGTATCACTTGAGCAAGGAGGACTACAAAGACCTGAGTCAACTCTGACTCATCTGCTGGGTCCTGAGAAGGGATTCACCCTCACCAGCAATCCACGTACATTGTGCAGACACACGCTCTTGCCTGGGAATGGCAACCTCCTGGGGAGTTGCCTCGCGGTTGCTCAAGGAATGACGCATTTATTTACCACCTCACCCGGCTTACTTGGCTCAGCCAACTCCCCAGCTAGCCCTCCCTCTCTTTCCACCTCTCCTGAGGCTGCTTCATGCCCCCTTCTCAGAGGGCTTTGTACTGACAGTCCTGGCAAGACTGATGGGATTGTGCATCATTACAATATGGCTTGAACATGCCCAGGTCCATGAGTTTGGTCCATGAGTTTGGGTTTGACTCTTCGCATGGCAGAAACAAGTGCCATTTCTACTTATCTAGCTTCAGACGTCCGTGCAGGAGACCTGCTGTGAAGGAGTGTGTCCCTGGGGTCTTTACACATCACAAACTTGAGTGTTTGTGTAAGTTATTTTATGAGCTTGACTGGACCTGTCCAAGAACATGTATACTCCAACGCATAAGGACAAAGCACTGGTCTAGCCTAGCGCATACTTATCTCCCCTCCCTTCCAGCCAGTCTCAGGGCTTTCATTCCCCTCGGGACAGTGGGTTCCTCTTGGCATGGTTACTGCAGCAAGACAACATGCACAGTATTTCCACGTCACCTTCTGAGCCTCAGGAAACAGTGACATGGCTTGGTGCAGACCATGCAGGCTGGGCCACACAAGCCACCATGGCACCACAGAGACAGCTATGGCATGTGGCAATCCGACTTCCATGTCCAGTCAAGCACTGACATCATGTGAGGGACATTGCGCATCATTCCCTGCAAATGAGCAGCACAGCCTTGCCTCCAGACAAGGCACCCCTCCAGAATAATGTCAGGATCTCACCCCTTACCTTGTAGAAACAGCCATCCCAGCCTACACCCTACAAAATAATGAAGTTAAACAACTTGGTACCTGACTAGAGAATAAACCATGATACAGTAACCATCTGACAGCGCTACAAGGGTGCCAGAACAAATATACTTGCTGGGTCAGTATCCTTGCATGTTTCTCAGCATGTGTTTCCAGGTGTGGCCCCTGGCCAAATCCCATCTGAGTGTAATGATGTGACTCAGAAAAGGTGTTTCCACGAAGGAAGTTGAGCATATGCCGGAAAGGAGTTAGGGCATGTTCAAAAAGTCTGGTGTTGGAGACTGGGGGGAGCCAGAAGTGTGAGATGTCTCATGTGCACTTGCCCCATGGGGCAGACAGATCTAACAGGTCTTGGAGGACCCTGAGGAAAATGGGAATGGAAAAGATTTCTTTTCTTCATGCCATCAAGTTCCTATTTTCACAGAAAACATAGTTGTTAAATCTTCATCAGAATAACTCTGCACAGACACATGAATCTAAGACCTCTGACGAGAGTCGTGTGTGGGGCCAGAGTAAAACTATTTATATCTATCTGGTTGTAACTGAAGTCCCTGGAGATAAACTGGAAACAGTGTTGACCCCACTACCAATTTAGCTGTGGCAGTATGGTGTTTGGGGTAGTCTGCTGAAGCCATTGGAGAAGATGAAAATACTATTTGCTTTTAAGGTTCTGCTTTGGTCAGGGTGGATATTAGGGTCTGACAGAACATTTTAACCTACCCAGGAATTCACATGAGGCTGAGGAAAGAGGAGAAGGATCAGAAGAGCTGCTGCTTGCAGTGGTTCCTGCACTGGGAATGGGAAGCTGCTTGCAGGCAGAAAGGCAGTGTGAGAGCACTCACCTCATCTTCCAGTCGTGTCCCCAGGGAACCATTCTGCCTTCATGCTGTGGCTTTTAGTACAGCGCTAGTAGCATCTCACCTCCTGTGCTTACCTTAGACTGACATTTCCCAGGTTAAACCAGATATTTCTCCAGTCTACCTGCAAGCCTGCTCAAATGACAGCTCTTCGGCGTATAGGGATGGGATACAACTCAAAACTAAAAAAAAGAATATTTAGAAAACACCCTGTGCTCCAAATGAGAAAACCCCTGGCAGACCTGTATTTTCAAGTGTCTACTGGAGCAACAACTAGGAGAAACAAATGCACCTGAATGTTTTTGATGCTTTCACCGACTCTGTACCCCCTCTTGAACTTCAACCGTTGTTAACCCCAGGAGGAGTTTGCTGTCAGTTCTGCAGAATTAAGCAACTTCATTAGAAATCAAACAGGGCCGCAACCTGAACAGCAACTTTCCCCAGGGCTACAGAACTACATCACCAAACCCTAACCTTCCCCACCTGCCCCCATCTTGCCCTCGGACAAGCTAGGACTCCTGCCCTGTGAATCAGCACTTTTGGATACTTATCTACAGAAACAGAGAACTCATGGGAAATCAGCCACCATTTAATCCGTTGCTTTGCTGCTTAGCTGTGATGGCAGTGTGAAGTGTTTCTCAAGTTTGATCTTAAAACCAACAGCAACACAGTCTCTGCCATCTAACCAAGGTATCCAAGAACCCCACTCTCTTTTCCTTCACAAATCTTTCACTAACAGCTAACCATTGCTGCGATTTTAATACATCACTTCTTGTCCTACCTTCACTGGCCATAGAGAGCAATTTATTCACCTACTTTGGCAGAAGTCATTCACCTAACACCAGTCATGAGACAGTTCTGGAGTCTTCTGTCAGTTTTCCCCATATTTTCTACTCCACATGAAGGAACGACTTCACCTTCCAGGCTTTAGAGAGGTGAATGTATTTTACTTGTGGGATCCAGCACCTCCTTGCAATAAGGAACCTGTGAAACATGAGTGAGAGGAGGTCCTGAACTTGACAACACCAGCAGTCCACCACAAGACTGAGAAAACCCCAGCTGGGGTGGTGACACCGCAGCTTCAGCGTTTCGCAGAGCAGGTGTGTTCTGAGCTGTGTTAAGAATCAGGATGTTTGTCAAACCTCAACTGGAGGAATGCTCTGCATACGGGGAGTGGCATGGAAGAAGTCACAAAGTTCAGGCATGAGTTGAAAATGGACTGAAAGGCAAATGGAAATTAAACAATTGAAGCTGGAGCAATGTTAGGTTCACTGCCTGCAACCCTGATGAAGAGTGAAATCAGGGCACACTGGGGCACAGAGGCAAGATACATGTCACCTATCTCTGTATGTCTGCAGCACGGTTGTTTACATCTGAGCTAATCACTCCCTGCTGAGTCAACGCACAGGAATACGTCGCACATTTCGAAGGTATATCAGATGATGTGTACCACTTTTAGCTGCACTTACTTTTCCTGCTGATGTAGGGAGGTCTAGGATGCCCAGTCTGTATTTCTTCGGAGGAATATGCCCCAGAGAGATTCCCTTTGGATGAGAAAACTTTGATGTCACCCTTAAAACGCTCTTCTCTGGGCCTTCCTTGTTCTTTATGGGAAAGGAGGATATTTTTCCTCCACCTTTCCTCATTCCAAGCTCCCCAGGTGTCTGCATCACGTGGGACCAACCTTATGATGGAAGTCTGAAAACACCCATCACAAAACTGAAAACTCTGGCTTGTGTGATCCATGAGCACAGATCCAGACACAGTGAGGAGGGTTCTAGCATGCTGCACCCATGTGTCATATCCATACCATGAAGGCAGGACCGTCCCCAAAAGGTCCTTTCCCGTTGTCTCCCAGAAAAACCTTGTGGAGAGCATAAGGTGAACTGTGGCTGTCTTACAAGCTGCATGCAGTGATCTGAATATCCCCAATGTACTGAGATAATCCAGACTGTCAGCATGCTATCAGACTTCTTCAGAGAGTTACAACACACATCGATAGCTGCTTAAGGGGACCTTACAGGGGAGGGTCGGAAGGGAGCAGAGAAGTGAGCAGCAGGAGGAGGAAATGGGAGAAGGGCAGGGACTGGAGGAACAAGGGGGGCTGGAGGGGCTGGCCCCCACCTCCTGCTCCCTGTCTGTCTCAGGAGATGCTTCACAGATGTCTTTTGAGACAGTTTAGGCCACCTATCTTATCTCCATCACATAGCAGGAGGGTTGCTGACAAGCAGCACATTTCCCAGTGCTTTGTCCAGGCCCATGTTTACCGCTCATCCTCTAGGACTCCTACTGTCTCCCCTGGGGGCTAAGTCAGCAGTCTAGCAGACTTTGCTGCTGTTAAAGAATAAAGCTGAGAATTTTCCTTTGCGCCATGTTTCTCATCCTGTCCTGTCCTCAGCAACTCTCTCCTGACCTGATGTTTTCTCTCTATTAACTCCTCAGCCATCGTTGTCACAATCCTTGCAAGTACTGGACACTCTTTTAAAAACATGTCCTCAGAACCTCAGAGGTGTTTACTTCTTTCTGCTAAAAAGCAGACTTGTGGAGAATGATGTATCACTTACACAGTTCAGAGGCAGGGCATTTCCCACATTATAAAATAGTGGACTGCAGCCACAGAAGTTGAAACGTCACTTTAAAATGTTGCTATTTGAGAGGGAGGATTGCTCATTACAGTTAAAAAGTTCAAAAACACAAGGTTATTCAAAAAGCCAAAAATAAAAACCCCTGGAAATTTGTATATGTTTCAAAATGCTGATGGTTTTAGAAACTCTTTTTAGATACAAGAATCTCTGTGCCAAACTAAGATTCAGCAGTAAAAACAAACAGGTGATGGAATAAACCTTGTGATGACAAAAAAAAGAGGAATTGTTGCAATAACGTACTTTTCCAGGAAAATTAACCATAACAACAGTGCTGGTGAATCATTGGAGTTTCTGAACCATAGCAGCTCCTGCTTATAAACATGGTTTTGAAATCTTACAGTATTATTATTTCCCCGGTAGCATTGGCAGTAGCTCTGTAAAGGTCTTCTGGCATAGAAAGAAATTTCTCATAAACACCCTGAGATTTTTCAACACTTCCTAGAGAATTACATTAAATGAATGACAACTATCTGTCTAAATTATTTACAAATCTTTAAAAATTTTCTTCCAGCTCCCTCATGGGCAAATATTTGTAAGCTACGAGGCTGTCCTGGAGAAATACAAAGCGTAAGCACTCTTGTGAGGAGAGGACAGACTCATAACTCAGACTGGTGTGTGTGAAGAGGGAAACCCTTCCCTTAATGCATTGCCTTTCAGAATCAAACAGTAAAGATCAAGTAGAAGAGATTTTGGTCTAAAAGAGATATTCAGCTTTTCCCCCCAAATCTCCCTAAACCCTGGTTTAGGTTTGTGGTCTTAAATTTCAGAATTGTCCAGGTGATCTGTTTTAACCCCTTTGGGGAACCACCACCAAACCATGATGACACCCAGAAGGATGTTATGCTTTGGGCATTGGAGCAGTGGATCTGATGCTCATTTGGGGAATGAGGATGGTCGTTCGTCGCTGCGTAAGAGTTGTATTCACAAATTTTGCCATCTGAATACGACGTCTAACTGCAATGCAAATCCAGGCTGGTCTGGCTGTTACCATTACGGATCAGTAGCTTTCACAGAATAAGTTGTGGTGATGTGAGTGCCCCCGGCTCAGTTTTCACCTACACGCACTGCTGCAGCTGGTGGTAGGCAGCATTCCTGCAGACAATTACAGCAGAAAAGACTGGATAGACATGAAGGATTAACTGTTCTCACTCAGCCTTTGACGTGTTCCCTCTGGATCACAGGTTTCGGCACATCTGTGATTCTACAAGCAGTGCTGAAAGTACTCCTCTAATGTGATATCCATCAGGAGCTGGGCCTGTGATCACACACATATAAACACATGCACACTCACCAATCCAGGGTAATTTTCCCTGTAAACAGCAGCATGTTTCCAGCGGGGTCTAAAGGGCCACTTGCTCCTACCACACTGTCACTACAGGGGAAATCCTTGCCATTAGCCACTGGATGAAGCACTATGTTGCCAGTGTTTCATAGACCCAATTCTGTTTACCCATGAGGACTCAAACTTTAACTAACCTTTTTCAACATTCCTGGGCTAGAGATTCTTCCCTACACAAAGGATTTTTTTGCTCCAGTGCCCACTGTATTTCTGAGACTAAAACTGCTAATGGTTCCCATCAGCCTAGGAATACAAGTGGTAGAAATTTCAAGTTCTCATTACTGAGTTATTTCTTCTCATTGTGGTACTACTGTTCAATATCTTGTTGCCCTTTTCACTTATTAAAATTTATTTTTGCAAGTGAAAAATGTGCTACTCTGAGCATAACATCTTAGTTCCAGAGTCATACAGATCCTTACTGCAGACATCCACTGGCTTAGTGACCTGACTTAATGGAATTGATGTGAATCTGCAAGAGTGATGTTAAGATAGTACGATTCCTGTTAGTGGAGGCAAGAAAAGACACCACTCTTTCCTCCTTAGCTCAAAAAGAAGTTGAAAGATGGAAGTGGACAAGTCTAGAAAATATCTTGCTTACCTGGTAAAGAGAGAAGCAGATGGTGGCAGTGGTTTGGGTGGTGACCTGGCCAGGCAGGGATGTGAAGGAAATTCTTCCAGTACCTCTTGATGTTCTTGGAAAATGACAGTCTTGGGAAACTATGGGGTTGAGGACTCCACTAGAGGAAATGTTGCTTCTTGCCTCAAGATGAAGGTCTGTCAATCTTTATGGAATAGCATGTTTGCTCTGAAATTTGCCAGATAATCTTTCTTCATCAATTGCTGCATTGGGTATGATGTCCATATGCGGTAAAAAGGGGGACATCACATAGACAATAGCAGACCTGACATCACCAAATGACCTCCAGCAGTCTGGAACAAAAGACTAGCACAGTTTGCAAAGGTATGAAAAAACCTTACAGAAACAGAGAGGTAAGGACTGAATGTCTAGCATGCTGTCCACAGAGATCAGGTAACTGACAAATATATCTGGTATTTCAAGGAAGTCAGACAAGATCCTGGAGGTACAATTGCCCTATCAGGGACCTTGACTGTATGAAAGCTCTGTTCTACGTATGACAAACATGGAAGAGTCACAGCAAAAGTCATCCAGGCACAGGGTCCACATACTATGTCCACTCATGAACGCAACCCAAACAGGAGGAGAAGGAATGTGCAGCAATGCCCAGCTGCGTAGATGTGCATGAAGTAGAGGTACTTGCCAGCATGAAGGAGCATGGATGAGGGATGGCTGTCTCTCTGAGTTGACTGCTAAGGGGCCTACTGAACTAGCTTAGATTGTATAGTCATTGACAGCTAAAGCTGCGTAAATTGGATCATGAATGCCTACATGGATAAGGGAAATATGAAAATGGACTCTTTAACATAGCTGATAATGAAATAATGAGATCCAGTGGCTGAAAGCAGAAGCCAGGCAAATTCATACTAGAAGTGAGGAACATTTCTTCACCACAGAGATAATTAACCACTGGAAACATTTATCCAGGGTTGTGGTTGATTCTTCCATCACTGACAATTTCCAAATCAAGATTGGATTGCTTTTCAGAAGATGTTCTTTGCTTCAAGCAAGAGTGGATGCAGGAAGTTCTCTTGTACATGCCTGATACAGTTTAGGCTAGAAGTTACTGCAAGATAGGTAGGACAAGCCTGGAGGCTCAAATAGAAGAAGTATTTGTGTTACAGAGGTATTCTTACTCTGCATATGCTATTGGCATAGCAAAGATGCAATGCCTGGAATCAGCTCTATTGTACACCCCAGCATATAGATTCAGGCAAAACTCACTTAGGGCAATTTCCTTCAGAGCTTGTGTCAGAACATTGCTGAAATAGGATATTAGCTTGAGCTTCAGTTCCTAATGGCAGTTTAAATGCTCCCAAACACCAGCTAAGTTTCACTTTAATTGTATAATGATGATCTCCTTATGAACATGCCTTGTAATCATTTTCTTGCATAACAGAGGAACATAATGATGTCTGATGGCCCCGACTGAGTGTCTTCTTTGTGTTCCCATATTGCAGCAGGAATCTAGGGGGACCTACAGATGGGAATGGATTCAGAACTGTTCTGCTTCTTCTGCAGATCCATACTTCAGTGTTTCCTTGTAGCTCATTAACAATATCAAAGAATTCTTAAGAACAAAGTCAGCAAAACATAATATCTGACCCCCCCACTGTTTTTTAACCCCATCATTTCCAGATGTGTGCTGAAATCCATTGCAAAGAAATAAGCAACTGTCAATATGAGAATTATTTTAGCTGGTATTTGTAAGAGGAGAGGAGGATCAAATACCTTAGAGCATAAGAGCAAAACAACCCACAGACAAAGGCTCAAATCCTCTTTCTAGTTACTTATTGAAAGGTAGTTCCTCACAGTTGCAGTTAATCATACAGCTAAATCAGTAACTGCTGTTACTGATAGGCTTTAGTTCATTATGAGACTTTCACTATGTTAGCTAACGATCAACTCACTCCAGGATCTGCATCCCAATTCAAAATTAAAATTGACACCAGAGTTAACAATGCAAAATAAAGTTCATTAGTAGAGTTACTGTAGCTGTGATGATCTGAAAACACAGACAAACAATGTTTATAGAAAGTGGTCACTTTTTTTTTGTTAGGCCAATTTCCTTTTTGAAAGACTTCTTTGGCTAAAAATTCCTTCTTTTGGTCTGAAATAGAATGAGGTCTAGTTACCTTTAGGATACTCAGCTTGTGCACCGTAACAGCCGAATTTGGCTTATATTACATTGAACACATCACTTACACACACAAGAAAACAAGAGCCACGTTTATGCATTTTCCCCTATTGCCACAGCTTTGGAAGTATCAGCCAACAAACCTTCATATTGTAAAATAGGAATTGGTGAGCCTGCAAACACCTCACATATTCTGCTGTTATTTGTATGGCATGAGTCCCTGAAAGGTCAGTCAAAGCTCAGAGCCCGTTTAGCTGGGAACTACAAATTGCCCTACGCTTTACTGACCAGAGAGATGCTATTCCAAGAAGTATCTGAAAAATCCCCTGTTTTTAAAGTAAATAAATCAAAACAGCTATATCAATAAGTGGACTTAATTACTAAAGCCAAGTAACACCATTAAAGAATGACAGATACCCCCAGAAGAGAAGCTTTGCCTTCAGAAACTATGCCACGTCTTGTCAGCATACACAGGCTATGGGCTATAGTTGTTTGTAGCAAATTTATACAACTTCCCACTTTTTCACAGGTGTTTGTATTCCCATGTCACAACATATTTAGCCAAATCTTAGTTCAATGGGGGGAATTATTCCACAGACAACATGTCTCTTCTCCTACTGGGAGTGATGCCTGAGAACAAAGCAATCGGAAAGGCTGAAACCTCAGGCACAGAGAGATTAGTCAAGGATTGGTGCCACAGCCAGGACAAGTGGTTAGTCATCCTGACACAGCCCACTGAGCCCTAGACCAATAAGTTCCAGCCTTGCTTGTTGTCCTCGCTGAGGAGTACAAAAATATATGAGAAATTCAAGTTCTGTGGTAGATGTCTGAGTCAAGCACTTGCCACATGGCTGTCACACCCACTGGTGTTTGGTTTACTCAAACTTAATAACTCTTCAGTATATTACGTGGATTACGGAAATGCTGTAACTTAAGACGGGCTGGCAAAGCAGCGTATTGCTGTAAAGTAATGGACTGTAATCCTTCCAGCGGACATGGTGGTCTCTTGATCTACCCCTCATACTGCAGGTTTGTGGGTCTCTACCCGCAGAAATATTTCTGACGGAATATGTGATGGTGCCTGGCCAGGTCTATATAACAATTTCCTTTCCCATCAGAAAGATTGACTAGTAAGGGATTTACTTTCTATGTGAAATAATCATTCTGGTTTCCCTTTTTTTCCTAAGCTTGGGAAAATATGTCAGGGTTTTATAACATGTACTTAGAGAGAATTACCCTATTTACCAATTTATCAAGCCCTTTTTATCTGATAACTTTGACACATGAAGGGTTTGAAGTTGCATCCTCTTAGAAGATCAGAAAAGAAAACTTGGCTTTGTTTGGACTTTCAGCAATGCGCAATTTCATCCTGCCCCTTTCCACACGCACCAGCATTAATGGATGATGTTGCAACCAATGCAGATATTGTTTACAGGAAGACTGGAAGGTCCCCAAGCTTCTCACCTGTTTCATAACCATTATTCTGTGAAGGCAACAAACTCAGCAGACTGCTTTAGTAATTTAATTTAAGGAAAGGCTGGAAGAAGTCCCTTAGGGTACCTCTAATAGGAATAGCTTTAGGAAAAAAAGAACTTGTATTTTGGCTACTAGCCTTCATAGTGTGTATGTATGTAACTATCTCTCTCTCCATCGATCTTTTTAATATATCATATATATCCCATAATCTATTTATTGTATTAAGCTAACACTGAATAGAAGACAGATGCTCTGCAGAAACTACAACCTAATAAAAGCAAGAAAGAAAAAGGAGAAGGAAGCATTGTTACCTCTACTGAAATGAAGCATAGAAAGATTGACCACTTGTTTCCAAGCCATCTACAAGAATTGTCTTAGATGCCTCAGTGATTGTAATGCTTCAGCTCAAAAGAGGAATGAGTTTCTGAGCATGCAGGGAGCCAGCTTCCAGCTTATTATACTGCCAGTGGAGACAGGTAGTAGAGGATCTAGGTGAAGGGTAACATCACTTGCCAAAACAAGAATAAAGAAATGAACACTGATTTCTGTGTCTTTACCGAAAAACCAACTTCATACCTTGGAGGTTATATTGCTGTGACTGCTGAGCCTGTGAGTTTGGCAGAGAAAGGAAAACAAAAACCGAGTCGAGTGATCCATCTCTGGCATGCTGTCAGGAAAGGGTCATGTGAATGGGCTGGGAGCTCTTTCGAACAGATACCAACTTATGAGCAATTTTCAGCCGGGCTCCTCCAGCCTGACAGAGTGGTTATGGCAAAACAGGAGCTGATCAGAAGGCAGAATATGGACAGCTCTGAAAAGCCAGTCACGAGCCACCTTCTCAGCAATGAGGGGCATCGAAAATGATGAAGAGACTGGAACATCTCTCATAAAAGAGTGGCTGAGCTGGGACTGCTCAGCCTGGAGAAGAGAAGGCTCAAGGGGATCTTATCCATGTGGATGAACACCTCATGTGGATAGTAAAGAAGAAGGAGCCACGCTTTTTTCAGTAGTGCCCAGAGACAGGACAAGAGATGATGGGTACAGTAAATTCCTGTGGATAATAAGGTTTTTGTTTTGTTTTGTTTTGTTTTGTTACTATGAGACTGGTTGAACACTGGTGCAGGTTTCCCAGAGAGGTTGCAGTGTGTCCAGCCTTAGAGGTATTCAAAACCCAACTGAACATGTCCCTGAGCAACCTGCTGTAGGTGACCCAGCTCTGGGCAGGATTTCCTGCCGACCTCAGCTACTCTGTGATCCTATGAAGTGCACCCAGACCCCAGCTTGTGCCCCTCACTTTGCTGTTGCTCCTCCACAGTGGGGAGAGTCTCCCTTCCCTCGAGCAGGGCACAGCCCTGTTGGGGGTACCTGCCAAGGGGTCTCCATCCTCCTCCACCTCCCACGGGGCAGAAGCCCAGCCTTATCTCCTCTCTGTCTGTCACAGCCACTGCGTGCTTCCTCCTGTGTTATCTCACCCATAGGCTATGCAAATAGGCAAATGAGTCAGCCACCCAACCGACCATGAAGGTTTCCCCAGCAGTAGTGTCAGCTAAGGGGAAAGGAGAGGGAAAAGGGGCCTCCCATCCCTCTTGCTGTGCTTTTGAACGCAGGAGCGGGTCCCGGGATGAACTGAGAAGCGCAGCAGCAATGTCAAAGCTTCACTCTTGCTTACAGCACTGCCACTGTTGCCTTTTATTAGCTCCTCTGAAATGAAAACAATGTAAATAAGGTGGAAACAAGAAGGGTCAGTACCCTTGGTCAGCTAATTAATGATGTTTTGAATGCAGTGAAGACATCAAAAAGCCATGGGAGCACGGGAGGAAGGAAGTGCCCTTCCAGAAACGTTCCAAATGGCTTTACATGCATACAAATATCTGTGTGTCTTAGACTGGTAAAAAGCAATTTTTTAGAAACAGCTGCTCATCAACAGGGGCGTGATGTAAAAAGTGTCTTGCTCAGATTTCCTAAAATGCTGCTTCAATGCAATTTGCTGGCTTTCCTGCTTTGCAATTTTCCGTCCTGCATCTTGTTTAGCTAAGGGGGATTAATGAGAACAGCCTGTAGTCAGCTAAACTGCCTTTCTGGCAGGGTCTCGTGAGGAAGCTGTAGAGATCAGTAAACAGAGCTGAAAGTACGGGTGGCCATGAGCTGCCTTTTTTTTTTTTTGCTCTGCTTGTGTAAAGGAAGTAAGAAGTGCAGCAGTCAGCCCCGTCAGACAGGGGAGATATTTCACAGGAAATAACAGATGGTTTCAGGCTCATATTTCTCTTGCAGAAAACAGTGCCCAGGTAACTTGAAAAATGGATGCTTCAAGCTAATTTTTCTCTTTCTTCTTGGTACATTGAGGTAAAGCATAAAGCACAGAGCGATAAAGCCTAGCCATTGTTTGTTTGCATTATTCCATATGCCCTTTATTTTGGAGGACAGTGGATGATAGAAAGTTCGAGTTCTCTGAAAGAACAGGTATGGGATTTCTTTCGGTCCTAACTGCTGGTGGGCAGTTGCCAGCAAAATGCAGGGCGAGGCGGTCCCTGTCTGTATGTTCATCTGAAGGGTGTAAAGCAGCAGAGTCCCTAATGGACTGCAATGATATCTTTCACTACCACAGAAGAAGCCTGCTCAGCATCATTTTCATATTCCTAACCCCTGTGTACCTCCTTTCACACCCTCAAGCTCCCACAGACCAGGGCTCAGGCACATCTCCTGCTGTGGCCAACCAGAAGAGCTTCCGTGGAGGGACAACATGGTAGCTAAAGCGTCACCAGTGGCAGCTGGGAAGAGCCATCAATCTGCACAAAATATGTGGGAAGAAAGTGTTATCACAGCTTGCCTGCTTTTTACGGCTGCAAGCTTCTCAGGAGGCTGGCAGTGCCAGCTGATCGAGGAAGAGTCGCTGCTTGCCTTGAAGGAGGGTGACTCTGGTGTCTCAGGAACTGAGCGGGGCCCAACTCCAGAGACAACCATACTGTTAGAAAGGAATTTCTATTTTGGGTAATGTGTGTCAGAACACGACCCATGTGAATGGTGAGCAAGAGCAGCTCAGCATGTGAATTGCCATCAGTGACAGTGGCATGGAGCCAAGCTCAAGAGGCTGAGGTCTGTCCTCGCTGATTTATCACACATTTTGGGACAGTCAGGAGAAGGTCCGCATTACTGGTGACACTGGAATGGTCATTACCCAACCCATGACCTTAATGCCTGCCTGGTGACCTGTTATTATGCCCTCCCAGTGACAGAGGTGGTGATGCACCCCAAGAAGACCTCACTGTGCTGGTCCAGCCCTGCCTGCCCTCTAGCTCTTCCACCCACATGGCGCAGCTCTTGCCACCTCAGAAGACCAGCAATAGGACCCAAGGAAAAGGAGTCAAGCTGCGACAGGGGAGGTTCAGGTTGGATATCAGGAAAAGGTTCTTCACTGAGAGGGTGGTCACGCACTGGAACAGGCTCCCCAGGGACGTAGTCATGGCACCTAGCCTGTCGGAGTTTAAGAAACGTTTGGACTATGCTCTCAGACATATGGTCTGAATTTTGGGGTAGACCTGCGTGAAGCCAGGAGTTGGACTCGATGATCCTTGTGGGTCCCTTCCAACTTGGAATATTCTATGATTCTTTGATTCTAAGTCAGCATACAGGGCAGAGGGTGGAAATCCTAAATAGCTCACGCCATGTGGTGGGAACAGGCAGCATGTCCAGGCTATCACATGGCTTAGGTAAGGCCCAATATTCAAACCCAAGGCACACCCCAGAGCTGACAGCCTCTGCTGGGAAAGGGGCGGCAGGGGAGGGCAGACACACCACCCTGTCTCGACTGGTTGTCTTCCTTGGGGCTTTGCACACTGATCCTGTTTTGAAAGCCCTGCTTCCACACGTGGCAGGTTGCAGAGATGCAGCAGCAAGGAAAAAAGCAGCCCTCCAACATTTCCTGCTGACAGCTAATATCAGATGACTTTCAGTCATTCCCTCTCCTGCTCTCAGCTCCACTGGATGCTTTACTCATACAATGCTGCCTGCTCCTTGCACTTGTCCCATGGACATAACTGGAGTGGTTTGCAGATGGAGGCACTGGGGAGCAGCACAGCCCAGTGCTGCATGAACCACTCCCCCAGCACTATTACCCTTGCCAGATCTCTCTGCATTGGTGGAGGCTTTGCTGACTGTCCCATTACTGCCTGTCTGCCTGTTCCTGCACATGGTTTTCCTTTTGATTGGTCTAAAAGTCACCACATGTAAGTTCTATAGTTTGTTCATAGCAGTATTGATTTTTTTAATTGATTTTTTAATAATTGATTTGATTCACTAATTTGATCGAATGCTTTGGGAACCCATCAGTTCAATTAGGGCTCCCCTTATTTTCACGCTGCTTCTTTTAGTCCTTTCACTCACTTGTTTCTCTTACCTTATGGCCTAAAGCAGTAGTATGCCACTAGAGTTCATTTCCCTATCTATTTAAGTCTACCACACCACCTCCACCTCCTCCAAGAGATTTTTCACTCTAACTGACCTACTCTCCTTTTCTTCTTCGTTCTCTATCTCTTCTGCCCTTTTCCGGGAAGAAGTTATCCCTAGATCCATGTTAAAATGGATGGATTCAATAGGGCTTTGCAAGGGTTCATCCTGAATCACATCTATTCAGTACCTTCGTTAATAAAATAGATGAGGGAATAGAAAGGACAGACATTAACTTACTTTGGAGATCAAAGTGATGGCAAATATTTTGAAGGTGAGAGTTAAAATTCAAAATGACCTTAAAGACTGGTCTGAAAGGAAAAATCCAAATGGCATTCAGCAGGTACAGAAGGTACTGTACTCAGGCTAGAATAAGCAACTATATGACTATATGGTCATGTAATTCACCTGACTATACAGGGGAAAACTGGTCAGTAGCAGTTCTGGAGATGAAGACGTGAAGGTAATGGTGGATCACAGGCTGACCAGGAGTCAAGAAGGTTATGTTGCTGAAAAAAAGGTTGCCATCATACTGAGATAACCTGAGATGAACATAGCTTGCAAGGTGCATTAAATAATCCTTTTGAAGTTCATTGGTAAAGCATCAGCTGGAATACTTGGGCATAATATTTTAAGAAATCCTGGAGAAGAACCCGGGCAAATAGACTAAATAATCTTCAAACACTGCTGAAGAGAATATATAATTAATCTGTTCTCCTCATGCATTCAGGAAAGAAAAGGGATGTTCAACACCAGCTCTGAGAAAAACATGATGAACCACTGAGTGGGAGGTCTGGGAGGTCCAGGAGCATCTGCTGCTGGAGATCTTTAAGAACAGGTCAGGCATGTATCTGTGAGAAATAACCCTGACAGGGAGGATCCTGCTCTTGGCTGAGGAATAGCCTTCTTCATTTCTTGAGGCCCCTTCCAGCTTCCAAGTCTGCTTCCTGCCCAGACATGAACCTGCATCCTCTGCTATTACCCCTATCCTGCTCGTCTGCCACTGCCTGACCTCAGCCCAGGCTCACCCATCCGTTCCCAGGAACAGGTTTGCCAGCTCCTAGCAGGTCACTGACATCCACCTTACTTTCTCTGCCTCTTCTTTTTCTCATGTCCTATTCCCTGTTGCCTTTTCCCCTTTCTCTCCCCCAACTCTTTCCCTCTTCCCCCTCACAGAGATCCTCCATCCTGCCCCAGCAAGTGACGCCTCACCCCTCTCTGCAGACAGATCAGCCAGGGGATGGTGAATGATTTTCATAGTAGTGCTCACACCAAGGAGATGGGTGAGAAGTCTCCTCTCCCAGGTCTCTGTGTTGTTGACCCAGAGTGTCTGCAGACTTGGGTTTTCACCACTGCTTTGGTTACGCTTGGTGGTTAAGACTTAGTAGCTCTTTTTTCCCAGCTCCCGAGGACATTTCTTTGCTTGTTTTTGAAGAGGGCTTTACTTCAGCGGCCTTTGAGCTTGATGACCAGGCCAGATGGGCTGAATGATTTAACACAATCTCTGTTCTATTTGTCTCATCTTTTAGGATCTTTTTCTTTTTCTGTGCTTTCTTTTTTTTTTTTTAAGCTTTTCACATATACCTCCAACCCAGCCCAAACCCAAAAGGCTTCAATTCTGAGAAGTGTTTATGAGCACACAATGCTAAAGGACCGGGTTTAAAATTAAGCCAAATGAGCAAACATGCCCATAAAAGGAGCACTCAGTGGGCCTAGACCATGTGTAGAATTGCAAATCTGCTCTGGGATTTTGATTCCAGTAACAAACTCATCTGAGATTTGCTCTCACAATTTACACTGTCCTCTGAAAACAAGCCTAGAGAGCGTGATGCAGCAGTTACCATAGCAGCCAGCACAAGAAGAGTCCATTAAATGATCGCAGTCCCGTCTCAAAGTGAATTAACAGGCTGCAGGTGAACTTTTGCACCTCCAAAAATGTCTCTGGGGCAAATACATTGTTGTGTGCAGTGGAACAAGAAAATGCCGATGGGTTGCACTGATTTGCTGCTGCATTGTTTTCCTTAATTATGTCTGCTCTGTTTTTTAAAAAGTACTGTACACGCTTTTCCTTTTTCCTGTCAGGTGGTTTTGTGTGTGTGTGTGTGTTTTTAAAGGACGACACAGAGTACCCCAGTCAATAACTAATGAAATGCACTTCAGGCCTCCCTGCATTCTGCCACAATTAGATTGTCAGCCATCCCATGAGAGATGCTATTATCTGTGTGGGTGTGGAAAATGATCTATCACTATTAATCATTTCTATTATAGTAGCAGGTAGCGCTCTAAACATATCAACACCTCATTATGATGGCTGTTTTTCACACACGGGAAGCTGAAGGTCCTCTTATACTTTCATGACACAAGGAATATATAAATGGAACTGGGAGGTAGAAAGAGGATGATTACCTTAAAAAGATTTAAAAATACTACGTTAGAGATTTATGAACAGATCTTTGAAATCAGCTTTGCTTTCCTCAGCACCTCTTTGTTGCTTCTCTCACAAATTTATGCAGACAAAAAAAAAAAAAAGAAAGAGGGCTAAAAGTAAAAGTAAGTTGTGTGTTATCCAAATCCTAGCAGAAGTAAGAAGTGAGGTTCCCCCTTGTACCTGAGTGCTGTCACATCTGGCTTCCTATCCCGAGACAGGAGTACCAGAATTCAGAAATATCCCCTCACCAGCGCAGCTCCTTAAATAGCCAGAGACACGGCTGTACTCCCAGCGTGTGGTAGGGAGGAGCTGGTCCTGCACACAAACTCCTGATGCAGACCTTGCATAATTTCTTCTATTTGTCTTTGTACTATACAGCTCTGTCTTATTCATTGCTGCAACTTCTGATAAGAGTGCAAGCATCTTTCTCAAAGGCAAGTTGCAGCTATGGATATTGACACCTTGACCCACAAAGGATGACTTCGGGCTTGCAAAAGCAGAAGACCCAGGTTAAAATAGCAGAGTGGTTATTTAATCCCATCTTGATGGCCTTCCAGAAAGTCACTTAAAGCCTTTGAATCCCTCCACACTGTGACAAGTATAAGAGCCACATGAAGAGCTATTAAAGACTTCCTGTGAAGGAAGGTAATGAGAAAACTATAATATCTGGGGAAGAAAAAAAAAAAAAAAAACCTTTCAGCCTTCCAGAGAGTTCGAATTGAGCTTGACCTCTGCAAGGTATCATTTGGTTCCTGTTTGCTGCCAAAGTACAATGAGGTTTATATTCAGGCCCCACCTTTCAGTGTCTGGGTCTAAAAATATAACAATGAACTTGTGACACAGAGGCCCTGTGTCGTGCAGAAGCAGAGTTTAGACTTAGCTGCAAAGCACAAATTCTCCGCTGTTTGAGGCAGAACTAATTTTGAGTAGGTGGATGGCGGGGTTTTTTTTGTTGTTGTTCTTTTTTTTTTTTTGTCTTTCTATTTTTAGGTTGCCAGACTTGGGAGGATTACATTAGGATTAGGCCAGATTTACGTAGCTGTTTGTTTTAAATGATCATGACTACAACCATTTTAAGGCCCTTGTCACCATGGTTACCTCTACACTGTTCTCCAAGGTGTCTGAGCTGAGACTCGGCTGAGAGGGAACGTGGGGCTACCCGACTGGGAACATACATGGATGTCTAATCCATAAATCTTCGTCTTTCCTTAAAAGTGCTGAGTCTCGGCTCTGTGGATAAGAAAAGTATGTGAAGGCTCACATTTAGTCTGTGCTCAAATGCCACCAAATTGACTACTTAATGGTCCTCAGACAGCTTTTGCTTTCAAATAAGAAAAAAATTAGATGACAGTGATGGAGATGGGGGGAAGAGGCAACATGACATTTTGGGAGACAATTCAAGGCCTTCATTTTAATGCCATCTGAAAATTTACTGTGAAACCTAATATCACTTCTTACTGTGCTTTCATTCCTCCTGTGAAACCCACCACTCATGTCTAGTGGGAGCTAGACCAGACGTTTTCTCAGCAACAGATTGACTAATGCTGAGGTCTGCATGACTCTGGCTCACTTGTTTCATCTTCTCTTTCCAGAGTTCACTACTTTGATCTCTTCCTGTTTTTTTCTGGAAGCATTTCTGTTTCCCCTTCTCCTTGTTTAAGTTCATTTTTTTTCTGTTATTCCTGAAGTGTTTATATTCTTAGTGATTATCTTAATAGTTGGATGTGATCTTGCTGATTTAGTGGAGCTCCTCAGCAAACGGTGGAACAGGCTGGTTGTTTTTTTATTACATTTGTCCAAGAAAAAGAGTTTCTTTCAAACCTCATCTCACTCCATCGATCCCCTGGGAGATACCTGAGCATGGACTCTCAGTTTGCATGCACAGGAACAGCTCTCCAACAGCCAGCCCTCCTAAAAAGAGATTTGGGGTGATTCCTTAGATCAATGTACAAGAGGCTATGGGAGTGAGAGCCTTTCCAGCTGGGAGACACAATGGCTGCTGCATGAGGGAGGGATCGCTGGAGCGGTGCTGTGAAAGGATCACATCATGGAAACCTACCTGTGAAAGGACGCAGTCTCTGATCCAGTCTATCTTTTTCCATCCAGCATATCCACACAACTCCTGTGGTAACCACCTGGCTGTGGGTGTTGTCTGCAGCCTTGCTCAGCTCTGGAAGATTCCTGAGTATGCCAAATAGTGAGTGCCTGGGATACAGCAGCGGAGAAGTTGCACTGTATGGCTGGATAGTAAAGAGATTTTAAGAATTAAAGGAGCCAATAACTATAGCAGAGTGGCCATAGGGATAATCCAGAGGAGGGCCATGAGGATGATCAGAGGGCTGCAGCACCTCTCCTATGAAGACAGGCTGAGAGAGTTGGGGTTGTTCGGCCTAGAGAAGAGAAGACTTCACGGAGACCTTACAGCTGCCTTCCTGTACCTAAAGGGGGCCTACAGGAAAGATGGGAACAGACTCTTCATCAGGGAGTATAGTGATAAGACAAGGGGTAGAGGCTTTAAACTGAAGGACGGTAGATTTAGACTAGATATACGTAAGAAGTTCTTTACTATGAGAGTGGTGAGGCACTGGAACAGGTTGCCCAGAGAAGATGTGGATGCCCCATCCCTGGAGGTGTTCAGGGTCAGGTTGGATGGGGCCCTGAGCAACCTGATCTAGAGGGAGGTACCCCTGCCCACAGCAAGGTGGATGGAACTAGATGATCCTTAAGGGTCCCTTCCAACCCAAATCATTCTATGATTCTATGATTCCATGATTTTTACATGGTGCTTGTTTGCTGCATGCCTGGTGTTAGCCATTGCTTACCTTGACAGGTGCAAAATGCTCCCATCATGTTCATACATCTTAGTGAGAAGAAAGTTACAGGTCTGAACAAAATTCTGCCAAAGCCAGCATTTGTGTAAGAGACACAAGTGAATATCAGAGGGAATTATTTCTAATCAATTCTGTGTGTCAAAACTAGCTGACTCCCAGGGCTAATTTCTCAGAACAGCCTAGGCCCCTCTCCAGCCAGTGTAGGTACTCCAGCACTTTTCAGTGGGTGATGGTCTCACTTGCTTCAATATGTTCCAGCAACAGTGTGAAGGGAGTAGTCTAAGTGACAACTATTTCAGTATTCAGTACATCAGCCAGGCCACAGGGCCCTTTTCAGTCAATGAATAAAAAAAGATCCCCTCTGTCCTGGAAGGCTCACAAAGACACCTAAATAGGTCTAGATTTCATCTGAGTTAGCTGCCACCAACCTGCCAGTACCTCATGTTTCCCATTGGCAAAGCTAAGGGTGAGGAGCACCTCAAAGACATGGCCTGGTCCCTTTCACCTGTCCCAAATTGGTGGTCACACATGGCAGAGGAGAGTTGGTCGGAAAAGGGGAAACATGGCCCTGGGATGTGGGCTGCTGGTTTCCGGACTTGGTGCCATGAGAGCTGATGGGGAGCACTGGGCAGGGACTGAGGGTGAAGGTGGCCTTTGGTATGGTTAGACTGGGTACGGTCAACGGTGGTGCTGCTGTAGCACAGCTCTCCAGTCTTTGCATGCATACAAAATCAGAGTTACTCCTCTGCCCTGAACTGCTATGCACCCTCCACATTAGTTTTCTTCTGTACTTTTACAAAGCAGTGATTTCGTGGTTACTACAAGATCTGTAATGTTGGGCACTGGCACATTGATTTTTCTCTTCACTGTTTCAGTCTTGCCATTCTGCCTCACAGAAACCCCAAAGGCTGTTTAAAACAAACAACCTAACTGTCTGTAAAATGCAGTATGTGAAAGGAGTGCAAGAGCAGCAGGATCTGCTTGTAAATAAAATCCCAATCCAAAAATTCAGTTGATGTTGTGTTTTTGTGTAGAGAAGTCCTGCAGCATGTTTGGACAGCTGTTGCTATTAAAACCTTTGCCAAGTAAGTTTAAAAAAGCCACTTTCTAACTGCCATTTTCACAAATATATGAGAAGGTTTACAAATACTTCAATGCCAAACTGAAATCTTCTTGGAGCTACCTTTAGAGTTACTTTCAAAATGTTCTAAACCTTTGAGTAGCATTTGTAGTCATTCTACTTTACCTTTCCTGTTCATTCTTGCCTTATATATTTGCTTTAAAGTAATACAGATTGTAAATGTATTAGTAATATATGGTCTACAATTCTATGTGTGTATATCCAAGAATGTTGTTTCATTTTTATTTTTTCTTTTTTTCTTGGAGCTGATATCAAGTAAAATATTTTACTTACAAGATTTTTTTCCCCCCTTTTTTTAGAATTTATTGTAAAATTATAAATCTCAGAACTACAAAGCTAAATGAAAAAAGTTTGCTGCCAAATTAGGCACAGGGTGAACTTAATTCCCTATAACTGAATGGCACCAGACAGATTTGGTACATATTCATGGTTAAGAAAGATCTGTTCAGAGTATCTCACCAAGACATGCCCTGCTTGTGCAATATGCAATGCAGACTTAATTCCATTGGAAGCCCAGGGGCCTTTTCACTGGCACTGGAGGCAGAAGGTGCAGGAAGACATGTCCCCAGGCTTTTTTCCATTGTGTCACTCAAGCCATTCCCTCAGGGAGCAAAGTTTATTCTTACATTTTCCAAATGCTAATAATATGGCACTTTCTGTTTTCCTTCAGACTCTTCCGTCACCAGTTGCAGTGCCAGAATGTAGGGCAGGAACCCAGTGGGGGAGGTGAGACTGCAGCTGGGGGCATATGAAAGCATATTGCTTTAACTCTTTGCACACTGAGAAAGACAAGTTATAGTATCCTTGGTTTGACTCTAAATTGCAACGCAAAATCACAAAATGCTTTTTTTGTTTTGTTTCGTTTTGTTCCCCCCCCTCCCCAGTATACCTATATTCCAATGATTCCTTCCCAGGGAAAGTAATCCAAAAGCTCCAGAAGAACCCCTCGCCTAAGCAGAGTTTGAAATTTTTTAACCCTGCAAAGACTCCAGGGGCGAGAAGGTTGCTGCATGTCTTCCAGCGTCCAGTACCGGCATGCTATTCCCAGCCAGGGACATGGCAAGATCTTTTTTGATCACATTAGAGCTGCTTTGGGGACAAGCATTTTGTATTATGTGTTTACTGTTAAAGAGTGCTGAGTATGGGTCAGGTACACCCAGCCATGCCAGGGCCCTCACAGGGCTCTGATCATCTGCTACGTACACTTTGAAGAAGTTATTTGCACAGTTTCCCCCAGTTTCATCAGATGTGGAATTGCATTCACAGTGTGTGCTAACACCTATCAGTCCTCTGCGGAGGGGCTGAGATGTTTTCCTCACCCTCCTATGTGGAATACAGTATGAGCAGGAGGACAAAGGGCTGGAAGTCTTTTCTGAAAGTGTATAATCAATGTGGGTTAGATCTGAATCCAAGAAGAAGCTTCTTTTGGCAGCAAATATTCCGCTTAATATATAAATAGCTATTTAGATTGCAAAATACTCTTCATAAGTTATACCCCTGATTTGGCCTGAGTGAGAAACAAAACGTGGTCTTCAGAATATAAGCGAATAAAATAAAATGTTCCCTTGATGGAGCTGACATGACCTTGGCCCCAGATGGCGTTTTCTGCTTTATGACCCACCAAAATAGCTTACCATGTGGTCAAAATTACATTAAAGATTTCTGCAGTCCTTGTGCATACAGTAAGACATTCTTCTTCCAAGGGAAGTAGCTCGTCCTTCGGAGGTGTTTGTGTTACTAGCACCATGGCAACTAGAAAAGGTGAAAGTCTGAACCCCCCCAAAAAAACTGTTAGCTGAGGTACGGATGGGCAGTCAGATTGTAAAACCATGCGTGCTCTGTTAAAGGAAATGACTGTTCTGCATTAAACAAACCTACCAGAATTTCTAGTGCTGTAGCCTGAAAATAGCAGTCCCAGCTTCATTAAGTGCAACGGCTTTTATAAACCCCTGTTAAGGCAGATATCAGGAAGTGGGGATCCTCCCTCTGTCTGGAATGAGGTTTCTCCATCCTACTTCCAGGTGATCGTGTCCTTCAGCACAGACTGCTTCCAAGCAAAACCATTTGTAGGAAGCTGGTGGCCTCTTCTCTAGCTTTTGACGTGGGTTTTATGAAACTTGGCTACGAACAGCTGTGACAATCATCCTGCCTGAGATGGGCTGTAAAAGTGGGACTTCAAACAGACCCTAAAATCTGAGCCCATGGGAGATTTCAGACCTGGATACAGCATTTCAGATCCTAGTCCAGTAGACTTGGTTGAAACTGTTTTTTCTAATTAGGTTTGGAAGAAACTCCGTGGTCAGGCAGGATTACTGTGTCATCACACACGGGCAATATCTTTGCTGTGCTGCCTAAATTGGGAGAACAAACTAGCAGAGTTTCACAGAAATTATTTTCAGTAGAAGGGATAAGTCTATATTTTCCGTGGATTAGGACGGATTAGGAAGCTTGATTATTAAAAAGTAGCTAGAAAAGCTACAAATTTCCCGCACACGTATTCCATTAAGGCATGGTTTGTCTTTAGATATGAGCTATGAGTCCCTGTCTAAAATTAAACTAACTGACTCAAAATGATGCCTCCCCACTTGTTCCCAGCTTCCACCATAAATGAGTCTGGCAGAAGCAGTAATATGATGACAGTTCTGAAATCCAGTTGCAAACCCCAGGACAGACAAATTTTACCTCTTTCACCATCGTATTTGAGGTTAGAGGATTTGCTTAAATAACTGTGAAATATTGCTTCATCTCATAAATGGAAGGCTGTGTAGAACAGGTTCGTTTATTATTAAGCAGAATAAATTCAGCAAGACTCTTCCAGGTCTTCCTCTTTACTTATTTATCATAGGCTAATAGAGAGCGTTCTTTTTTCCTTGGTGAATTTAGAGATTAGATAAATAAAGCCCAACACCACAGAGTCAGATGAGGACTCGCTTGTTAAACATTAACAAGCACCCAGCCTTTTCAAGTGTCTGCTCATCGATATCTCTGCAGCAGGCTTCAGGGCTTGCTTTTACACATTTTTAGCACAATACATTCAGCAAACATGGCTGTATGTGATTACTAGGATGAGACTCCTCTGGCTCTGTGGGAGCCAACCTTTCTCTCTAGCAAAGACAGACTGCTGGTTTCATGTCTCACCATATCTTGCAGCCTTCCTGGTACTTTGCCTCCATGTGCTTACAGCCCCTGTCTGCCTCAGCTGATCATTTGCTTTAAACTCCAAAGTGCAGTTTCTTTCCCATCCTCTGTTTGCAGATGACAGTGCAGGACAGCTTTTTAATGAAAAAGGAGTAAAGGCAGCAAGGAGCCCAGGTAAATTTGAGGTTCATTAGGAAACTGTAGATGAGAAATAGAACCTCAGCACTCATCTGGCGGCAGCTGCCTCCAAATCACTAATATTTTCCCAGCTGAGTGATGGAAGGAAAAGCAGAGAGAAGAACAGAAAGATCCAAGGAATAGTGAGACTAACCACACTTTCTTAACTGACAATGTCTTTCCCTCCAGCTTCTCTGCTGCTCATGGATCTGGCTGCGGGAATGAAGGAGAGATGGTCCAAGTGCCGACTCAAAACATCATCACTGCAAAACCTGTAGAGCACAGAAAGAGAGAAAATGGGGTAATGACATATACTGCCTTGGTTACAGGGTGGTCCTTGTGGTCAGGGTGCTTTCAGTTTGCCTTTCATGAGCTTGTCTTGGCTTGCAAGGCTTGCAGAAAATTGTGTCATTTGTGAAAATGAAAGGTTGCTGGAGGAGGATGTGACTGTATGGAAAAGTGAAGATGGTCACTTGCTTGCTTTACCCAATCTAGCCAGTACAAGTCTATGCCAGAGATGTGGACACACAAGTACACGTCAATGTGACGGTAAGATCATGAGAAGCATTAGTCCATTCACTCTGGATTAAGGGAAGAGCAAATGTTGAAGTATCTGCACCATTTTTGTAGACGTAACTTGGGACAGAACCCATTCTTTAGGACCTTTTGTCCATAATCCTCATTCTTCACACACAGATTGCCTTGTGTCCTTCCACAGCATAGCAGCTCCAGTCTTCATACATAATACATAAAAAAGAGACAGTAAAAAAGAAACAAATTATGTCAGAATAACTGAAAGCTTAATGGGAGCGCAAATGAGGCAAAATTCACTATATTTGCATTTATTTTCACTAGTTTTCAGATTTACAGGAGATCCAGCAAAATGTAATTTGATAGTAAGCCCAGCTAGTTACAGTATCCAAGGAGAGTGAAAATCCCCTCAAATTGGATGAAACTCGATGCTGCCAGCATACTGCTGAATCCCCTCCAGTACGTTTCCAAATCACATTCCTCCTTTACTCTGCTGAGTGCTGCTCAAAGAATCAACAGTAAATCAAGCAACCTGCAATATACTACTTTTTTATAATGCATCCATAAATTTCATGGAACTATGGATTTCTTTTTATGAAATTTAATTTGAGTCACTTGGGGAAACATTTCCATATTGAAAGGAACTCCTGGCTTTCACTGTACTTATCCTCTGCTTTTACTGAATTGCAAAAGCTTTGATTTAAAGGGACATGGCCAAGGCAAAGCCTGCCTGCTCGAAAGCCATAGGACCCATTTCCACTTGGCACGATAAAACAAGACAGCTGCTGAGCTGAGCAATCTCACCTCCACCAGCCACTTGAGGATGGGCATGGTGAACACAGGCTTATGACTGGCGCTGGCTTTTCCACCTCCTGGCTTGCTGTGTCATCGGGAGGACAAGGCAAGAGACTGGCCATCATTTCCAGCATGACTGAGTCAGGGACAGAGCTGCTGCCGACCTCCCTTGTGCACATCTGCCCGGTGCCAGCACCAATTTCTGCATTCCCAACCTTTCTGTGAATGGGGCTTTTCAAAAGCTTGTGGATCTGAGTGAAATAATGGGTGCCCAGCATAAATTGGGCAAAGCCTTCATGACACCAAAACTGACTGGAAGTGACATTAAAAAATAAGACTGTTTCATATACTTTCTGGATGCCTTGGGCAATTTTGTGAAAAGCTCTGCTCCCATGGTGTTTTGTAGCACACAATCTCATGTGCAAATGGGTCACATTTTGCTCTTGGTAAAGCAGAGAGAAAAGGCTAGTGCAGCAGCTTATGGCTCATAGACTAATACTAAATGATCTGCTAAAGGTAGTTAAGAAATGCAGCTGTACTACCAGCAGACTTCAGTTCACTACGCATAGATGCAACAGAAAATGTTAAGAGGGCAAAAAATTAGAAATGGTTGAAAGCATCAAGGTTAGAGAATGAAAAGGGAATATAAAGGAGAAAGTGAGACTGAGGCTTATACTTAAAAGCTACTGAAAGAAAATAAATTGAGAAAAAAAAGAACTCAGTAGTTAGGCACAATACAATGGATATCAATGCAGTCTTCAAAAAAAAAAAAGTATTAAGTTCTTAAATTATATAGACATAGGTTGTGACTAAAATAACAGAGAAAAGGCATCAGACGTTAGTAAATGCGAGGAAGACAGAATAAAGAAGAGACAGTTGCTAGAAAACATTTGCATCTGGTTTGAGCAATCAAGTCCTCCTCTTGCTGTGTTTGTTTTCATGGTGGCTGGTCCTGTCCCTCCACATGGATGTGTATCATATGTCACAGCTGACTGTGTCTCCTCCACAAGCAGGGCCAGTGCACAGATCCACCATTTCCAATGACAGCATTTGAGTATCACTATGCCCAGGTGGAAACTGAGGGACCTCTGGAGAACATGCTGACCTAAGCTGGTTTTTCAGCCCTGAGAGGTGTAGGCATTGAAGCTGGTGACATAACTGAAGCAGAGCCCATAGGAGCCTGGGGCAAAGAAGAGGGAGATCAGGGAAGAGCTGTGACATGGGCTGGACAGGAGACCTGCTTTTCTTTCATTGCACAGAGATCAGACCCACCACACCCAGTTGCTCACTGGTGCATCAGCAAAACAGGAAAAATCAATGCAATCTGGGCAGACTCTTAAAGTAGCAACCAGTCTGAATCCCCTGCATCACACTTTTCTGCCTCAAGCTGTAAGAAAGACAGCATCAGCAGGAGACATATTCAAAATACAAAGGCTAAAGTAATGCAGCCATCTCCTTCAGTGGATTTTGCTGACATCACAAGTGTCATGAGCAAGAGAAGAGTTGCCTCTGGCCTTTTCTCCCCCTCTTATCACATACACGCATCCACTCAATTAAGTTCCCAACGCCATGCTTTCTAGTGTCCCACCAACCTCCCATACTCCCAGCATTTTTAATGTTACATATTTTTTCTATTTTATCTGGTGGTGTGTTATGACTGCCTACCCAGATGGGCTTACCCCAAGAAATAGGTAAGCTGCCCTCAAGAACATCCTAGAAACAGTTTGTATATCATCAGTGATAAATGTCCCACAGTCCGGGAACACCCAGCCCAGAAAACATTTTGAGAACTCTTCCAGTGTTGCATATCCTGGTTTTCATGAAATAATGGCACGTATCCACATACCTGAAAGTACATCCAACTACCTACATAGTCTTTTTATTTTCCAAGAAAGGCCTGAATATTTTTATTCTATGCGCTGTTTGCATTTCTAATAGTTTATTGTTACTTTTTAAAAATCTAGTTAAAAATGAGAAATATGGTTCCTATGAAGCAGATACGGAATTGCCAGTACAACCTCAGTTTGGCGCAGTTTTGGAAATCTGGAATTATTTGCTAAGTAAAACGGTTTTGCTGTTATATGATACATTAAATAGTCCCCTAAGAAATCCTTTAATCAAGGAAATGTTTTGTTTCAGGGTGGAATTGGTCTGTGGGCTAAATCGTCATTGATGTTAACTAGAGTTTAAAGTGTCAAACGTCTGAAACACATAGGGCATCATTTACAACTGGTAAAGCTGGCTTATAGCTTATGCTCTAGGTCATAAATTATCTGTCTACCCACCTACCATCTGCACATTTATTGCTTACACACTGGTTAAATATTTTTTGAAAGTGTTACAGCTTAAATAAAATTAGCAATTGGCAAAAAGAGATGAATTTAAATTGGCTGTTCAATTCCAAATCTTAACAGGAGTTTGAAAGGACTTTAGTAAATAACTTGATACAACCTCGTTTCTCAGTCTCCTACTGAATGCTGTATTTTCTCACTGGAGCAGGAATCATGGGTCATCCTCAAATGACGGAAACCACTTAGCTAATTTGGTGCCTTTCCAGTTCTGACTTAGTACTTACGCCATCAGCAGAACAGGAGATTGGGAACTGCCTCAGTGCTGAACGCATTAATTAATGCAACCGTAGGCTCCCGGACCCTGACAGAGGAGCTGGCCCCTTCTGCAAGCCACCACTGAAGTCCCTGGGAACCCAGAAGTAGCTCAGGATCAAACCCTGAACTCCACGGCAGTTTTCTTTATCTCACAGGAAGCCTGCTTCTAAACTGTAGGAAAGCAAACCTTAGGCAACTTGTTTTTAGTGCTTTCCCTTCCCCAGAGTAAGTGGTTTCTGCGCTTTTTTTCTGACTGCTTTGGAAGCACAGTGATTCCAAGTGCATCGTTTCCCTCTCTCAGACACTTTTAATTATTTTCTAGCATGCATGCTAGAGCACCCAGTACAACTCCCAGATTTTTGTATTGCAATAAAATCCACACGTAGCTGACTCCAGAGAAGTCCTGCTTGTCTCCCCATCGTGCAGCTCCCTCGACTGCAATGGAGGCAGCCCTCCCAGTGTTCAAAGACCTGACAGGAACAAGGCGCCAGGCAACATTTCTCTCAGGCTGGCACTACTGCCTTCCCAAAAAGCAGATTTTAGGCAGCTGTGCCTCTGCCTGTACTTTCCGTGTGCAACGATCTGCATGCACATTTTAGGTTAATCCCGAAGTTGGATTGCAGATGATTTGTGAAGTGACTGCTTCACTGTGGATAGGCTGGTCAGTGGCTTGGGGCTTCCCCACACAGCACGTGAATCATAGTCTCAGAGAATGATTCAGTTTGGAAAGGATCTCAGGAGATCATCAAAGCAGGGTCAGCAGTGAATTTAGACCAGAAATTACACAGTAAGATTCTTCTGCCAGTCACGGTGGAAACAAATCCCTCTGGTGCTTCCTGCCAAGGGAGGGCGGGTGTGCGGGTGCTTGTGAGAAAGAAGAGGGAAGGAGATATGGTCCGTTTTAGGAACCAAGATAAGAAACACTACTGGCAGTTGAGCCCAAAAGGCTGTAGGGAAGGAAGGAACAGAGAAATTCATCTTGGGCGTTTGAGATAAGAGTCATGGTTTCACAAAGCATAATTTTTTATTTATTCTTTAGAGCCTTGAAGACTGGGAGCAAAATATGATATATGGCCTAAATCCTCTGATCTTTTATTTCATACAGTCATTTGCACTTAGGCCAAATGACTGAAGAAAAGCTGTGCTGCTGCTTGTGCTGCCTCTGCCCAGGATAGGAACAAACGGAAATCACATCAGGTACAAGAAAGAGGAGGAGTCAGCTCACATTTTGTCATGTCTGCATAACATGAACTGGTCTTGAGGGAAGTCCCTCCCTGTCTCCAGACAGATTAAACCTGGCTAAGGATAAAATGCATCTTAAGCCACTACCTAAAAAATACTGCATCTTTTCAATGGGCACCTCTCTTCAAGCAGAAATTGCTAACTGTTTGGTTCAACCTCCACCATCATTAGCTTCTTCACTCAGGCGTGATCCGCCAGGATGCCAGCTCCATATTCTCAGGATAATCACAAAATACGAAGGTATTTGTTTTAGATATCTGAAGCACTCACAGAAATACAACTTACCACTTGTACCTGCCCAGGTCCTGTTTAGGGACATTACTAAAATAATGGCACCCCCTTTAAGACACTCTTTCAGGCAACTGTATGAGCATACATCACCTTCAAGGTCTGGTCTCCAATGCAGATGATTTGTGATTGGTAATGCCCCAATTTGGTGTCCCCATGCTTTTTTGAGTTAGACAGTAAAGATGAGGAACTGACACTAGAGGTTCGCCTCGTCATCTCACTAACTCCTGTTTAGTCCCATTTCAGTGGGTTATATGTGACTAAGGATCTTGTCCAAGGACCCTCAAGGTCAGGTCCTCAAAGCTCGCTGACACAGGCAGGGCTCCCTGGGAAGCTCAAATGTTTGTGCGCTGGTGAGGATCCTCTAAGGGATTTAAAGTGGGATCTGGGTATCTCTAAAAATCCCCTCTGCCCTCTGCATCCCTACAGAATCTGTTGTAGGGCACACTGAAAGCAACAAAGGGCCTTGAACTATACCCACTCCCATCACGTCTATAACAAGAAGACCCTTTTCCTTCCCGTTTATAGCCCCATGTGGCTTGCTGCAGTAACTCTCCCCTTTGGTTAGGTGGGTGACTAACAGTACAATGCAAAAGATGATACATTTTCAAAATGAGAAACTTTTGTTTCAGTGAAAGAAAAATCCAGATTAGATGTTGCAAACTTTACCCCAAAAGTAAGTTGTTGTAATTTTTGTCCCTCTTCAAAATTGGGAGGCATTGTGACACCAGCAAAAACTATATGTTCTGCACAATTAAGTTCTTTACTTTATAGAGACTGACAAGGAGCTTTGTGAACTGCCAGAACAATAACTCCTGGGAGAATCAAAACAGGGACATGGAAACACTTGTGCAGCATTTGAGAAGTCTCTAGCTGTGAGTTACTTTTGGGTGGATGCATGGATAGATAAATCAATAGGCACATAAACAACAACAGACAGAGAAGATACACAGTTCACTGAAGTTTATCGTTCTCTGAAAAGGTAAATCTTGCATAGCAGCTCTGGGATGGCACACAGCAGTGTACTGCATTGTTATTTCCTATGCGTTGTGGCAGGTATATCAATCCTGTACAGCAGAGCTTTACAGCATGCGATGGAGCCAAAAACTCAGAGTTTGCTGTGCTACCCACCTTCTTCATTTGGTGGGGCAGCTGCTCAGCTGATTCTCGGCAACTATTCCCTGTTGGTCACAGCTAAAATGCTAGCAAGGACAAAGGCTTTCCGGATGAACGTGGGAGCATTTTCTGTTTTGCGATGTGCAGAATTTCTGTGTAATGATTCCTCTGAGGAAGAGCATGGAGGGCCTCCACAGACCTATAAAGGTCCAACTGCTAAGCAACAGCCTCACAAGTGTTGGTGTGTTGGTTTGCAAAACCCCAAATCTGATCCTGTGTTCCTCCTATTGGAGTATCAGGCTGTAATTTCTAATGTTTGTTCCACCTCAAAAATGCTTGCCAAGTAGATAAAAGTTATCTACATTGATTTATATAAGATAGACCAGCCACACAGGATCCAGTAACTCTACAAGGTCACTCAGAAAGCTTTTTACTCAGCCAGAAAGAAAACCTTGATTTCTTGGTCTCAGTTTAAGTTGGCCAGTGGGGTGGTGTGTGGGATACTCTGGGATCATATTCCATTGAAAGTGCAGATAAGAGGCTTTTTCAGAATATGCCAGGGCTTCTGTCCAACTCACACGCCCTCTGGGGACACTGGACCCTGGAGGGGACAGGTGGCACATGCCTGTGTCTCATTGCAATGCGGTGTGGGAGTGCACACATCAGAAATGCTCCTGGGAACCATCAGCACAGGCATAGCTTAAACTGCTTTCTGACATCGTTCTTCCTCCCTCATGCTTGTTTCTGTCATAAGCAATGTCCCAAGGAGGGCAGGAATGTTTTTTTTTTCTGGTTTGATTTTCTGTTAAACAAAAGAAAAGCTGTGGTTCTTGTCCTATTCCTACAGCTACAGGCTCGTGGGTTAATGTATAACCAGTGTATTCCTGAAGTATTTAAGTTGCTGTTTCCCTTCACTTTGCCAAGGTAATGAGGTGTTTGATGAAGAGAGTTCAGCTGCAGACCTGCAAATGTACATTCTGTAGGCTAGAGAGAAACCACAACAGACTCTTGCGTTTAATATTCTGATAAATTAGGCACTTCTGCACCTTACATCAGGCGGTGACACAATGCAGCCTTGTTAATCCAAATAGAAACTGCTCCTTCAGTAATGGAGTCTAGGTCTGTTTCAGCAAAATTAGATTTGCATCACTAATTCAAAACACCATAAAAATCCAAAGGATGCTCTGGAAGTAGAGGTTATCTGCTCATCTGTTCAGATAAGTGAAGCATAAAGCCTCAACAATGTGAGGAGGTAATGGAACAAGTTGATGTCAACATACAGCATTGGTTAGTTAGATTAAAAGAGCATATCTGGTGATGATTGTCTTCTGAGAAACACATCAAGAAGTCTATTAAAACAGCTCAGAATCACTGATGGGTTTTATTATCTACTGCCTGGTCTCATATTGCTGATAACTCCAAGGCCATCCTTCTTTTTCAAGACTTTGAACAATGTAATTAAGGTTTCTTGGAAATAAATCAATACTTGATATCACCTCTGAATAGCGTGCTGGCCAGACAATCTGCCTTCCTTATTGAGACATGGCTAGGAGTCACCAGTGCCAAAGTTTAAGCTCTCACCTTTTTGCTTGTGTGTTGATTTTGTCGCAAAGGTTTTCTATTGGCAGTTAAAGCCTCAACCCTTTCTTTCACGAGCCACAGCTGCTGCACTGCAGCACACACAGACTGCTCCAGAGGATGGCTGTGATCAACTCTGGTTTCATTAACCCTCTCTGCAAATCTGGGTGGAAGGTGGATGGCGGCAGATTGACTGCAGCTTTCAGCCATCATCTTCAAGAGCAGTTCATCACACTTTGCCCTTCATTCATCCTCTATTCCTCAGTAGTATACACAGAAAATGAGAAAGAAATAGACTCTCAAGCAGTATTACTCGGTGGGGAGGAGAAAAGTGCTCTGTGGGGTGTTCAAGTGGTACTATCCCAAGGCAATTGTGCCTCTGCTTTTAGCTGCCCCTGATAGCACCTCTCTTTCAGGCACCAGGATGGGAAGTCATTTTTGTAAAAATTATTTACCTTTTTTAAACACGATTAATTCAGTACCTGGCAAAGCTTAGGTAAATTCTCTGGAGGCTTTAAACTGTTGAGCCTGAGTTTTAAGGGAAACGAAATTGCACTTTTGCACTTTTGAGCAGTTAGATCATAGGTAAGTCCTAGGACTCCTACTTTTGTTTTGAAATGATGCCGAAGTAGGAGGTTTTACTCAAGCCTCCGAAGTCTGGATTTTGTGGTAAAAAACAAAACAAAACAAAACAAACAAACAAACAAAAAACACAGAGGCCTTGATACTAAGCTAATTCATCTCTCTGTGCTGTCTGACCCTTTCCTCTGCAGCGAGGGACAGACAGGGCCAAGACCTTGATGCTTTCTGCTTGAAGTTTCCTTGGGAAGAACCCCAGGTAAAGACCACCTTCCAGAGAAAGGTGCGATCATTGTGCCACATGTGCAGCTCCAAGCCAGCTTCATCCCACGCTGGCACTGGGACATTTCAGCCTCCAGATGCTCTGGCACCACTGACCAGAGCTACATGGTCTTTCTCACCAGTGATACAGGGGCTGGGAGCAGCAGGAACCTCTCTGCCCCTTCATGTCCTTGATTTCAAGAAATACCATACACAGGACTGGTTCAGACAAACTTTAGCCACACTCACTTGGGCTTCCCAGGGGATGGGGGGATGGAAATATTTCCACCATCAGACGCTGCCGCTGCTTGCAAGGGCTCTTTCTGCAGTGCTGTAGTGAGGAGGTAGAGGAAGATGGTATCAGTGGAGTTGCACTATGCAAAAGAGAAAGAAAGGGTTCATTCAGGTGCTCAATGTAAGAGTTAAACATCCAGTGTAGTGAAATCCTCTGCATGCTCATTGACAGAGCAGGCTGAGCTATTTCAGCTGGGGCAGACTGGATCTGAAACGTGTCTTGAGGTAGAGTGGGAGAAAATAATCATTCTGATGATATAATGGAGGAAAATCAGGGTCATCAAGACTGCATGGTGATCACTGATAAACAGAGGTCACTTTTGGTCACATCCACCAGAGTGCTGCAGAGAATCAGATTCCTTTCCTTTGTGCAACCAGCGAACAGGGGTAAAGCATCTAGATATTTAGAATTAATCAGTCTGTCCTCTCACACGGATGATCCTAAGAAAGATGTTCTCCAAAGAAGCAAGTCTTAAGAAATTTTGGTGCAATTTATGATGTGGAGGTGCACTAGGTTCCTAGTGCTGTCTCTGTCCGTATCCTCGGATGAATTACCACCTTACCTCTGACACCCAGATAAGTTGCCTAGATTTTGCATGCCATTTAGGAGCACAGTGGCTTACATTCTACAACGGCTGTAGAGAGTGAGAGACCTAAAAACGACATTTTCCTTTGTCATCTCCCACCCCTGATCATGGCAAGGGCTGCATGCCACTTTGCCCTCCATGTCCCACTGCAGTGTAAGGCTTGGATGGAGAAATATGCACCTGCATCTCTCCTCATTCTCACCTTTTTTTGTGAAATGAGATGCAGCACGTATGTATTGTAGTAAATAGAAGTACCTAAAGCAGATAGAAGAACCTAAGTCATATTTTAAAGCCCTAACTGTGAAAGATGCTATATGCTCTTGCTGCTATAGCACCTAACAGAGAATATAAGAGCTCAGCACAGAGATCTCTCAGCCTCCTGAGAAATGCATCTCCCTCCTGTGGCAAAGGATATTTGAAGAGCTGGTGAGCATGAGCTGGAGTTTTCTGTTGAAATACAGCATGAAAGCCTTTCTTCAAGAAGCTAAATGGATAAAAACTGTGCATGAAATTGAAGTTGATAATTGACAAGTCAGTACCAGCGAGGAGATCTTAACTGCTTTGACCTTCAGGGTTTGTGCAAGGGCTGAGAGGGGAAGCACATCTCCCAGCTGTGCAGCACAACAGAATCCACAAGATTTTACCCGAGGAAATGGCAATGCAGTAAGTTAAGCCCCAGAAAAATAAAAATTAAAAATAAAATTAAATAAAATAAAAATTTTTACAGATCAAAGCTAATATAAAGAGGAGATTGGTCCTGAGCTGCCTGCCAGAAAATTAACCTGAAGGGCTAAATTCTCTCAGAGCTGCTCACAGTCTTGTCAGCAGAGTCCCAGCATGCCACCCGCCTGTTTGTAAGGGTTACTGTAGGTGGGGTGAGGTTTTCCAAGTTTTTCACTGTCAGAAAAATAGCACTGATCTGTCTTTCACATTCTAGATTCCACAGCCCTACAAACACAGGTACTTTTCAGGCCACTGCTGGTATTTAGTACTTCTCTAAGTAGTTATTGCTTCCCCCTGCATTTCACTGCAGTGTTGTGGCCCTGGCACACAGCCACTGTAGCCAGTGGAAAGCCTTCCAGAGGATTTCTGCTTTGTCTTCTGGTGAGGGACAGGAACCCTGAATGGAAAAAGGTCTTTGCAGCACCATTTTAAGGTTCACAGAATTTAGAATGCAGAAGAACCATCAGATCACGTAGTCTGTTCACCTCTGCACCACATACACCAGATCACCCATGTACTTTGGCACCAGGGCCAGTGACTGGCACTTCTCTCAAGCATTTCTTTCAATCTCGTCACAGCTAGATAGAAGTACCTTTCGCTGCCTAGGCGTTTTCCCTCCATGCAATTGCACCCTAGTCCTTTCTTTGCTAAACTAACCAAACATGAGCTCTTTCAGCCTCTCATTCGCAGGCATTTTTCCCAGCCCTTGAGTCATCTTGTACTGCTTTACTCTCTCCCCCCTTACGACATCCACTCTGAAATTGTGACTACCAGCACTAGATATACTTTCACAGGGGAAATCATACAAACTAGAACTGCGTTTTTAGCTCTCCTTACCACACACTGGCAATTGGAGCTCATCACGACTTCCAAGAGACAGTCCTCCACTTCTTAGGTGGGGCCTGTGTTGCTTGTAGCTAGACTTTGCCAAATTTTGCTGTTGGCTTCTATTCTAGTGCTTTTTGTTTTAGGAAGCCTGGTGTACCAGGACAAACAGATCTTTGTAGAAAAACCTCCTGTGATTTACCTTTTCACCAAATTTTGTGCCTGACATTAATTTCATCTACAGTGATTTCATAGCTATTTCTGGCCTGATCTCAAGAGTCTGTATTTAAAGTCTAAAGCCTGAAAACGTCCTTCATCTCTTTCTTCTATGAAGCCATTTAGGAACTGCTAACACAACTTAAATTCACACACTAAATTTTGGTAGCAAAGGTTTTAGGATGGTTTTGTGATGACTTATCATTAGGCCAAATGGTCTACTAGACCAACTAAGGTGGATTTTTTTTTTTTTCTGCAGTATCAGATCAGGGTATGATGGGCGAGTGAGAGAAAAGGAGAAGGGCAACAGCCTGAAGCGACAGCCAAGCCCAGAGCTGCTAGCGTGCCCCAGTTGTACTATAATCTGCACCCCCACCCTTGTAATGCCATGAATAAGGGAGGCAGGGACACTTTCAAAATAACTTTCACTTCAGTCACGGTTATGATGTGTACTTGTAGAATCACTCCATAGCTATGATTTACCATTACGCAGTCAGTTGGTAAGCAGGATATAAAATTACGCACAAATCAAAGGTGGGACAAAGGTGAACAGCTCTCACAAGGTGAAGCTGGTAGGTAACACGTGTACAAAGGGGTGAATTTGAGTCATGTGAAGAAAACTGGGGTGAGTGACACCACCTTTGATTGAACAAACAAGTCTAATGTGCTGTAAGGCAACCTGGTCATCTCTCTCTAAATAAGCTAAAAATCTCTTAGTTATAGCTAATTGAGATAGTGTACCTAAAATTTCACTAATGTCTTTTGTAATAGCATACTTTCTTTCCAATTTTTTTTGGACATACCTTTCCAATATTTTTAAGATCACAGTTGTCTTTTTCATGGCTTCTTCACTTCAGTGGCTTCTAATCCCCCGGTCTTTTTCTCAACTGTTCACTCAGAAAAGCTCTTAGCTGGCAGCAGAAACCCTTGCTACTAGATCCTAAGTACTCTTGATTTACGTCCCATTTCATTAAGACACTCTGAGTCCCCTCTGTATTGGCAAAAATTATTTAAATCACCAGCCAAATCAGAGAGAGTGCCTTCCTTATAATGCCTGTACTTTCAATACTAGCCCCATTTTCATCTTATTTTTAGCCAGTTCTCTGTAACATTTCTTCTGCTAATCCCCTTCTCCAGCTCACCTAATAATTGCCCATGCAGCCCTCTCTCAAATACCGCACTTAAGTTTAGATAGGTATGATTTACTTGATTTCCTTTGTCTCAGAAAATGAATTATCCTATCAAGGAAAGGTCAGTTTAGTCTGGTAAGATGCGTTTCTATCATTTACATGTTATCCACGTCCTTTTATTTCATTCTAGGACCTGCAGTTGATCAAGATCAGATTAACAAGCCTTTGACTTCCCATGTCATATTTTTCACATTTCTAAAACATAGGTATTACCTTTACTGTTCTCCATTTCTGTAATATCACCTCTAACTCGAGAATTTTATTGAAAAACTTTACTACCAATCCTGGTGTTATTTGCCAGTTCTTTCAAAGTCCTGTGATGGAGGTTATTTGTTCATCATTTCATCAGCACCTCAGCTCCATGTAGATGCTTATTTTCATTAACCACTGCCTTTCTCCCCATATTCTTGAAAACAGAGGCAATACATTCATTTAGGTTTTGGAAACAAGGTTATTTCAATATCTCTAATGTCCATCCCATAACGCTCAGCTTTCTTATTTTTTCATTTTGATATACCCAGTGAACCTTTCATCTTTTTTTAACAGACCTTGAAGCTTGTAGTTTACTTGGAGCTTAGCAAATTCTTGCTTTTACTTCTACATCATTTAAGAGAGCTTTCTTGTTTCCTTTTTTCTTTTTTCTGTTCCCTGTTTCTTCATAGAATTCTTTACCGTTGCATTATTCATCCTGTTACGTTTGTAGTCCCACTCTTTGTGTTTGTCTCTTTTCTTTCTTGGAATAGAAGTCTAAGATACTTTCCATAGCTTTGGTTAAAATTCACCCCGCAAACACTTTCAAATCCTGAGATCAGCTGTCTTTGCTGATTAGTTCCTACAATTCAACAAAGCTTTCTGTTCTGAAATTAAAGAAAGAAAGAAAGAAAGAAAGAAAGAAAGAAAGAAAGAAAGAAAGAAAGAAAAAATAGTCTTACCAGCCTACCTCTGTCTACACTGCCTTTTAATTGAAATGTATCTGATTCATAATCCATCACTCACAAATATTTGCCATGAACAGCTGTTTTATAATAACCCAAGATCCTGTACAACAGCTCCATTCCTGATTTCTTCTCAGACTTCCTCCTCTTCTCATGTACTCCCCCATAGAAATACCATCTCACTGGAAGTATCTGATTTCAGCAGCAGAGATTCTTTACCCACTTAATGGGTGCTCTTAACCACCCCCTCAAAACCCTTTGTCCTAAGCTAAGCACGTACACTGACATTCAGCTCCAGGCACAGGTTATTTAGGTGCCTATAATATGCACACATAAATAGGAGCTGGGTGCCAGAGCTCCTGCTGTTGTCAACACAACAGCTCCTGTTGCTCATTAATACTGTCAGTGGAGCCTGTGGAGTTACTTGGTGTAGGTGCCTGGCGTAAATTACCTGAACAGCTCTGTGCCCTCTTGCTCTGATTCTGTTACTAAAGCATAGGCATCTAGGGTCAGCAGAGATGTCCTCTAGGATCCCATCTGCTTTTGAGATGTTTTTCCAGAAAGGTGTGGCTCTCTTGTAAGTCCTCTGTTATATCTGCAAGCTTAGTGCAGATGTCTCAGATGACCTCTGGCATCATAAATAGTATCAGACACCTACACTTAAGCAACTGAATGAAGCTCCAGCTTTCCATTAAGTATACTGGGAGCTGTTGTAACCTTGTTCTCAGGCAGACACCTACATTTATATGCCTAAATTTTTATGTCTGGAGCAGATTCCCACTTCCAATTCAGAAGCTTGAATTCAGAGTATAATTCCCCACTGGATAGAAAAAAGTCAAATAGAAACTTTGCTAAATGATGCAGGGCAGGTATTTCAAGTACAAAGTATAATAATTTCCAGCAAAGACACACATATATTTACTCTCTGAGCAATCTGGCTTCACAGAATCATAGAATCACAGAATCAGTGAATGATTTGTGTTGAAATGGACCTTTAAGGTTATCTAGTCCAACTCCCTTGCCATGGGCAAGGATATCTCTCACTAGATCAGGCTTTCTTGGATTATGATTGTAAACAAACAAAGAGCTTCCTTGGTCTGTTGCCTCTCCTGACCTAAATCTGGAGGAAGAGTTTTATCAAGGGGAAATTTCTGGGTGAACCCATTCACAGAGTATCAACTGCACATTACTAGCTAGGAATGAAAAATTGACTGAAAATCACAATAGTATAGAAGGATGTGCTGGCTTGTATAGGATCAGTTGTGTGTTGACATTTGAGAAGACACGGAAAGATCCTCTGAGACCTAATGATGCACTTTCACGCAAGCTCCAGGTGTGCTGGCATCACCCCATGGTAGGACATTGTGTTCTGTATCCAAGTAACACCACAGCATGTAGCTGCTCTTGTGTTGACTCCAGCCAGTCCTGATATGATATTCCCAGTCTACACTGCGGCAAGAGGTCCCGTCGCACAGCCTGACATAGAAAAAGCATAGGGATAAGGTGGGTGACTTTTTTCCCCACTTCCCCCAAAACTTTTGTCATTGAATTTAGCCAAAGATGGATGCTATTTGGTAAAGCTGACTAGTGAGATGAATGTTTTAAAGGTTTCAGCCTATGGTAGAGCTTGTATGAAACTAGGAGTTAGGTCAATTCATGAGGCTGAACATCCTTCTTGCCTGGAGATTTAGAACTGTCATAGTTCAGCCAAGACGGAAAAGAGCTCAAACATCCTCATGTGCTCTATAGTGGAATTCTTCTGGTCTGTGCAGAAAGAGGGAAAAGGAGGCTGAAGAACAAGTGGCTCAAAACAGCTTGTCCCCTGAAACAGATCTGGGTTGTACCTAGAAATTGGTCTTTCCTGCATAAGAAACTCTCTCACCTTCAGTTGTTTATTTCTGATAAGAAGAGCTTTAAACTAAGAAATGAAGAAGCAAGACTGGAACTGTTTTTCCTACAGGCAATTATGAGCATACTGCAAGAAGAAAGCAAGGCAATGGAAGATGCATCAATGGAAAAAGCAATGTCAGTGGTAGGAAGAACATCCAGCCAAGAGATGAAAAGTACAATTATTTATGAGAATGGTGGGTAAGACACTTAGAGAAATGAGTCTGCTGAATCCTGCTAGGGAGCTGGCTGTGGTGATGAGACATTCTTTTACAAGAAGGGTCTAGGAGACCTAAGCTTGTTCAATAAGAAATCTTGAAAGGCTACTTACCTGATGTCTATGTATTTCAAGCCAGTGAGGAGGAGGAGGGGGCAAA